>QLNU02003225.1:51376919-51408221 GCA_006491805.2 Dysdera silvatica | reverse complement strand
TGCTATTCTACGTTGCTTCCGCAAGGCTAAATTGAATTCTTCGAAGCCGAAGCCTAAAGATGCATCTTACGAAATTCAAAACTGGCGGATAACAAGCTGAGAAACAGAAATGTCGGGTTTTGTGCGTATTAAATTGTAACAGCGGCCTCGATTCGAATAGTTTGATGGCCGCATTCTACTATGGAACATCCAGCATAAATTGACGATACATCAGCCACTACGGACTACGCATTATTGAACCACAACAATGTAGAAACTGCTCACCCTGTTGAGTCGATCCGGATAAAGCACGGTTACGTACTCCTATTATCCAAGTTCGACGTAGTGGAAAGCTTTTGTGCACTTTCAGTCCACAAGTCGAACAATCGCTAGTTCTGTAGGCTTTGCTGCCCAGTTTTGTCACTGGTAGGGAAACTCTTAGATTCGGAGTCCATTGGATGAAATATCGATTGTTGCGTATAACAACGAAGTAGGATTAAATATCTGGTTCTACTTCTGTGTGTATATATCATCATCATCATATTCAACCATTATCTATCCACTGCTGGATGAAGGTCTCTCCAAATGCTTTCCACACAAGTCTATCCTGAGCAATTCGCTTCCACGTCACCCCAACCTGTTTTCTTATTTCATCCACCCATCTAGTTTGAGGACGTTTTCTAGGTCTTCGGTGGTCTCTTGGAATCCAGTTCAGAATTTCTGTTGTCCATCGTTGATCAGTTCTTCTTGCAATATGCCCAGCCCATCGCCATTTCAGCCCTTTTACTTTAACAATGATGTCCTCTACTCTAGTTTGCTCTCTCACCCAAGTGTTTCTTTTTCGATCTCTCCTAGTTATTCCAAGCATGCACCTCTCCATGCTCCTTTGCGTTGTCTGTAACTTTCGTATTGCTCCAACTGTTAGACTCCATGTCTCTGATCCATAAGAGAGGACTGGCAATACACACTGGTTGAAGACCTTTCTTTTTAGACACAAAGGCAATTTCCCCTTCAGGATAAAACTGTTTCTTCCAAATGCACTCCAGCCAAGTTTAATACGTCTGTTGAGTTCTTTCATAATGTTGCCATCCATTGAAATCAGCTGGCCAAGGTAAATATATGAATCAGCAATTTCTAGCTCAATGTTGTCAACTTGTATTTTTGTTTCCTCTACAAAATTATTGAACATGATCTTAGTTTTTTGTAGGTTCATCTTGAGTCCAACTTCTTCACTTCTAGTTGAGAGCTCTTGTACCATGTCTTGGAGTTCTAATGGGTCCGTTGAAAAAATAACAATGTCATCAGCAAACCGCAGATGATTTAAATATTCACCATTTATTTTTATTCCCTTGTTATTCCAATTTATCAGCTGAAAAATCATCTGTAAAGCAGAAGTAAAAAGTTTTGGAGAAATGGTATCTCCCTGCCTCACACCTTTACCAATTTTGATAGTTTTGGTATCTTTATGTAACCGAAATTTTGCACTTGCATTTTTATACACACGTTTCACCATGTCAATGTACACATCCTCAATGTCTGTTGATCTTAAAGAGTTGATGACTGCTGATGTTTTAATAGAGTCAAAGGCCTTCTCATAGTCAATAAATGCCACACACAATGGAAGTTCATATTCATGTGTTCTTTCAATTAATTCTCTTAATACTTGAATATGGTCCACTGTACTGAATCCACTTCGAAATCCAGCTTTTTCTCTTGGATTTGCATCTAATTTTTTCTTCAGGCGATGTGTTAGAACTTCTGTGAAGATTTTATAAATAGCAGGTAACAAGCTAATTGGTCGGTAATTTTTCAAATCCTCTTTATCACCTTTTTTTATGTAAAAGAATTATTATTGAATAACGCCGTTGGTTTGGTATGTTACCGCTGTTACGACATTTGGTAAAGAATTTTACAAATATGTCTTCTACGTGTTCTCCAGCTTCTTTTAAGATATCTAATGTAATACCATCATCAACAGGGGCTCTTCCTTTCTTCATATTTTATGAGGAGTTACACCACCAATTTCCCCAGCAGTTTCAACTATTGTCTTGACAATGTTTTCATTTGCTTCTGAGATATCACTTTCATCAATAAGTCCTTCCAGTGCAGAAAAGCGATTTTTTAATTCCAACTTGAATGCCTCGGTATTTACTTTCAGTTTCATTAGATCCACCCTCTTACTTACTTGTTTCCTAATGAGCTTCTGTCGTTCTAATTTGGTATTTAAGTGCACTTTACATCTCACAATTCGATGATCACTTTCAGTATTAAATCTGTTCAGTACACTGCAATCCTCAATAATTGATTTCTTGTTTGCCAGGATATAGCCAATTTCGCTAGTTCCCCCATTCAGGTGTTTCCATGTCCATTTTCTTTGCGGTTTCTTCTTAAAAAAATGAGTTCATGATGCTAAGATTTTCAGCTTCTGCAAATTCTATGAGTTGATCGCCACGTTCATTCCTTCCCCATATCCGTATTTACCAACCGATGTCTCTCCTTGTTCCTGTTGTCCAATTCTTGAATTAAAATCCCCCATGATGAGCTTGATGTGTTGTTTCCCCTTGGTATGTAGCTGTTTGATTTCTTCATAGAATTCCTCAACCTCCTCGTCGGTATGGCTTGATGTTGGTGCATATGCCTGTACTATCTGAAGTTGGTATCGCTGGGTTAGTTGAACAACGAGCCTCGCTGCTCGATCTAACGTGCTTTCGACGTCAGGAAGGTAGTCTTTAATTCTTTTGTTGATTAAGAAGCCAACACCACTTGTTCTTCCAGTTTCCGTTCCTCTATAATAAAACAAATGTCCGCTTTTAAGTTCCACCAACTCTTCACCTTTTCTTCTAACTTCACTGAGTCCTACAATGTCCCATTTGATCTTTTCAAGTTCCTCTTCCAATTCCTGAAGTTTTGCTTCAGAAGCAAGGGATCGTCCATTATACGTTGCCAAGGTCAATAACAAACGGCAGCCTGGGCCATTCCAGTGATTCTTAGCACCCCCTGCTTTCATGCCACACTGACCGCTGCCTTGATCAGGAGCACTCCAGCACCTGGAGACTAGGGGCCATGGTTTCTGGTGTGTCAACATAATGGAGGAATTAGCCATAATTTCACCACGCTGGCTAGACGGGTTGGTGAATTAGCCCTCCCCTTCCGCCTTTCTATCCGTGCAGCAAATATTAATTTGCCTCATAAATAGAAAGCCCAGCCTGCACCACTTGAAGGCGGGGTAGGACACTAGGTTACTGGCCCGGCCGGTTCCACACATCGTCACATACGTTCAGCGTGTGGGTCTCCTTCCAGTTAGATACCAGCAACCCTTTTGCAGGCCATATATATATATGTATGTATGCATATATGTTTATAAAAAATGATTATTGAATTAAAAATATGACAGGAATTATATTACTAATGCTGCCCTGATCTCACCCTGATCATTTTTTATAAATATTTCTAATATATTTCTATATAATGAATTGCTGCACAGCGCATTTATTATAATGGATGATTACAGTTTCAAATTTCATATATGTTAACATTTAATAGCATTTGCAGTTGTCTTTATACATTAAATTACTTATATATATATATATACACACCCATACACACAAGACCGTAGCCAGAATTTAATTTCGGGATCAGAAAATTGTCCGCATGTATCGATACAATCACAGCATGCAAGGCCGTAGCCAAGTCCCATTAAAAATTTAGTTTCGGGGTGGGGGTGAACGATACTTGAGATCCCTTCATTTGCATACGAGCATGTATATATATAAACAAGTTTTTTTTATCTAACGCACGGAGACTTCAAATCACAAAGTTCACCAAAACCTCAGTATGCAAAAAAATTTTATATACTGAATTTCGATATATGAAAGATCTACAGTATATATGTATACGTGTGTGAATCTGCGTAACTAATAAAAAACATGCGCTAATATAACCTTTAAGAAAGCTTATTATATAAAAATAATTATCCGAAATAAGTAATAATAAAGATATAGATAATTGTTACTAAATATATAAATAAATGATTACTATATATATATATACATAATCTCTCTCAAACATAGACTTTATAATGTAAATGGGCCGACGAACAAGCAGACAGACAGAATCAGAAAGAAAAATAGACGAACGAACGCTACACGAGGGTATGACATCCACCAGATTTTGATATAATTAGCTCCCTTAAACTAGAAGCAATTAATTAATTAAGAAATCAATAAAATAATAGTGAAGTATTAGTTATTCAATGATATAATTTGAGTAATATAAATATTTTTCAAGAAAAATCGCCCTGGGGTTGAACAAGGAGCAAGATTAAATTTCCAATAGCAAAAAGGCGACTTTATTTCTATTCCCCGCATTATTAAAAAGAAGGAATGCAATTTAAAACTCGAGAAGAAGCGACGAAAAGTATTTTACACAATGAGCTTTAAAAAGCTCTTTTTCAGCTTTCTAATTTTGAAGTTCAATTTTTTATGTGTTTAGTTCTTTTTTTTACAATTGTGGTGAAAATTCTCAGGAACTTTAACGACTCAGCCATCAACTAACTAGTTTGAATGGAACCAAAAGGAACCCTTCATAGGAAGATGATCAATATGCTGAAGGACTTATTCCTTGGTCCTTAAATAAATTGCCTTAATTTATTTCAATGAAATTAATTTACATTTTTTAAAATCTTGCTCTATCTATTTTAGCGAATTCTTCTCCATTAATTAATGCTGATGCCGTCTTTATACACATTTACTCTGCTTTAACCATGTGTATTATATTCTTTCCATATATATTATGTTCCATGTATGTGTTATATAGTATTCATATGAACTGCATTTTACCCATATTTACGCGTGTATACAATATTTTATCCATATTTTTTTATCCGATTTTTGATGATGCAGAAAAACGTAAAAATTATATTAAAAGTACATTTTGAGTGCTATATATATATATATTATGCTATATAAGATAAGCTATTTGGTGTGATAAAGATAAGCTGCATGATACATAAAATATTTAATGTATAATTTTAGAATAGCTTTTATGCAACTTTACTATAAAGTTTATGAACTTTTTCACTTCGTAAATAATATACAATATCATTACTAAAGCTCTTACTGTTGAAATAGTTTTAATACGTTATCATAGGCGTACGCAGGAAGCTGATAAGGGGGGGTTATAGGCTCAATGGGGGGTTACAGAGCTACAACTTACATATTCCTATGATAAAAATATACAAAATTTTATTATAATGGGGGTTTACAACTCCCAACAACACCCCCATGCGTACGCCCGTATACATTACATATAAAAAGTTATAATGATTACTAATTTATACAATGATATTGCTTACATGCAGTAATTTCGAGTTAGATTATAAAATTAGTTACTCTTTTACAGTTGCTGGACAGTATTTAACTTTTACTCTTGATATTTCTACAGCAATTACTTAGTAATTCATTATAATTACTAAGTCTGATTACCACACATCAATTGAATGGAATCATATTGTGTCATAACTATTAATCATTCCGTAATAATTATTTAATAGCTTAGTGCTTTTATTATTAACAGCTGCTGCATAGTAATTACTAAATCCTGTTCATAATTTTAACTATAATATGTAATTATGTACTGTATTAACCTGCTTCTACGTACTACTATAATAGCACGGTTTAAACCTGAATAAAAATAAACCTTGGTGTCATAATTAGCTCATGAAAGAAAATTGATGAGTATTTAATAAACGAACGATAAGCTGTTAAGTCATTATGTCTAGACGTCATTTAGTTTCAGCCTTGCTTACTGCGCGCTTTTTGTTTTTTCAATAGGTTTTACGTGTTGACATCACAAGCTGAAGTGGAAGACTTGGGACCCATTTTGATGAAAAGCCGAAACTTAATTAACATTCTAAATATGCTCTTGTTAGTCCAGGTTTAAGGCATACCCCAAGAACAATTTTAAGTCACAGCTTACGTTTCGCAGACATGACTTGACTTAATTTCTGAATTCCTGTAACGTACATTCAAATTAAGCTCGCGACGTACACCAACCGAAAATTTTAATTTGGGTGAAAGGGGCTTCATGTAACGAATATTTACTATTTAAATTTTCTAATTCAAGAGCTCATTAAAACACTCTGAGTATTAAAGGGCGTGTTCAAAAACTGTACGTCGTAACGGCCTGGAGATACTAGTATATTTGTAAAGTCAGAATCATGGCCAGCTGAATCACTTTGGTTATTGGATATTGTAAGAGGGCGCTGGAGACTGAGTGACGTCAGTCTCCAGTTAGTACTGTAGTATGATTGAATAATGAAAGCGAGAGCTATTTAAATACGATTACTGAGATGTTAACTCTCTTTTTTTAGTTAAAACGTTTTAAGATGTTGTGTGGGCTTTCAATAGGACGCAATGTCTGCGTTGTAATTCCGGCTTTTAATTTCCGGCTTAGCAAAAAAATTTTAATTCGTGTGTTAGCAATTTTTAACTAAACTCTTAAAAATCATTTAATTAGAATGATGTCAAGTTTTTAATGAACCTATTGGCAAGTTTTTAATTAGCACATTAACAGTATTTTAATTATCATGTTTGCCTATTTATATGCCTATTTGTGCCTATAGTCTGGCATCTGGAGCCTATAGCCTATAGTCCAGTATCTGGTAATCTAGTATCTAGAGCTGGGTTGTCCAACATATGGCCCAGAGATCACAATCCAGCCCATCAATAGTGTTAAGCCGGTCTGCTGACAACTGTTTGAAATAAAAAAAAATTCCCAAACAAAAAGTTTAGATTCTTTTTTTCAGAAATAAGAAAAAACCCGTTGACAGCATGGGTCACAGGTATAATTTGGCGGGGGCAAGGGAGCACATGCCCCCGGTTCTTTTAGAACAGAGGCAAAATTGTATTTTTTCTACCCAATTTTTTTACCCCCTCCCCCTCGTTTACGCTACATTTAACTCTCACGTTAAGCCTATGGCACGGTGAGCCCTTTCCATATCGCAACTGAACAAACAAATAACCGGAATAAATTTTGAAGAGAGTTTTTTGTCTGTTTGCTTGCTTGCTTGTTTATTTTTTGTCTGTTGGCTTGCCCGTCCGTCCATCCATCCCATCCATCCATTCATTCATTCATTCATTTATTTATTTATTTATTTACTTACTTATTTACGGAACCACTGGCCTCCAAGGTTCATGAAAAATTTTTGAGTGTCCTACTGCCAAAAAAGGTTGGACAACCCTAATCTAGAGTAATAGGGTGGCTACAGGAATCCCATAATCTTTCGGAATATTCATTATTTGGAGTCTTTGTTAAAGAATTTCAAATATTGTCTGTAATTTGCAGTTGTGTTTAATTAAAGGAGGTCGACCCTTTGAATATTAATGACGGTCGAAACGGGCTCCACAACATAATAACTTCCTCGTCTGAAACAAACTGAGTAGTAGTTTCATCAGTGTTGACGTATAGTTTCCATGGCCTACGAGACAGATTTATTCATTCGAATTAGGGAGGTAAGAATTCAAAAATACGAGGGTTTTCAACAGCATGGTTAAGAAGCTTTCGATGCATATTTCTATATTGTGTATATATATGGTAGATTTTTCAGTAACCCAACCCAGTCCCGCATTATTCTAAAAACAGAATTTTCTATTAAAGAGGAAAAAGTAATAAGTGTAGTAGGAAATTGTCGAGTAGAGAGAGAGAGAGAGTATGACAAGTTATATACCTTTCCTTGCACTGCTTTCCTGCATATATAAGGATGTAAGACAGCGGTTCATTAACTGTGGTCCGCGGACTCCTGGGGGGTCCTTGTGACCCTATCAGGGGTCCGCAAGACTCTCCCAGTGTTCCACAGATGTTCAGAAAAATGCTAAGACAAAAATATTTACTCTTTAATGCTAAGAATAAATTATGAGGGGACGAAAAATTTCTTCCTTAAATGGTGAAAATTAGTGATGAAACACTAGAAATAAATATGTATGATGCAAATTCCGGGCTTTAAACTTTGAGTTAATTTTTGGGGGTCCACGGTCCAGTAAAGTTAAAGAACCGTGCTGATGTAAGATATTATTACCCTTTACATGGATAATATAATTGCCACGTAGTAGTCAAGATAGAAAAGCCACCACGGTGAGTTTTTGTGTGTTTTTCGTGGGAAAATCTATTATACAATAAATTTTGCCACCCACGTATATATATAGCTCAAACTAGAGCTTTTTGTTTTTAGAAAAAAAGAGAGACGCTGCCCTCATTCTGGATTCGAACTAGGGTTACTGGACTTTTCCTTTTCTAAGCAAGGACACTAGCAAAACAACCACACACAGTTGCACACAGCAGCGTAACAATCACATAAAAGCACTGTTAAAAAAAGAATAACTTGAAACAACCACATTACAGCTACAACAGCGAAATAATCTCATAAAAACTTGATTAAAAATGGATAACTCGAAAGAAATTTATTTATTTTACACAAATGGACCTCAATAGAAATAATGGATGTTTGAGATTTGAGAGAACGCGAAAATCATTCGTCTCAAAGAAAGAGGAATTCTTCTTGCGAAGCGGAACCGAAGATGGAAACTCGAAGCACGACTAGCAGAAGAAAAACATATTAAAATCTTACTATTTTGTATTGCATCTTGTGTGCACTCAATGTTTTTTTATACTTTTCTTTAAGGGCATCGTGCTGTGCTTATTATAATGGTGAAAGTATTACATGAGAGTTGAAAGGAGGAAGCCATACCGGAACGAAAAGTTGTTATCTGTTTTCTCGGTTTCCGTGAGCGGAATTTTGAGGTGGTGTCAAATATTCTTACGACATAGCTTTAGCCAAAAGGTTCGAATTTTGGGCTTTAAAATTTCGCGTTAAGAATGAAAAATGGAATATTCACATATCACGATTACTATGTTGAAAAATTTGAAAATTTAAAAACGAAATGACGTCTCTTGGTTCGCTATTGGATAACCCATTTCAAATTCCATCAATTGTAAATATTTATTTACTTTGTTATTCCTCAAATTCCACCATTCTATGTCATTTGAGGTAAACGTGGATTGTAAGAATTAACAAAAATATAAGATATTTATAAACAAAATTGGACATATGAGGTTTACCGTCCACTTGAATAATGAATAATATAATCTAAAATTATTAATTACTAATTTCCTCAACTGAATATTTTTCGTATGTGAAATCTGCTACCTGGTTTTGCAGCAGCTTTGCCTGGAGTTAACTACCTCCAGCTCATAAACAGGTAAATTCCCTGCTGAAAGACGCAGACAGTATTAATCTTCTTTTACCTTGCCAATACTATTCCATGAATATTGGTAAAGGGCATTTTTTTGTATAAAAACTTTACTTAAAGAAGTTGAATTTTCATAAATGTAACAACAATCCCTTGATGGCATCGAATATTTTCATGACGACTGTCGCCTACATACGTAGCTCGCTCTCCCTCTCTCTCTCTCCCTGTCTCTCTCTCTCTCTGTGCTTCACTTTAGTATTACAAATAAATTTGACACCCACGTATTAGTAGCTCAAACTAGAGCTATTTTTGTTTAGGAGAAAAAGAGACGCCGTCCTCATCCCGGATTCGAACCAGGGTCCCCGCGGTGTCTTGACCTACTAGACGAATGAGAACAAGAAAAAACGCTTTTTTCTCCGTATATTAGGGCGTAAGATATTATTACCCTTCACAGGGATAACACAATTGCCAAATAATGGTCAACACACAAAGCCACCGGGGCTAAATTTTTGTGAGTTTTTTTAGTGATGGGAATCAAGCTTTGTAGAGTGTAATCAAGCTTTGTACAAGGGCGAATCAGAAAGTCTTTGCCCCTATTTTTTATTAACCAAAATAAGGTACCTACAGGTAATTACAAATATACGTACTATTCTACGTACCTTACACTATTTTTCCACATAGTCCCCACACCGGTTCAGACATTTGTCCCATCGCAGCACTAAATTTGAGATGCCCCTGTGGTAGAATTCGTCCGGCTGACTGTGGAACCACCGTCGGACTGCTGTCTTGGCTTCATCGTTGCACGTGAATCGCTGTCCTGCCAGGAACTTCTTCAGCGGACCGAAAACGTGGAAATCACTAGGGGGCGAGGTCCGGACTGTATGCAATCAGAACCGCCGACAAGCTCCGGTCATTTCACTGGGAGAGTCTGGACCACCCACCATACAGTCCGGACCTCGCCCCTAGTGATTTCCACGTTTTCGGTCCGCTGAAGAAGTTCCTGGCAGGACAGCGATTCACGTGCAACGATGAAGCCAAGACAGCAGGGTTCCACAGTCAGCCGGACGAATTCTACCACAGGGGCATCTCAAATTTAGTGCTGCGATGGGACAAATGTCTGAACCGGTGTGGGGACTATGTGGAAAAATAGTGTAAGGTACGTAGAATAGTACGTATATTTGTAATTACCTGTATGTACCTTATTTTGGCTAATAAAAAATAGGGGCAATAACTTTCTGATTCGCCCTCGTAGATTGCAATCCCTGCTTTTTTTTATTACTAAGCTTCTAAATCTACAAAATGGTTGTTATCCTCGCACATGTGTGAGTAGTATTTCCGGCGGCATCAGGAGAAAAAATTAAAAACGTAAGAATAATAACAACAGCCATGTCATTTTCACAAAGTACTCAATTATGCATAATGTCAGTAATTAATAATAAAACTTAAAAGGACATTACTTGATGCCATTCTTCATTCTTCAAAGGATATCAGCGATGCACTTTCCTCTCCAGGTTGTACCCCAGGCACTTGTCACAAGCTCCTTTGATGATTTATGACTTTTAGACAATACTGTTTTGATATTTTTTTTTCTATTTGTATTTTGGTTGATTTGTTCTCACTTAGTCTCGACACAATCTCCTTTAAAAGCACTTCTTTTAAATTTATATTCCATATGCATAAATATCCTCCGTTCCTAATTTTTTGTTCAGTAAATTTATGTACTATTGTGGAAGCCGAGCATTTATTATGAAACGGCTGGGATGAAATCGGATATCCACTGTTTATAAAACAAAAATATTAGAAATACATTTTTAATGGACAAGAATTATATTTGCTTTAGGTCTAAAATATAGAGCTGAAACAGTTCGATTATGTACTCTACAATCCCAGATAACTAAAGAAAATCACTCATGAAGAGAAAAAAGACAATTTTTTTTCGGATTACATTTAAAATAAAGAACAATTTCTATGATTTCAAATGGATGATAGATGACAAATTTAAGAAAACAGGCATGAAAATCAACGATAAATCTCTGGAGTTGAAGAATTCGGCCTAGTTTAAGTCTCTGCTCTTTTTTCTGCTCTCGTCACCATAAATATCAGTAATATAGCAGTGTGTAAATCGTTGACTTGCAAATAATTCGTATCAGTCATAGAAACGGAAACTTCTCTGAGGAGAATCTTTGTTTCAACCACATTAATACTCCCTTCCGCTTGCATGTTGCTTAAATACCATCTTTTATATATTAGGAGCAAATGCAATTATTATTATTATTTCATACATTCTCACAGTACCAAGAAGGTATTAAACGTCCTCTGAATCTGGAGCTATTGGTTTATTTCACTTCATCCAAGTATCTGAAAACTGTCCCTAGATCTTCATTATCATTATTGATCCTATTTAATTCCGTTTCCGAATTCTTTGTTTAAGTTTCTCTATAACCACATTCTTTGTTTGTTTTCACAACTATATTCTTTGTTTGTTTTCTACAACCAACGTTCTTGTTTGTTTGATCACCAACGTTCTTTTGTTTGTTTGCAATCAACGTTCTTTAGTTTGTTTTCATAATCAACGTTCTTCGTTTATTTCTGAAGAACCAACGTTCTTGCTTTTTGAGCCACACAACCACCCCAGAAGAGTAGCGTAACAATTCAAACTCAGTAGGGAGGGCCTCTTTAAAGAATATTTTATGATGCAGCCTATGAGAATGTGACGGTCCGCCCCCGGCGGTCCATTTAATTAAATAGAAATAAAGACCTAGAATGTACACGAAAAGGGAGTTAAAACCGTTTCGTAAATAGATGCGAAGAGAAATATGAGCATGCGTAAGCATAGCGCCATACGATGAAGCACCTATGCTATACGATGAAATATCGATTGAACTATTTTACGACCAGTGAGGCCGTGGATTCTTCTTTATAAAAGGTATGCTCTGAGGGCGTGCGTGGGTTAGTTCTCCACCGCCCCACCCCCCTGCCCGACCAAAATATAAAAGTCCCTACGTAAACATAAACTCCTCTTCTTCTTCATGTGTTTCAATATTCTAAAATTAATAATATCAAATTTTAATGGAGTTATATTTTTTCTACCCCTTTGTACGTATTGTACAATTTCTTCTGAGATGACAATTCATCATTTGCGAATTTCTGATTCGATAGCAATGAAATATTTATCTGGCCACGGTGTTTAAGAATACGCAATTTTATTCTTTCTTTTTCATATAAAAATCGAAAAAATAAAACTTCTGTTATTAAAATCCGTCCACTGTAATAATTAATTACTGATTTTATACGCGGGAACGATTTTAAAAGCCATATATATGAGATATTTGCGAAGAAATTTTGAAGTAATTGCCTCATTTACATAACAATCTTTTTAAATTGAACCGAACGATAATGTGCATCTAAAATTACTTCCGTTATTTAAAAAACTGATTTGGAGTTTTTAACGGTTTTTTAATTTAAATTTTGCTTCGCGACAATTTAAGAAACATGTATATTTTTTTAACTTCGCCATTTTTTGTCGATTAATATGTCCGGAATAAAGGATATGTATGTGTGAGTGTTTATGATAGTCCTTTAAGTCTCCGCCGCCCATTAGAAATATCGAAGTCCTTTGGTGTTTTGGGCGCAGTCCAGATGCTCTTGCGCCATAAAAAATCTAAACAAACAAACAAACCTTTGGTATTTAAATTTGAGACTAATTGTAAGAAATTTTCTTGCAATGACGTGTGACTTTCGTTTTTTTCAACCTACACAAAAACAAAATGATCAATGAAAATTTTATTTATTTATTTATTTATCTGTCTGTCTGTCTGATCGTTTGTTTTACACATTCATATCCATTTTCTTACCCCATTTTAAACTCCAAGAAACAATGTAAGAAAAATTAAATTTTTAATAACTGAGTGACTAAATGGAAAAGAAATTTACTCTTGAAGAAAAAAGGAAAACTAGCCTCAATCTCTCTCTTTCTCTTGAGATAGTTTGCACATTCCAGAATGGCATGTCGAAAAAATACCTAAAAGTAGAATCCGGTAAAATTTCTATAAAAACGCAAGTGACATATAAAATTTTTTACATATTTATCTAAAAAAACATTCTGTAAGTCTGGAGTCATCTGCTAATATTTATTTATCATTTAACGCCAAGTAATTTCTTGGTATAATTAGCACGTGATTTCTTTTGAATGCCCCTATTATCTTATAAATAACGTGAAAATAAACCAGCTTCGCAATGAATATTTCCGATTATCGATGTTAGATAAAAAATCGATAAATATGTTTAATAATCGACTCACGATGAAATTTAAGATCTGAAATTATCGTTGCGTGTGAGTTTTTCGAAAAAAGGGTATTATTAGTCTTTAGAAGAAATTAATATCTCGTTATCTAAATAAACATCTGGTTATCTATTCCAGAAAACATTAACAATAGAAGGGTCGTTCTTCATTTAAGGAGAAATAAAAAATATATCTTATTTCTTCAAATATAATTAAAATCAGAGGTGCCTTATCACCTAATCGAAATATAACAGTGTCTCAATGAAATATAAAATATATAAAAGTTTTGGCACTAATTCTAAATAAAATTACAGATACTGTTATCTATGCATTGTGATATACATACAGCGCGTATGAGATGTTATCTTTTTAAAATAAATAACAAGAAGATTTCGCTATCTAGAAGTGTTCCTAATTGTACGTAAATGCAATATATCAGTGCGTATTTGCGATCTGTGATTAGAAAAGGATAGCCAATGTATTTGTTATCTACAATTTGTGTTTCAAGTTTGCATTACAGTTTTGTAATTACAATTTTGTATTTCAAATGAAATACAAAACCAGTAAGCGCTATCTATTGCAGTTAAATAGAAAGATATAAGAGAGGGCATATCATTATTTATTTAAGCAAAGAAAAGAACATGAATATCTCTTTATAATAAAATTGTAAAACCCTTTGCACAACATATTCAAAGATTAGATGCATGAAGTTTGAACAGCAAACAAAAACTCAGATCGTTTGGGGCATTAAAAAGTTTTAAAACTTAGTCTCAGTTAAGTCAATATTTTAAAAATGGTTACATGAATAAAATGCAACCCACGTGTAGAAATTGTAAAATATTTAAAGCTACATGAAGTACTTTAATTTAATTTAATCCCAAAACTACTTTTTCTTCTTAAGACTTTGTTTATTAATGACGGAGTTCACGATTTTCCCGTTCTTCTCGGATCATTCTTTCATTTAAAAAAAGAATATTTATTACCAAACGTTGCAACATCGAGTAAATGAGATGTTATTTATTCGGACGATCGTCTGCCGCAATAATATTAAAATATCGATTGCGTGGTCTTATTGTAAGATTTCGACTAACTAGATTATTTTGTGTTCCGCGAAGATTAAGACAAAGCTAATAACTAGCTTATCAGATGCTTCGAAGGTCTCTCGAAAACATTAAGTATGATTTGTTTCCGACGCATAGCATAAATGGGTTAAAAACGGGCAAGGTTTTCAAAATGTAAAATCAATAACAATATGCATTATAGAGTTAAAATTTCTAATTCGTTAATATTATACGGACGGACGGACGGAAGAAGGAAGGAAGGAACTTACTTTATATTCCACTTTCAATATTCAGATTAGAGTCCATTGTTTTGACTCGTGGTAACAAAAGATAAGAAAGGGACGATATCATCAAGCTGGATTAGAACCTCAGAGCGTTAGATTACGCTTATAATGCTTAATTTAATCCTCATGATCAATTTATCCACTGAAGAAAACTCTTTCTAGAAACGTATGTACGAGAAAAGTACCACTCATGGCTATACTCAGAGGCTTATGTGTCAAAGAATTAGAATGATTTTTCAATGTCGCTTGTTGAAATCCAGCCGTAGTTTGCGGTCGATTTCATTCTTTATTGTCGAATAATGTTAGATATTAAAATGGATTCCACTTAAACGCAAAAACGTGTTCACAAAGTTCGTTTTAAAGCTTCTATATTTCTCAAGAAAAGATTAAACAAAGGGTGGTTACGGCACAAGAGAGAGAGAGCGGAAAGACGAGGGGAAGGATTTCGATAAAAGTAAAGGAATAAGAGAAAATAAAAATGCTGTAAAAAGAAGGAAGAACAACGAAAGGAAAGATGTGAAAATAATGGAAGAAAGAGGAGAACAGAAAATTGGAGGAAGAAGGACAACGGGAAAAAAGAAAAAAAGAGGAAAATAAGTAAAAGAGATAAAAGTGACAAGGAAGGGAAAAAGGAAAGAGCAAAAAGAGGAATAGGTGAAAATGAAAAGGAATAGAATAAGGAATAATTGCAAAATTTTATTATTTATTACTATATTTATGCCATAAATATTACAATTAATAAAATTAATATTTAATTTTACGAATTTATGATAAGCCCCAGCCAATCGTTGTATTCTTTTGTGAATTGAAGGAAAAGAAAAGTTAAAGAAAAATGAGAAATGTAGAAAAAAGTAATAAGAAAAAGAGAAGATTAAATAAAAAGGAGAAAAGGATACCGGAAAAAAAAGAAAGGATGAGGATAAGGGTGAAGGAGAGAGAGAGGAATTGAGAAAGGTAAAAAAAGAGAAAGCGAAAAAGGCTCAAGACAGTGTTCAAAAGCTCATGAAACGAAAAAAAAAGCTCATGACAGTGCAAAACACCTTCGTCACACAGACTTAGTCTGTTCAGACATCATAAGCAAGCTCAAATTTGCTAAGGAAGAAACTAAAGTCTCAATCCTCACTCTTCCAACCTTGGGTCACTATCGAGCACTTCACCCTGTTACCAGAAAACTATTCTTTCTGCACAACTCAACTCCTCGCAATATCAATATAATACTTCATCGGTACAGGTTAGGCATATTCTAAATAACATATTCCTAATAGGAAAAGCACAAACGCCACTCTGGACGCAATGACCCAAGGGAAAGGTTGAAACGGAGGATTACCTCGTTCTACAGTGCAAAATATACCCTCTAAGAGACGAATTCTATCATTCCTATGAATTATTTAACCTCCCAGTTCCACTCCAAATCAGGGTCTTGCTTGAGATCTACAACTTTCTTCAATTCCGGCATACTGTTCTCTAGGCTGTCCATCGCTTTCTCTTAGGTATGGGTCATTATACAGCGTGATTCAGAAGTAATGGATCAAACTGAAAAGGATTGTAACAGATGTCAGGTTAGCCATATTTGGTGAAATCTCGATGTCCACACACAAGCCAGTTTAGCTGTGGAGTGAAACTACTGTTTACGTCCATGCCGTTGCTACGTAGGTGATTACGACAATAAAAAAAATGCATAAATTAAATGATTGACCTAATAATACAGAAGGAACAAAAAAAAACGGAATTCCATTTACTGATCCTGATTTTTATTATCGTGCAGTGAAAATAAGCATAAAACTGCCTTTTTTGCCACACTGGAAAAGAGTTGGAAACTAGTAAGTATGCGCAACTGGTGAGGAACATAAAAATAAACATTTTTTGGTCAGTGAGTGTTTTCCCTATTTATTAGAATATAATACTTTTGACCTGCTAACGCAGGTCTAAAGTATTATATTCTAATAAAAATGTAGAATTCATGTTTGTTTGTACATTTATTTATTTATTTATTTATTCGGTACATCAGAGAAACTATATATAAACATGATATAAATAGGGAAATATGAAAATAAATATTTAGTTTTACAACAACCTGAAATACGTTTCTTTCCAACGAACTAACAAATGTCGGTTTTCATTCGTCAGTTTTCGCATTTTTCATGACAAAAGGATATTCAGTGATGGCGACACACAGATATTCAGTTTTTCATTTTCAGCGCGAGGTTTCAAAGTCCGGAATTTAACTTCTTGAAGCCGTAGGGTAAAAATGCTTGACGCCATCTAAAAATTCCTCCCGCAGGATTTCCGAAAAATGCATAGCCATTTCTCATTCTATTATGGCGTCCTCGTTCCAAGACTAGTGTACCATTATTATAAGCACTCCACAATAGTCTTCAGAAAAAGTCTAATCAAATGCGAGATGCAACGCAAAATAGTGCGATTTAATACTTTTCTCCTTGCGTAATTCGTACTTCGTGTTTTCATCTTCAGTTCGGCTTTCTCGAAAGAATTCCTCTTTCTAAGCCGAATGGTCTTTTACATTCTAGCAAACTGCAATCTTTGTTTGCTTCTCCAGAGACCAATTTGTGTGAAATAACAAATAGCTTTCCCAAGTTCGTTTGCAACCAAACTTTTCTCTACATTTGATTTATTCGCTGCTTCAGTATCATGCTCTTGACCTGAGAAGTACTGAAAAGACGAAGTCATAAATATACATGTACAAATATACATATCAAAAATAATTTAAAATTTTCTACTAAAAACGGGCTTTTATATATAAGTTCCAGTATACTGGAAAATGACAACCCACTTCAACCGCGGCATCCATTGTTATAAATGTCGTCGTATTCTGCTTAAACTACCCAATGTTTATGTTTGAAAAAAAGAACCCCCTCTAAAATTAACTATCGTCCTCAATGGATTTTTTGAAACGTGATTTTATTTAATATATAAATAAATAATATTCAAATGAGACATTATTTTATGCATACTACTGATTTTGTGGTTCAAACTTTGCATCTTCATCGTGCATTGGGATCCGCTGATCATTTTTATTAATATCTTTAAAATTTGAAAAGTAAGTGAAAAATTGAACATGTCTTTTAAATTTTATACATGAACAAAACATCAATTTTGTTTCAAATTTTTTGCCGATTTTTGTGTTTTCTCATCACTATCAAAATTTTTGAAGATTCATCAACCGTTGCTTGTGTTCACATGGAAGTATAGCTTTATATAAATATATAAAAATATTTCCATGTAAGTTAACTAACCTATTATATAATCGGAGTTATGTTGTAATATATAACAAGTTTACTATAAAACATACAAGACAAAATCATATTTCATAGGATACCATACATCCGGGCACCTCTAACATAATCAGGAGATGCTCATCCATGGGCGGATTTAAATTTTGTCACCCCTAAACTATTTTTGCCGCCCCAAGACTACTTTTTTGCCACCTCTTCCAACCCGTCCATGCTCCCAATCAGTGGTAGGAACATAAAAATTGTTACATTCAATATACGCCAAAAACTTTCGTATTTAAAAAAAATATGTTGAAAAACAAACTCATAAATTGAAACATAAACATTAAACAATATTAACTTATATTGAAGTATTATCTCTTCTTGGTATATAATAAATCAAATTCAATTTTATTGAAATAAATTTTAATTTTAGCAAAAAATAAAAGGGCCTATCAAGCACTGGAATTTAAATGGAAAGCATGACGTCTAGCTGTCTTCTCGGCAAAACATCTGATTATATCGTCGTATGGTATTGATTTTGTTACAGATTCAATACACAAAATTTTGCCGCCCTAGTCTATAGCCTAGTATTATCTATTTGGAAATAAGACATTGGGCTCATCACTGTGTAGAAAAGTTCAGCCCCTACAAAAATAAAAAAAATTGCAAGTGAATGCTATGTACAAAACACTAAAGTGGGGGCGATACCCCCCACAAGATCTCAAAGCTGGATGCGCCAATGATTGTCACTTACGCCTAGAGTACACTACTATTCATATCATTTATACTGACGTGGTCTTTTAGCAACTGATCTTATCGTTTGCAGACGAGACCAGGTTCCTGTTAATGTCATAACCGTTGCCAATTTCCAGTTCTGAATTAGAAAACTCGTCCGTGAAGCATTGCATTCGCAATTAGTTTTTACGATTCTCCCGTCGAGTTATTTACTGCGTGAAGTTATTAATTTCAAAGTGGAGCAATTAAATATCATACATTTATTTCCAGTTACTTGGAAAATTAAAACCACCTTATTAGTTATTTCCGATGCATTAATTTTATTATAAATTGCTGAATCGATAGCCAGAAATTTAGGTTTCTTCAAACCTAAAATACCTATTTAAAAGGCGAATTCGTTTACAAGGGACGACACGTTCTGTCCTTATGCGATAACACTTCAACCAGCCAGCCGACGAATTCATCATAAACGTATTTGTTATCATCCCTTTATTCATTTGCAACCGCGAATATCAGTTTATCAAGAGTCAATTGGCAACACTAATATTTATCGATGAATAAACATAATGGTGAACAATATGTATTTTAATCTTTTTTTGCATTGATTGAATGCATTCATTCAATGAATTCATTTAATTAATTCATTTAATAAATCCATTTAATGGCAAAGCATTCATTTTATGAATAAAAAATTCTGCTTATGCTAAAAAACTGAACTTCCGGCCCATTAATAACGAATTTCATATTTTTATTCGTCTTCACAATTAAATTCTTTAGAACAATGTAAATTTGTTGAATTTGAAAGTC
Organism: Dysdera silvatica; assembly: GCA_006491805.2. Lineage (NCBI taxonomy): Eukaryota > Metazoa > Arthropoda > Arachnida > Araneae > Dysderidae > Dysdera > Dysdera silvatica. The sequence goes on along the minus strand of QLNU02003225.1, from coordinate 51,388,595 downwards.
AGTTCCTAGTTTTCAAGAAAGTAGCGATTTCAACAAATTTAATAAACTCTGTTACATTTTTTGGCAATTAGCTCGTAACCTTTTAATTGCATACATATTACTTTTGATTTTTTGCGGGGCGGAAGAGAAATGGGAACGTTAATTACACTTTGTTAATTATCCAGAAAAAGCGTTGTACTGCGGTTCTCAACAAGGAGAGAAGAGGAATTTCCGACACACAATTGATGAAGTCAAACTGTTATAATATTGGCACTGCTAACTAAAAAACCTTAACAGTAAGGGTGCTGGCATCCTGAGACCTGGTGACAAGAGGTGCATGGGCAATAAAAGTTGAGGACCACTGCTTCAATACTTGCAGCATGAAAAGTATCTGTTCTGACAAGTAAAAGCAAAAAAAAAAGACATAAAAGTATCATCATGGCAAATCAAATATGAAATATCAAAGAAAAGTCTAATACGAAATGTCAAATATCAAAGGAAAATCAAATATGAAATATCAATGACATGAAAAGTATCAGTAGACATGAAAAGTATCTGTTCTACAAGTTTTTATTTTCTGTACAGCTTAGAAAATAATTGTACATCCTCCTTAAGGTCCAATGCCCTAACAACGTTGCCCTGCACTTCTTACCGGGCAAAAGAACATGTATTGAAGAGCCATTGAATTAAAGATCCTTCCCTAATTTCGGCCATTTCTAATGCACAAAAGAATTTCAATGCTTTCCTTGAACAAATCTAAGGCCGTGACGAGGTTATGGAACAGGAGGTGGTTGCTTCGAGTTTAGCATCATAGCTAGCTGATATTGCTCCCCTGGCAGAGCCATCCAGATTGCGCCCCCACCCCCAACAACGGACATACTTCCCCCTGTGAATTATTTCAGCCGATTTCGCGCCCTCCCTCGCCCGTTCCCCTGGCGTGAGACTTTCGCGACGCCACTTAACTACGGCTCTGCTCCAGTTAAAAGCTTAAATAGACGCCAAAAAATCTAGTAACTTGTGTATAGTGTTTCCAGGCAGATATTCAAGTGTTAGAATTAAAAATGGGATACGTTAAAACTCAATACTAATGAGGTCATTCTCAACAACGGACATTTCTCTTTAACGACGCTTGTTCTCCATCCTTTAGGGACTATTTTACTCGTCCTTTGACACAGTGAATATTAAAAATTAATATTTTAATGACGGGGAGTGGGGTAGCGCCATTTTGTATCTTTGCTTCATGTACAAAAATTCCACGGCAGTGCTCTGGTTAATGGAAATCAAATGGCGATCTATTAAACGTTTTGTTCCTTTATTTCAATGTTTCTTAAAGGTTATTTAATTAATGCGCGTTTCATTCTTCTTTCATGGTGAGTGGTTTCATTTCCCATGGGAAAACAACTTTTATAAAAAAAAAATACCATCTTCTGAGATTAGGTATCACAGTTTTCTCGAATGAGGTCCATCAAATCCCAAACGATGTTGACATTTTTTATTCATAAATCCGTAAAAACGATGTACAGTCAGTCAAGCAAATACAACGTTTCTACGTCTCTCTCTGCTAAATATATACAATTTCTTAATTCTTTAAAACAAGCAGAATTAAGAACAAAGCTACCTTTTCGTTCTTATCAACATCATCTCACTCTGGAAGAAAATCTCGTCACAAGCTAGGGCTTTATATTCTCTTCAAATTCTACTCCAGAGCTCGAAATAATGATCTATATACACTTACACTGCTATAACTCTTACACTGCTTCCATTATATATCATAAAATATGCATATTGGAGTATTTTTACTTTTTACGGTAAAGCTTATTTTTATAAAGAAAAAAAACTTTCCCAAGTTGGATATCAAATTCCGGGCTCTATACAGTTACGAAAGGCCAGTTTCACAAATAATTAACCTCCAACTGCCTACTATTAGACGTTTCTTTTCCACGATGAGGAGACGTTTCTTTTCCACGAAACGAAACGTCAGTTTTACAATTAATGAACCTCCTCCTGCCTGTTATCAAACGTTTCGTCTTCACGAGGAACGTGGCAGAAGGCCACTTCCCTTATTGGTGACCCTTCAACTGCCTGCTATTAAACTCTTCTTTCCCTTCTTTCAATGTGTCACTTTATTTAGCAGAACCAAACTATGCTTATATATATACTTTTAAGGAGGGGGGAATGGATGACATTTCTAAATCCTGCATAGAACTCAGAAATCTCTGCAGTGGCGGAATACAACTTTCCTCGTTAGTGACCATCAAACCAGGGGCGGCTCGAGAGAGATTTTGAACCCGGGCGGCCTCTCATAGACTGCTTTTGGCGCCCTATCCCCACTCTTCCAGCGAAAACATTAGATTTTCACAGATGCACAGTAAGCTATGTAACATATAAAAGCGGCCAAAAGTATCTGAAAGAATTTCTCTAAAGATTTCTCTAAAATTTTCCCTTTTTAGAGAGATTTTCTACTGTTGGGTCAATTAAAAAAAATTTGAACTTGACTTCAGTTTGGCGCCCTCATCCAAACGGGGACCGGGGCTGCCGGTCGGATAGCCCGTCCCTTAAGCCGCCCCTGCATCAAATTGCTACAATATCATATGTTTCGTTTATTTATTTTTGTGTTTCTCGACTGCTTCTTACTTAATACATCGATTAGTTTTCTTGTTATGACCAATGATTTTATTTTCCACTGAAAAACAGAAACTACCTTTTGTATAAAAAAAACACGATATTCCCAGTTCCAGCATCGAACTCAGTACCTTACGCAATAACGAAAAATCACCTTCCTTGTTAATGATTTCCCCCCCCCCCACAACTGCCTGATGTTAAACGTGTCTTTCCCTCCTTTCAATGTGTCGCATCATTTGATACAGTCTGTTTGTTTGTTTGGATTTTTTATGGCGCAAGAGCATCTGGGCTATACTGCGCCAATTTGATACAATCAAACCACATTATTAAAGGAAAAAGCAATGTTCCAAAGTCCGGTTTTAAACTTAAGACTCTATAAAGTGGCGAAATGCCACTTTCCTCATTAAAAACAATCAAACTGCTACCTGCTAAACGTTTCGTTCCCTTATTTTTTGTGTGTTTTTCAAATATTTCTCGGCACTCATTTTGTTTTGTTTTTTTATGGCGAGTGGCTTCAGTTACTACAGCAAAGCCACATTTTGTAAAGGCAAAAAAAAAATGGCAACGTTTCCAAATCTAGTACTAGACTCCAGATTCGATAGAATAACGGCAGGACCATTTCGCAGTTAAAGACCATAAAATTGTTAATTATAAAGTGTATTATATATAGAATCATAATTATAATTATAAATCGAACACTACGCAAATTAAATCAAACAACAATATCAATCAACGTTTATTGGCGTAGTGATACTAACACCGATGTTATGGCGTGATCGGATGGTGAAACGTTCGAAAGAAAATAAATATTTCTGCCTTCGGTGGGACCTGAACCCACGACCTTCCACTTGCCGGGCGGAGGCTCTACCCACTGAGCTACGAAGGACAATATATAATCTCTTTACGAACGTATATATATTGTTGCCAGTTATTTCGCAGAATGGTGTAGTACATGGACTACTATTTAAACCAAATTGCAAAGAGACTGGTATTAAATTGATCGAAAAGCCCGTTGCAGCATATGTATTTATATAAATCGAACACTACGCAGATTAAATTAAACAACAATATAAATCAACGTTTATTGGCGTAGTGATACCAGCGCCGATGTTATGGCGTGATTAGATGGTGAAACGTTCGAAAGAAAATAAATATTTCTGCGTTCGGTGTAGGCGGTATGTCTACACACTAAGCTATGAAAGACAATATTTAATCTCTTTACGAACGTATATAAAGACTATTTACTGATGCTAGTTATTTCGCAGAACACCGAAGGCAGAAATATTTATTTTCTTTCGAACGTTTCACCATCTAATCACGCCATACCATCGGCGTTGGTATCACTACGCCAATAAACGTTGATTGATTGACATTGTTGTTTGATTTAATCTGCGTAGTGTTCGATTTATATAAATACATACATATGCTGCAACGTGCATTTCGATCAATTTAATACCAGTCTCTTTGCAATTTGGTTTAAATAGTAGTCTATGTACTACACCATTCTGCGAAATAACTGGCAACAGTATATATACGTTCGTAAAGAGATTATATATTGTCCTTCGTAGCTCAGTGGGTAGAGCCTCCGCCCGGCAAGTGGAAGGTCGTGGGTTCAGGTCCCACCGAAGGCAGAAATATTTATTTTCTTTCGAACGTTTCACCATCTAATCACGCCATACCATCGGCGTTGGTATCACTACGCCAATAAACGTTGATTGATATTGTTGTTTGTTATAAAGTGTTTGTTCCTTTATTTAACTATTCTTAAAAACTTAATCGGTTACTTTTCTTATATTTTAGTCGCTTTTCTTTTTATGGCGCATGATTTCATTTTCCAGAGAAAAACTTCTTTTAAAAAAAAAATAAACGACGTTCTCAATTCTGGTATCCAACTCCGAACTCTGTCCAGTGTCGAAAACGCAGTTTTCATAGTAAATGACAAGGTCGCAAGGGGAATGTGCAAATGAAGAAGATGCGGAATGTTAAAAACTTGAAGAGGCCTCAAATAGGGTAGCAGGCCTGTAGCCATGATGAAAGGGCAACGGGAGGGGGGGGGCAAGTCAAAGACATATGGGGCACAGAGCACCCTGGGATTATTCTATATATATATATAGCATGGGGCAACACGCCCCTGATAGCCCTGGATTAACTACAAACCTGTAGGATAGTAACGTGGGTGTATATATGGTATTTCTAGGCAGATGTGTATGTGTTAGAATTAAAAAAGAATAAATACAAGTAAAATAATTGAAGATAGCGGGTGTTCAAAATTAATATCTTCATAGCCAAGGAAGGTGCGCCATTTAGCATCTTCGCCCCAAATGCAAAAACTTCTCGGTACAGCCCTGCACATCGCTCCAATTGCTCACTGTCCATGGATGCATGTAGGAACGCGTCGCATTTTATTTTACACAACTTCATACTTGTGTCCTTAGAAACTATTATCAACTCAGCAACTATAACCTATTACGAGCATTGCTACTGCTCTCTAACTGAATATAGTTAGGAGAAAAAGAAAGATGGAAATAGATATGTCTGCTAAAGAATTTTTCTGAAGTATCCGTTTCAGAAGATTTTATTCTGCCATTCTCTATCTCTTACTTTATAAAAATATATTTTATTTCAGGCGTGTTATACGTTTTTTCTTAAACTCCAAGCAGTACTCGTTCCTTCCGCTTGGGCAACGGTGGAGAAAGTCTTTTGGATCTGACATCACCATGTTTGCCCAGAACGAAAAAAAAAACTGCTTTTATCAAGCCAAATTGTTCATGGTTGGCCAAGGAAGACAAAAACCTACTTAACAGGCGAATTACTGAACAACTTGTGAAATTAATTTGTGTAGTTTATGGGGTACAGTATATCTATGAACCTGGGTTAAGCAATACGCGAATGCATTCACCCAAATTAGTGGCTTCTGGAAAACAAAGACATTAACGGGCATTTTGTGTCATACCGATTTGTTGAAACTTGGTTACGAGGTATTTTTTATGTTAACGATGAGAATTTTTTTTTTTTTTTGTGAAGGGCTGATTTTTGCCATGGAGAGGGGGGGCGAATTTTTTTCTAAGCACCAACTGTAATTATTGGTGGGCATTCAACGATGCCTTATGTTAGTGTCATACTAATGGAGTGTGTATTTGAAGGAGGGAGTTACTGTTGGGCCCTGCGGTGGCGCAGTGTGGTAACGCGTTCTCCTAGTGCGCCGCTAATCCGGGTTCGACTCCCAGCAGTGCAAAAAGAACGCTTACTCAGAGATCTCATAAAGATCGCACTGCTCACTGTAGTCCGGGGTTTGGTTCCCTAGGCCTTAAGAGGTTCGGATTCCTCGGAAAACAGTAGGTCCCGGCGCAGCATGACCACTGTAGTCTTTGAGCCGTAAAACAAACAAACAATAACAATAGTTACTGTTGATAACAACGGCTAATTTTTACTTTTTATCCATTTTTCCTTTCATTTTGGTAATGCTTCTAGTTCTTTATTTATGATTGATTATGCTGCATTTGGCAAGAACTCTTCGAAAAAAGTATAAATGTGGATGAAATTATTTTTTATTCTTATTATGCCATTAGGGATTTTTTTTTTGTACGCATTTTTGTTCATTTTCAGGTTTTTTGGAATATCTTTATGTATTTTTGGACATTGAAAATTTTATTCCAAATTATTTGGCGACTCCAGTCAGCTCGAATGTCGTTGTATTTTTATTTACTTACACTATTTATTTACTTACTTTTTATTTACTTACACTATTTTATAGAGAATTCTTAAAATAATTAGGGGAGTTGTCTCTGTGGTTTGAGAAATGTTTTGTATTATGAATTAACAAAAACGGGTGGCTGAATTTTTCAGAATAAAATTTGATCCCCATGGATAGCAATCAAGCTTTACAGCATCAAATCAAGCTTCGCGCAAGAATATCTGAAAGAAAGTTCGAGAATAAATCCCATTCTTTCGGAATAACTCACCGTAATATCTCTAGCCTGATGCTCTATTAAGAAATATCGAAATAGAAATCCGTACACAAAATTTTGGACCGCAAAGGTATTCGATGGAATCCATATCTGAAGGACGTTTCAATGAGTCCCTAAATGTGACATATTTTCTGCTTCATCACATTCGTTAATTAACATAGCCCCATGTGGTGAGGCATTATCGTTCATTAGCAAGAAAGCGGCCCCCCCCCCCTTAACTCTATGTAGACGGACAAGCGAATCCAGAATGTCTTCTCTGTATCTGGGTTCTTTACAAGTACAAAGAAAGGTATATAACCCTTTATAAAGATTGCTCTCTCTCTCTCTCTCTCTCTCTCTCTAAATCATTATCTCTGATTATCTCCTTTCCCAAATTTCATTGGATACTAGCGTATCGTATACTCGCCAAATAAGAGTATTCATTTAAATTATGTTTCGGCACTCCAATTTTATACACACATATGATATATGATATAAACTGATTGTATTAACTTATATATATATAATTTAATACAATCAGTTTATATAATACACTCCTTTCTTTCTTTATTCTTAAGGGATTTCACCTTTAGCCAATTCGTCTAGAAACTACTTTTACTACAATTGCTACTACAATTTCTTGAAAATGTTTAAATGTTAAAAACAATTTCCTGAGTCGAAACAATTTTTTGAAACGTTTCTTTACGAAACGATTTCTTGAAAATGTTTCTTAACAAATTTCCTATGCCAATTGCTTTAATTTTGAACGTCAATGTCTACAGGTTCACCTAATTTCTTTTTACCAACATGGAATCACCTCAAAATATTAGCTTAAAATCATGCCATAGCTATTATATAAGCTAATAACGAAGTCTAGGGTGAGCTATAGTCCCCTATCCCCTGTTCCATACATCACATTCGTTTGTAATTTTCTTTTTTCTAGGATAAGAGAGGTAAATTTTTGATGGGGAGGGGGAGCTATGTCATCCCTAAACCTCCCAACTTTCGCCAATGACTCATAACGTAAGCAGTTTTTATAACATTTTTCATATTGTGCATTATTTTAGTAACTAAATTAGATGTTTCCCATGCTAATATTTCTTGAAATCTTGGGTTCTTGCAATTTCACGTGCTCAACCAATTTTGCCCTTTTTTATGTTCTTGAAAGCAGTTTGGAATTTGTATATTAAATAAACATTTGCCATTCTCGTCTGATCCATTTTTTTAAGAAAAAATATCAGATGCCTTTTCAGAAGAAAAACTGCATTCTTGATGGATATTAAAATTACCAAAAATTTTACAAAAAACTGAAAAATATTTTCAGGGAAAGGTATTTCCTCGATCGACGTGAAGCGAGAGAAAAATAACATAAAAATACTGATACTCAAAGCTAAATATAGTTCAAAACCTGGAATGGTATGAAATATTCATTCTCTCTCTCTATAGAATGCATTATAACACATCTTCGTTCGTTGAGACTGAATTTATTTTAAAGTTTTGCTACATTGGCAAGCATAACATGGTATGCCGGACATGTGGTATGGATTTGCCAGTGGAGGATTGAGCGGCTCAGTTAACGTCAAACTGGATAATGGATGATGAGAAGCTAAGTAGAGTTACGCTCAAATATTTTTGAAAGCTGAAAATGCAACTTGTGCGTATAAACACTTGCACATAAATAAGAGGGGATTACACCTTTAGTAATGCATATGAAAACAGCAAAGTTCTGTTCCTCCTTCAATAACTGGCGCAGTATAGCCCAGATGCTCTTGCGCCATAAAAAAGCCAAACAAACAAACAAACAATCCTTCAATAAAACGGGTGAAAAACGTCCATTGCTAGATAAATGACCTATTAGAAATATGGTGGAATATACAGTAGAACCTCCATATATATATATGGAAGTCGAAAATGTCACAAAAAAATTTTTGATATGTAGAAATAGTTTTTCTACATAATAAACGGGAGCTTCAAGTCATGAGGTTTACCAAAACTTCGATACATGTAGAATTTTGATATATGAAAGTTTTATTGTATATCACTAAATGTTAAATAAATATACTATCGTATTTATGTATGTAGAAAATCCCCTCTTTTCGTAAAAATTTGCTGACACTGTTATGCTATGACCAAATCTCTATGAATGAAATGGGTGGAGGAAAGGAGGTGATATACATATTTCCTCCTCTCTCAAATCGTTGCTTCGTCAATGAACTGTTTTTAGGAAAAGAGCTTGGCGAAGATTTTTCAAGAAAAGTAAACTATATATATTTTAAGCTTGAGTTGGGAATTTTTACAGCCATAAGGAAAAACTGGTTTCACTGCTGTAACAGATTTATGACCAAAAAGAAAAATATCTCTTTAGTTTAAAAGTAGGTGAAATATATCTATAGTAAAACCCTCTTAACGGTCACTTTTCTTTTACGGACAAAATTTTCTATCCAGCGAATGTCCGCTAACGACGTGTTTTACTGAAAACGTTTTTTTTTTATGAATCACATACTGCGAGTATATCCCTCAAAGCCAATATAATCTCTCTAGAGAAAGAAAAAAATCCCAAAACAAATATAAAAGTTTTAACATGGCTGTTTTAAGTCAGAAGAATTTTCTTTAGTTTATACGAGGGGCGTGTAGCCGATCTACTATGGAGACTTTTACTACTATTTGCAGAGTTGACTCAAAACTGTGAATATGAACATTTCCTTACACCACCACCATTCCTAACACCACCATCACCACCATTACACACAAACACCATTACACACAAACATTTCCTAACACACCACCATTGCACTTTACACCACTAAATCCATTATACAAAAACATTTACTAACACACCACCACACTTTCCACCAAACTCATGTTTCACCATATTTGACTCAGAATGTTCTTGCGGTTTTTGCGCCATAAAAATTCAACCAATCACCTGAATTTCACGATCTGAGGAAATCATCCAATGACGTATACATAATTGTAACACTTTTGTTATTGGAATTTTATACCCCAAATGAAAATGGTTATGAAATTCCTCGGAAAGCAATAAGATTTGGCGCAGCATGAGTTTATCATCCCTGGCGCCATAAATCACAAACAATTTTCATGCGAAAAATGTATTTGGAAACCAATGATTTATAACATTATCTTTACGTATAATGAGGGTTGGTTTTACGACGCGTTGCTTAGACTCGTTTGGGAACCACAGGTTGCCAATGTCGGAGTATTCTGCAAGAACAGGGGGTTCGTGAATAGTGATTGAAGTTTTTCTAGTGTTAAAGTTATTCTAGTGATAAAAATTGAAGAAGTTCTTCTAGTGATTAAGATTGACTAACAAGGGAAGGTCGGAAGGGTGGACGACGCAGATTTTAATGAGATTAGGCTCATTTGAAAGCTCTTAAAAAATTATTAGACACGTATTCGGGCATTTTTCAGAAGGGCCATATATAGAGACGTTATAGGGGCTGAGAGAGCAAAAATGGGTCTATTTTCAGAGATGTTATAATGTCATAATTTCAAAAGTATTGAATTTTTTTTTTCTTTTTGCTTCATTACGTACCTTGCAGAAATCCATCGGATACGCGTTTCATGGTTTTTGGAGACGTAACTTATTAATAATGTTTTTAAAGGGTTATAAAACGCACGCGGAAACGAGTAGCCCAGCGCAAGAATTCGCCAACTTGTTGGCTGCTTGGCGAATATAATATGTTGCATTTCTTTTTCCTGTATACTTATGGTATGATAATGACATAAAAATAACAAAAATCGTGATGGTTGAAGGAGTTAAAGTAATAAAGGAAAATCGAGATTTATATCATTAGAAGGAAGGAACATAAATGAAATTGAACTTTCTGCATTTTTATTTAAGAAAGGAGAAATCTATTTATTACAATTTTTCTCCAATATTAAGTTTTTCACAATCAATTGTATGAAAATCCCAAATCATGAAAAATATGAATTTTTCCTGCAGTGGCTGGCTGCATCGAATAAAAGGAGAATTTTTACAATTAGGTATTTTATCACAAACATTTCCTGTGAATGTGAAACACATTTAGCGGACATTTAAAAAATCAGGATTTTCGTCTTCTGATAACCCAGATGTAATCCATGCTATTGATCATGGGTTGAAAAATATCAGAACACATTTGGAAGTGTATCAAGGACTGTAATTGGATAATATTATTTCGAATTTTTAATTCAGAACCATGAGCAGATATTTTAAAGTATCGACATATTTCTCGCGCTATGTACTTTATTTCTCTAAAAAAAAGCGATCTAAAAGTTGGCAAATGGGAATTGTCTGTTCAGAAATAATTTTAACTACCCCATCTGGCTTCCCCCAATGCTACACCTCTTTTCAAAAATCTACAGATTTTTATGAACACTACAAGAATCGAACAAAAGGCCAAAATTGACAGTCACATATCTGAAAAAGTTCTCGCCCAAAAGTTGCTCAAATATGGTTGTCGTTAATTTTCTCAATGGGTTGCAAGTCATAGTTACATTGGGAGCTTTAAACAGAGAAGATTGGACTCTTTTTCCAAATTGGCCTGTGCTTTCGTGTAAACATAAAAACGCATCACCAACAACTTCGCCATCAGCATTTATTAAATATTGAACGGTGTACGAGTGAGTACACTGATTAGTTGGAGATGATGCACAACCCAATGTTATTTTTTCCCCTCGGAAACAAAGCGTTCGACTATCTGTTAATTCGTCATTGAATCCGCATTGATCCGTATTAAATTTACAACGCGGGGCGGGGATATGTTTTAAATAGTTTTATCAGTTCTGTTTGAAATTTTGTTGTAACGTTTCGGGTTATTTCAGGAGAAATCACTAGTTTTTTCGTTACAAGTTTTGTTACCTTCCTAGACGTTATGCTATGATGTTCACAAAAATCCTTTACCCATGTGCTTGAGGCAAGAAACTTTAATTTAGGGAAACATAAAGAAGTTGCAATTGTCCATTTCTGAATAACTGAACCATGTATAATTCGTAGTTTTTTGCCCTTAATTTCCATAAATTTTTCCCAAATTTTCATGTCTATTGTTTAAACATATCGATTAGTGACCTTCCCTTTACTATATCATTTTTAAAATGCAGATATGTTTCCTGATAAGGTATTTTTTCA
>QLNU02003225.1:51361347-51376819 GCA_006491805.2 Dysdera silvatica | reverse complement strand
ATATTAAAAGAACAAGATATATCACAAAGATTTAAATTATAAACTAATAAATTTTAAACAAGTATAAAAATATATGTTGAATGCGAAGTCAAATTTTTTTAAATACGAAACTAACAATTTATTATGCGTACGATATATAAGAACAGTTTAAATGAACTGTCATGCAACACTCCCGAATGTGTCACTTTCTAATACTACCTTTGAAAATAACTGATTATACTACACCAGCAAATGTGCCAAGCAGCCAATAAGTTGGCGAATTCTTGCCCTTGGCTACTTGTTTCCGCATGCATTTTATAACCTTTAAAAAACATTATTAATAAGTTTATCTCCAAAAACCGTGAAACACGTATCGGATTGATTTCTGCAAGGAACATAATGAAGCAAAAAAAAAAATAAATATTCAATACTTTTGAAAATATGATATTATAAAATCTCTGAAAATAGTCCCATTTTTGCTCTCTCCGGCCCTATAACACCTATATTTATGGCCATTCTGAAAAATGCCCGAATACGTGTCTAATAATTTTTTGAGAGCTTTCAAATGAGCCTAATGTCATTACAATCCTCGTCGTATACCCTCAGACCTTCCCTTGCTAGAGCCATCTGCAGGGCTGTCCCCAAAGGGTACGCGCTGTGTGCGCCGCTTACTCTCAAGAAAATTTGAAATATGCCGAGAACGTGCCGCGTACTCTCAAAGTCTCAAGAAAGTTTTTGTATTTCCTGGTTTTGGGGCAACTTTCAACAAAGTTTAATTTTTGTTTTTTCCCTAATCATTTACAAACTTGAATGGAAACAAATGAGGAAAAACATCCTGAACTCCCCCAAGCCTCAAAATAATATCCTGCGTACGACTATAGAAGGGAAAATGAAAAACTAATGAAACTGCCACCTTTTGTTTGGATAGAAGATAGACGACCAGTCAAATGCCAGTCAATGTTGTGACGTAACCAAGTCCAGTAACCTCGCAATTTCAATACTCTTTAATTAAGACAGCACCGCATACTCTCAATAATTTTCTTCAGGACAGCCATGAATATATCTGTAGAGATGAAGGGTCCAAAGGTAAAAAATCAAGAAGCATAGTAGCTAGATTTACCTGCCCGTGTTGGTAAAGAGACGGTATATAGAAAACAGTATAGGGAAATATAGTATATTGATTACTTAACTACTATTATTGTTGATTACTTAACTACTATTATTGTTGATTACTTAACTACTATTATTGTTGATTACTTAACTACTATTATTGTTGATTACTTAACTTCTGTGTGTAACTACTATTATTGTTGTTACTTAACTATATTATTGTTGATTTTAGCTACTGTATTATTTGCTAACTATTATTGATTACTTAACTACTATTATTGTTGATTACTTAGCTACTTATTGTTAACTACTATTATTGTTGATTACTTAACTACTATTATTGTTGCTTAACTACTATTATTGTTGATTACTTAACTATATTATTGTTGATTATAACTACTATTATTCGTTACTTAACTACTATTATTGTTGATTACTTAACTACTATTATTGTTGATTACTTAACTACTATTATTGTTGATTACTTAACTACTATTATTGTTGATTACTTAACTACTATTATTATTGATTAACTTATTATCATAATACTTGTTGCGATGTAAAAAAAAAAAAAAACTTGCAACTACAAAGATTAAATAAAATAAATACGCAACTTGTCGTTAAAAAACGATGTGTTTCGAATGCCACTTTTCAAAAAAAGTAAATGAGACACGGGAAGATTAATAAGCATTAAAAGAACAAAGATTAATTATTCTCGCTTTAGTTGATTATTGTAATTAAGAATTAGTTACGAGAGATAACTTTTTAAGCTACGAATGAAATTTTTGCAAAGAATTTTTTAACGTAATTGCCTCATTTGCACAGCACTTTTTTTTTTCAGATTGAATTACGTCATAAAGAACGCTTCAAATTAATTTCGCTTTTTTCATTTTTTGTCCAAACTAAGTTTTTAACAATTTTTTAGAATTAAAATTTTGTTTGAGCCAGATGAAAAAAATTCAGCGTCATCATCATCAACGAAATTTCCATAACCTTGGCAATAATCGAAATCTAAAAACAAAAACATTTAAAATGGCATGTTCGTTAACTTTTTATACTAATATCGTCTATATAAATCTGTGTTTAAAATGATTTCTTTTGATTTAATATGTTAAATTATTTACACAAATAAACCCTAGTATAAGACCCTAATACAAAATATAAACCCTAATATAAATATTACCCTAGTGTAAGGTCAAAGGCTCTCAAACAGGATTTTGTGCCTATTTGAGTTTGTGATTTCTCAGTCAGTGCCAGAAATATTTTTGCAGTTGGACCAAATGGGTCCCGTTCAACGCAAAGGGTCCCAAATTTATAAAGTTCGTTTATTTTTCTATTATATTTTTCTCATTGCAAATAATTTAAAATTTAGAGTAGAAAAGGGTATCAAAAACTGATCGAGCCCAGGGCCCCGAATGAGTTCATACGCGATCCTGCGTAGTTTCTACTACTCACTGGAACGTTTCTATTGAGTAGTAAAAACTAAGCAGATGATTCTTCTTAGTTTCTACTACTCAACAGAGACGTTCCAGTCTTCTCGGATTTAACTTCGAAGCTGGTTACAAGCTACCATTTCAGCTACTAATAATAAGGTCTAAAAGAGCCAGTTCAACTACTAATAATAGATCTCTTGTCTTTCTTCTCTTAATGGGTTGGTTATGCTTTCCAAACCTTATTAACAGCTAATGTGAGACTTACCGAGGGTAGAAACTTACAATTTTCAGAGTAATCCAAACCTTTAATGCTAAAGGAATCAAACTGGGAATAAGGGACTTTCAAAAGTTATTTAGCACTTTAAGACCATCGAGAATAGAATTCAAGATTTCAGCATAGTAATAAAATGCTTTTTTTTTTCCTTTGCCTGAAACCTTAACTGTGTGTAACTGGATAAATCAGAAAAAGGAGGTTTAGAAATTGCGGAGAAATCCAGAAAAGAGAAACCATACAAAAAAAAAGTAAAAGAAGAAAAACGAACAGGAAAGGAACAGAAAAGTTAACAAAGAAGAAGAGAGCGCATTGCATGCACACAAAAAAAAAGGTGAGATTACCTAAGTTTGTAAATGCAAAAAAAATAATATTTGACCTAGGATGCATTAAATGTTAATAATAACGATATAGAACAAAAAGTTTTCACTGTTGGATCGGAAGTCTTCTTCTTGAGAGGATTCTGAGATTTCGATGTTACAGAAAAAAGAAAAGGGATGCAAACGAATCTAAAAAATGGGTCGTGTTGTATGAAAAGAGTATTTTACTACTGAAAAGGATATAAGAATGGATCAGGATTTTATCTAAAATAATGTTTAAATGGAAGGAACATATAACTAGGACACACATATGGATCATGTTTCACCACATATGTTAACCTCGTCGTAGGAAAATTTACTTTTTGTTTTAGATCCAAAAATTCAGCTCAATAGATCGGACTTATTAATTTTAAACATGAAATCTAAAAAATTTCTTCTATGTTTTCTCAAATCACATATGATATGTACCTCACGAAAATGTATAAAAAATTGGATGGAATAAACAAATACTATTATTATAGTATAACTAATTATAGCAAAGATTGTATTTTAAATGTTAGTGCATATTGTTCAAAAGGTGTATGAAGTATTTATGTGTAATAAATAATAAGACTTTTGGTTTTACGCACTCGTACAGACCCGAAAAAAAATTAGCAAATGGGAATTGTTATTATTTATGTATAAGATAATTTTCCTAACCAAAACACTAATTCATAAAAACGTGCAATTCATAAATTGGAAGTATATATAAAACGCGATTTCGCTGTATTACGAATTCATATAATCTGCTTATTAATATTAATTAATTCGTTGTATGAACAGCTCAATTTTCTACAAACTATATTTTTGTCTGAATACTGCAACGTAGTCGCTTAACCTCTCTACTTAAACGCTATTCACAATTAGAGGGTGGACGAAAGCAGAGACGTAGCAGTTAAAAAATTATAAGGGGATGCTCAAGTAGCTTTAAAAAAGATCAAATAATTCAGCCTTGTGGAGAACAATATACTTTGTTATCCAGGGGTAGGGGACTTCAGCCATCTGAGAAGGGCCACCGTTAAGGGTGGGGTACCGTAGTGCTGTGCCTCAGAGCTTTAAAGGGCCTATGACGCTAATTATCTTTTTTTTTACCCTAATTCAAAACTTGAAGGGGGCCCAAAAGTTTGTATACTTTTTTTTTTCATTTTAAAAGAAAATATTAAAATGATTTTACACAAAATTAGAGGGTCGGATGAATTGTGGCCTCTCTATCTCAGTGTATCTCCCCTTTTCAGGGCCGTGCTTAAGAGGAGCGTCTGGATTTTCGATTAAACAACAAGACAAATGCCCAGGGCCTTCTTTTTTTTTTTTTGAGGAGCCCAGCGCTGTGAAGACTAAACTTTAAGACTACACGCAGCTTAAAATGCCAAAGAGTCTATTTTTTGAATCACTCGATGCAATGTATACCATAATTTTCATTATTTGCTATGGTTCTCATATAAAATCAGCACAGAGGTAGTAGGTAAATAATTTTTAGTTATATTTATACGTACAACGAATTCAAAAAATGAAGTTTTTTGAGTATTTACAACAAAAACAAAAAATGAAATAAAATAAAAAATCAATACTCGTATAAATAAATAAAGTAGTCGTTTGGATTTCGTTAAATCGGGGTTCAACTACATAGGCTCTCTAAAACTTATATAACGATTCTATAAACAAATTCCATACTTTTGTCTGGATATTAGAAAATGCGGCTATATCCACTCACCAAATTGGCAACGACGCCATGTGCATTTCCGGAAGTGTACAGCAGTGATTCCGCCATATTCACAGCATGTACAGTGTTTTTTGTGGTTGTTTTTTTGGTGGTGGGGAGCTGACTGGCGATTACAATTGAAAATCTCGATTGTTAATTTCAAGGACGAATGAGTCTTGATTGTTAAGTTCAAGGACGAATGAATCGTTGACTCGATTGTGAAATTGAGTAATTTGCAATTCTTTCGATTGTAAAAACATTTCTTAATCGCCTTCGATCGGATCCAGGGTCCTCCGAACGGAGGGACCCTGGTTCGAATCCGGGATGGGGACGGCCTCTCTTTTTCTCCTA
The DNA here is from genome assembly GCA_006491805.2 of Dysdera silvatica. Taxonomy (NCBI): domain Eukaryota; kingdom Metazoa; phylum Arthropoda; class Arachnida; order Araneae; family Dysderidae; genus Dysdera; species Dysdera silvatica. The sequence continues at coordinate 51,371,617 of QLNU02003225.1, read as the reverse complement.
AAACAAAAAAGCTCTAGTTTGAGCTATTTATACGTGGGTGCTGAAAATTATTGTGTAATAAATTCTCTCACGAAAACTCACAAAACTCTTTCCCCGATGACTTTGTGTGTTGACCATTATTTGGCAATTGTGTTATCCTTGAGAAAGGTAATAATATCTTACATCCTTATTGGGCGCATTACTAGGTATTAGAGGGGGGGACATAATGGAAGGCTCATTGTTTTTAAAATTATGTGATTTTCATTTGTTTTTTAACAACCTTCTCTATTCTAGGCCTTGGTAGAACGGACTAGTTAATTTCTTAAGTGGGTTTAATAGATATAACCGTCAGAGATATTCTCACGTTTCCATTTGTGAATTTTTGCACAAGATGGCAGCACTATAAAACTTCAAATAACTAAAATAATTAAATTACATAATTTTAGGTTTAAAATATTTTATTTATTTCGCTGCGATTAGACATGAATTCGTAGCTGGAAAAGTGAAAAAAAATCCTTTCCACACGATAACGCGATCCAGAAAGATATCTGCTGCTGAAGCAAACTTTGCTGCAGAAAACATCCACTGAAAGAAGATATTCAGAAGTCAAAATAGATCTTGCAACGACCAGGACAAAGTTCCACAAATCTGACAAAATAAGGATTATTCAAAACATTTAAAGAAATATATAATGGTTGAATATGACAATGTTGATGATGATGATATATATATGTGTTTATTTAATTTAAAATATGGATTTAAATAAACATATATATATATATATTTATATTTAATTTAAAAATACGGATGTATTAAATATTTTAATTATTTACACATAATAGACCTTTCAATACAAAAACTGTACATGCACTAGCAATTGTATGAAATTCAAATGTTATCAAAACATACAAAATTATGATTTAAAGGTCTTGTGTCCCCTTAAGAAACAAAAATGCAACGAAATTACACTCTTCTACTCTTACCACTCAACGTGCCTCGAAATACTTCAGGGTAATTAAATAATTCTAACAGATATAACACTAAACTGTTTGTAGTTTGAATCAAAGTTTTATTCAATTCTTTGATTTCAATTTTTTTTCTTTGACCAGTAACACATCCCCGCAGAAAATTTTTTACCTCTAAAAACCTCTGTGGTAATCAAAAATCTCAATTTTTATTTCTGATCAAGCCATACCTCTGTTTTGGTAATTTTTACCTTTTTCCCCATGCAAAACCTCTAGATTCAGAGGTAAAACCTCTGATCTGGCAATATTATCTGTCATGATGATGCGATAAAAATTTCTCTTCTCTGACAGTACTTGCTTTCGCCGTAAATATTCCATCGCCATGGTAACCATGTTCGCAAAACATTTCCGTTTTGAAGCGAAGCTCTGAATTTCTATCGTCGCTTCATTCGGCCCTTTTTCTCGGCGGGCAATATTTCGTTGGTGCGTTTAACGCGTTTAAAGCGCTGACTTAAAAACGTAGCCTTCTGTTCCTGAATGTAATTCCAATTATATTAAAGGAATTAAATTCAAAAAAAAATAGTGGGCTCAAATAAAATTTCGAATTTTATTTTTCTACTCAAATTTTAAATTTGACAAAAAAAATGGGAATTTAAATTTAAAAAAAAAACTGACCGACCAATTTTTTTAGGTGAAGTGCCGCTTCACTCGCGTCACCCGACAAGCCGCCACTGGTGGTCTCACCAACATCGTCGTATCGAGGTGAGAGCAAAGAATATAGATATAACTACTATATTCCCTTCTATGTTCTTTGATGGGGGTCTAAAAGTAACTTAGCTCTAACCTACGCATTGTTTGACCGCTTTACCTCAGTAAAGAGCATGCATTTTCCTTGAATATATTGCAAACTATCATGTTTTGAATTTATTAATTATATAATTTAGACTATTCGTCTACACTTGGAAAATGAATTTGTTTATATTTGTACTTAATTATTAATTCTGCTGCTTTGAGCTGTAACCCAGAATTTGAGTTTAATAGACCGTCACCTCAATGTATATTGGCTGAGACTGCCCCCGAATTAAAGAAGTGTTACTATACAATCTTCTCCCAGTAAACTGATTTTTTCTACTTATGAAAACCATAAAATACTACATGTAATTTGCGGACCAAATATTGGTCCGCAAATTACCTACATTTAAAATGGCCCCTCTTTTCATAATGTAATTATGTTACCTGCCCCACAGATTATGATTTCTGACACCCACACCTTAATTCCCCAAACCAGAGCTTTCATGCAAAGAAAATATAAGACTGACGGTCTAGAGTCAGAACTTGAGGCATCCCTAAGGATCCAAGTACCTTAATGCTAAATCACGAAGGGAAAGACTCTAAAAAGTTTTTGCAAAATATAATTACCCTCCTCAGAGTTAACACAATTGAAAAATGTGTTATAAATGCTTTACAAATGTGCATAACTTACTTAGTTTTAGTTAAATGAAGCGGCTGTTGAATCTTCTAACACCGAACTACTGAAAAGACATTGGTTTGAAAGGACGAATTTATGTGTCCGCTGTGACATGCGACATAACAGTCAACATACAACAAAATCTTGCCAGAACAACGCAGCAGTGATACTTCCAACGAAGCACTCGACACGCAGGGCTGCCGTATGGATAAGAAGCTTCTTTTTACAAAATTGTATTTCAGTGCTCCCCCCCCCACACACACACACTAAAATGGAATTTGCAAACTGAAATGAAATTTCAATAAATTTTTGTTTCATTAATATGCAATTACAAGTGTACCTGGGCCATAAAAAATCCAAACAATCAACAATATAATCATACAATTTTTGGACCCCCTTGATACGCATGCCATTTTATTACATATTTATCTACCCTGCTTTAACCATCATAAATACCTCAAAGCTTTTATATCTAGAGCATCCATAATATCGTTTTCTGTTGATACCATTGACAATCGGTAAGATATTCTTTGGACACTTTCTATCCCAACTTTTCCTTGCGATCCGCCATACCGCTCATGTAATAGTAGTAAGCAGGGACTGAGAGCCAACGCGGGTCCCCAGACTCACTTTGACGGGCCCCCATGACTCCTTCCCTGGGCAGTGGCATAGGTATTTTTTATACAATAATTTCTGCCACCCACGTATAGATTATAGCTCAAACTAGAGGGGTGTTTGTTTTGTTTTTTTTGAGAGAGGGGGGGGGGTTGAACCCCGAAATGAACACCAAATGTGAAATAAGATCGCATATTTTTTTTCACTACTAACGTAAGCTACTATTATTTTTTTTTCAATAATCGAGACAGGCTAATGAAGAATAATTAAAAAACTGTACATTAAAAGTGTACAAAATCTTATTAATCTGGATTTTGAGAACAATTTTTCTGATTTTCCGACTAACATCGTTGTCATATTTGGGAACATCTCTATTATTTGAATGGAATCGTCCGCTTGAAACGTGAAGTTTTGTATAAGATTCTAATCGCTGAACGATGCACTAAGTTTTCTAGACGCTACCGTTTAACATAAATATATTCTAAGGAGTGTTCCTTAGAATATATTCCAGCATATATGTTCCGGAACGTAAGACCTTAGCCGGAAAAATTGTCGGTGGGAGCACATTATTATTTATGTCATTTTTAAATAAAAAAAGCAGCATTATCATATCAAAAATATTCTGGAGGAAGGGCCGGGGCCCCCCGTACAGCATAGATCCTTGCTAGGGCGGGCCGCCAGGATTGTAGTCCTTGCTTCCCCCTTTCGTCAGCCCTGGTAGTACGTTAAGGCAAAGCGACTAATCCCTTATTCACTGTTCATTTTTTGTTGTCTTACTGTGTATTTTATGGTACCCAGTTTTTGCAGCAAAATTTTATTTCATGAATCTATAAAAACGTGATCATTTATAGACTAAATGGATTTAATTATTTACACACTTAACTTACCTTAATGCATTGTATAAAAATAATGATTTGTTGTCTTAAAATGGCGCCCCTTCTAATCATGGACCTTTGCCCGTGACACAACCTACATACTGGGGTGTGCCAACGTTTTGGAAAGTGGGGTCCAGATATATTTTACGGTCACAAACTGGTTGCGCCATCTGTTGTCACAAATTTCGACACTTATTATAAAATGTTTTTTACATAAATTAATCGTTAATTAGATATTAATTAGTTAATGAAATAGTTAAAATAAAATGGATCACAAAACAACAATTATTTGAACGTTTTTTAATTTTACTGATTCGCAGAGCACGACGCTTTAAAATCGATGGTTTTACAAAGACAGGGAGCATAGGCGTAACTTAGCGGGGCAAGGGGGACATTTGCCACCCAGTTTTTTTAGAAAAGAAGCAAAATCGGGCTTCCCCCTCCAATTCTATTTGGGTTTTTTGTTTTTTTCCCCGCCCCCTCCACGCACACACATAGTTTACGCTATATCTACTCCCCAAATTACGCCTATGATTGAAAGAAAATGTACAGGTAAAGAGACGCCAATTTTTTTAACAATAGATATATTAGGAGGCGGAGGTCAATTTCAAAGCAATATTATTGACGGTATAGTGCTGACATCTATTGACAGGAAATAATATTCGAATCCGAAGTTGCATCATCTCCACTACTTTAGATGTGAGGTTGAACGTTACTTTCGAAGTTAAAAATTAAATAATGTTCCTCGATAGTGGTGGCGAGGGGGGGGGGGGAAACGAAATATGCCCTTTAACCCCTGCTCCTCCGAGACTGGAGGGCAAAAAACCCTCTTACCCTCTCTTGGCATGTGCCTACCCGCACACGACGGCCCTGAAAACACTCCATTAAAGTATCTCCGACCCCGAAGTTTTCACAAAGCGAAGTCATGTGTGGTCGTAGTAGGCAAAAAAACTAACACCGCCCAACTTTTCTCGTGTACGTTCCGTTTTTATTAACGTGTTCTTAAATAATGTGTTTATTTGTATTTGTTTCCTAATGTATTTATTTGTATTTGTTTCCTTCTTAAGGTTTGAGTTCACTAGACAACAAACATTTACGTTTTTACCAAAAGTACTGAACGAGTGCCTATGGTAAAAAATAATATTAAAAAATACGCAGCAGGCCATTTTGGTTAAACCGAAATTCGATTAACCTTTCATTAAGGTGTAGGGAGGGTTATACTTCACTTCTCTAATCCGTCCCCAGCTGTGGATACAGAGCCATTTCTTTACGGCCAAAACTTTCGCAAACTGAGTCAAGTCCAGAAAAAAAAAACATCTTTGAAAAACCGCAACTGTAACATTGGCCTAGGTAAAGAGCAAGAACTTCTTGGAAAGTGTATTAGTGAATTTAAAAATATTAATACAAATCATCAACTCTTCGAAAATGGCAGGAAGATGTATTCTCCAGGCCAGAAAAGGATTTTCTTCGCTTATTCGTATGTTTCTATCATTCGTTTTTAGATATTTATTTGTGTCCGGATGTTTCGATCGATATATTTAGAATATATAACCCCTATTATTAGAATCAGTTGGAACCCAAACTACATTCTCAAAATGAACTTTATGGATAATCGAAAATGCACCAATTCAAAAGTTGGGCACTCGGTATAGTGCTACAGGAGACCCTCGCTTGTCCGGCCATTCCTTGCATGGAGCATAAAAATTAGTTTCACTTTTAAATATCTCATTCGTGACGTCACCAGTAAACACAGCCCTGGCAAATAATTGGTATACATATATAATAGGAATGTTATTTTAAAAATTACAGTTTCTTGGTTTTGATTGTGAAATTATTTATAAACATCTCGGAATGGTTTGAAATGAAGCTTGGTGTGGCTCAGTTTTGAATTTTTGGCGCTAGTACAGATACCGTCCCATTTCGTTTTTAGTGGGAAGTGTTTCCAGCCCACATGGCAACTTTGTCCTGGCTTGCCGCCATGTTGCTTACGTCACATTACATGCTCCACCTCTTTCCCTTCTCCCAGCCTTCACCCCTAACCTCTCTTCTTCACTCCTACCCCTCTAACCTCTCTCTCCTTCATCCCTATCCTTCTAATCTCTTCCTCATGTTCCTTCTCCTTCCCCTCTCTACCTCCCAACCCCTGTTTTCTTGGCGGTCTCTTCCTACTCCCCCCCTACCCGTTTCTCCTGTTCCCTTCCCACTCCTAATCTCCACCCCCTTCACCTCTTAACCTTTCCCCTCCCTTGCTACATTTTCTTGGTACAGCAAACAAAAAAAAACCCGGCATACTAACTTTTATCCGTCGGATAACTTCACCTCTTTAACTACACAGTCATCCACGTTAGGCCTAGCATACCAGCACACTTTGCAAACCGGGCCCTTCTACTCTAAACCAAATAAACCTTCTCCCACAAACCAATCCAACAACATTCCTCTTCCCTTTCAACCGCAATTGAACAAAAAAATCCACATTGAAATGTTCCGACATCTTTCCAATCGCTGCAACACTTCCATGACGCTCAAAAGAATAACGAAGCAGCTTCAAAACGGCTTACCACCGCCACAGAGAAACACTGTATGCTGCCCCACCTTGTGTGACATCACATGTTAAAATTTCTGACGTCAAAACCCGGCCTACAGCGACTTTCCTTCATTTCTAGGGGAAAATTGATCTTGTGGGACAGTATCTGTAAAAATTTTTTGTTCAAATTTTTTTTTTTTTTTTAAGTGATTGAATTGACATAGAACTACTTAAAATGCATTAAATATTGGTGTCAACATTGTAAAACATAATTTCTGATTGTTGGTTAGACCAGGGAGTCAAAATTAACTTTTTAAATTAGGTGCACAAGTGCACCCAAGTCTTTTAACTCAGTTGAACTAAATAGGTGTACAAGTAACTAACAGAATAGAAAGTAAACCTTAACATTAAAAATGGGTAAAAATGTATATGTAGCAACTATATTTAAGCATGTAAACTACAACAAAATGCAACTTTTCAAAATAATTGAACATTCGTATGTAATAAACAAAACAAAAAAAATCAACATAAATGCAGATACATTGAGAAAATTATATAAAATTATTCCATAGGTCACTGTTTTTGAAACATAAGCATAAGTAGCCATAGTTTGGAATAGTTAGGTGCACTGTGTGCACCCAAATTAAAAATTTATGTGCATCCACTAATTTCGAACCCCGGGTTAGACCGTATTAGACAAACATCGCTGTCCCTGGTTAGGTTTTGACTGAAGAGCCAACTCAACTAAACATAAATGAAGTGATAACACTTTTCATTCAGGTGGAGCTTACACCAGTCTATTCGTTGTAAGGGGCAGTAATGTTTATCTGAAACGCATCAGTACACTCTAACCAACATCAAAAGCTATGCTTTACAATGTTGATATTAATATTTAATGATTTTGCTTTGCAACTCGATAAAATATTAGAACACAGTACCACCACTAATAAAGTCATTTGGCGAGCTTTTGGCAACTGTAGTTAATTTTATCATGTATATAAATACATATGCTGCAACAGGTATTTCGATCAGTTTAATACCGGTCTCTTCGCAATTTAATTTAAAAAGTAGTCCATGTACTACATCATTCTGCTAAATAACCGGCATCAGTAAATAGTCTTTATATACGTTCGTAAAGAGATTAGATATTGTCGTTCGTAGCTCAGTAGGCAGAGACTCCGCCCCGCAAGTGGAAGGTCGTGGGTTCAGGTCCCACAGAACGCAGAAACATTTATTTTCTTTCGAACGTTTCACAATCTAATCACACCATAACGTCGACTCTGGTATCACTACGCCAATAAACGTTGATTAATATTGTTGTTTGATATCAGTAATATCTCAACAAAAAAGTATATTGTGTATACTCTAGATGTAAAAGATCTAATCGAAATATTTGTGTGTCCTAAAGCCATATGGATGAATTATCAAGGAATGATATGTGTACCAAAAGTCCAAAATGTATTATTGTATTTTGACTATTTTGAAATAGCTGAGAAAAAAATATTTGTAACTGCTATATTTACGCGTATAAATTATATTTGCATTCTATACAAATAAAAATTTCTTGAAAATAATTTCATTTTAATTTGCTAATTCTGTTTTATGGGGACATTGAAATATGTTTCACATTGATGTATTTCACATTGAAATATGTTCACAAAGGCCCCTTTTTTACCCACAAGGCAGCTTTATCTTTGTAGAAAAATCTCACTATATACCAAACACAAAGAAATTTCTAAGCCCATCAATATTTATAATAACGAAAGTTCTGGATATACAATCTTTAAAGATTTAAAATGCTACTTTGTGTTTATATTTATACATATATCGAAAATGTTATGTTTAGGGGCTACATTCCTGCATGTGAGCTTTACTATACAATTTAAATGGTTCCACAATAGCTTATATTTTATGCTTAAAAACTATTATATGAATAACAAAAATACATATTTTTTATGATTTTCATAAAGAGTTATTTCATTTCGTGATGCATAGATAGCTCATTAAAACCGGTTGGTAAGCACGTCTAACAATGAACAAATATTCATTTTTTTATTAATTCATATTGGAGAACCACTAGCTAACTATAGAGGTGAAGGTCCTCAAGGATATGGCTGGCCTTGGTTTGACACCAAATTGTCTTTAATCGTAATGAATGGAAACACCGCTGTCATATCACTAACAAAAAATAGTGAAATAGCGAGAAAGAAGCAGTAACTTGCTCTAATCGAAGTTCATTATATTTTGTTTCTAATCAATCGCCAATGCAAATTAAGTAACGATATTTATTTGCACTAAAATATGCGTATCTTAAGTCATAAAAGTGAAGCAAAACTTCCTAACATTTTTTCAAAGAAGCGAAAACATATTGATTAATTAAATTATTAATTAGTTTTATTTAAAGTTTAAGAGTATATATTTATAAATGCATTTTAAATATTATGTAATCTTAAGCGTTCAATAAATATTATTTGCATGAAATATAAATAGTAACTGGGATGGCATTCCGTCTTTTTCTTTCCAATAGAGGCAAAACATGACAAAGATGGTGCGACTGTGATATCATCCCGATTTTCTGCAAACCATCTTCTCCAACACCCCCATGCCTCTGGAATCTCCAGGTGGGCCCAGGGTTTGCAATATTCAACAAGTTAATTTTTGTTACTGCTATGTTAAATAAGGTGGGGGAGGAGAGGCTGTTATTCCAAGAGAGGACATTTGGGGGAGAAAATTTATATGCAGCTGAAGTGTACAATCCAGCTATTTCCAACTTAACCCCTCATTGACACTTAGCTAGTCGAGGAAACCAACAGCAAGTAGTCACAGGGTGGTGAGGAGTATCAAACCATAACAGTATACAAAACAGGAGCGAGGAGGACCCCCACTCGGCACAAACTTTCTCATTGAAGGTTTTGTTTTTTCTTTTCTTGTAATATCCCATATAACCATCGGCGACACTAGGGAGAGGGATAATACATTTAGTTTTATTTATTTGTTGAGTTTCTCTCCATTATCGTATAGTATTAACCACCTTAAAAATCTCTCTTGATACCACCCCACAAATATTTCCGCCCTAGGCGGCTGCCTAGTTGACCTAATGGTCTTGCCGGTCCTGAACATGTGTAAGACGATAAGAACTCCTTATGAACAACTGACACCCAAATCTAAAACAGAAAAGCTTTTACACAAAACTTACGGTGGAGAAAAGCCAAAAAACAGCAGGATAACATTTGTAAACAAGGAAGTTGCTCGTACGCTTTTATTATTCAATACATTTCTTTCATTGATGAAACAGAGTTATAAACAAAGAAAAGTGACAAGAGAACTTTCAGTTCCGTGTTTTTTTCTCTCTCTCTCTCTGAAATTAATGAATTTTTATCGTGCTGAAGCAGTGACAAGCAGAGCCTTAGATCTTGCAGATAGGAAAAGAGTAGTACTGTTAAAGATTAAGGAAGAAAATAAATATAAACAGCTCATTGAGAATTTTGTTTTTTCTTTGAGACGATGTAAGTCATAATACTGCAGGAACGAAAGAAGTTATAACAGGAAGGAAAAAAAACGAGAAACGTTTCTTAAATATTTCTGTGGAAGACAATACTTTATTCAGATTAAATGACAATGATATTGCACATGTGAAGTTTGAACAAATAATTTTACAATTATTACAAATCAATACAAACCAAAGGAGATCATATTTGCTATGAGTTCGATGAAAAAATAGACTTATTTGAGCAAAGTACATGAAAATTAGTGCAGTTGAGGGGGTTTCAAGTTTTTGAAGAGTTTGTCACAAGTATTGCTTGGTCAGTGTTTTTGATTGTAGTCACCTAAATGTGCTCAAAAC
>QLNU02003225.1:51345298-51361247 GCA_006491805.2 Dysdera silvatica | reverse complement strand
GAGCATAAAAGACCATTATAACCTTGTCGTATCTCTAACCGTTTCCGAGTTATGGTGGAAAGAAGGAAAATGCATCAAGTCTGAAAAAAAAACAAAATTTGTGATGTTGCTGAAAGACTTACATGTAAAATAAGCACATATTTGGAAAGAGTAGGAAAAGTCCTATAAGATAACATCATTTGAATCAGGATATTTGAATTTATCGGCGAGCTACAAGCTCTGAAACATTGGCGAAGTGCAAAATCGAGTTGTTACCAAAACTTGTAACCAGCAATTCCATAAACACCCTTCTTGCCATAATTGATCAAATTTACCAAAAACTTGCCCATTCTACTAGCTTCCGAATGAGCCTACAATAAACCATATCGGTATTCTAGTTCAGGAGAAATTTAGCCTTATGTCTGCAATAGATCACTGTAATATCACGGCGTTCTTCGAAAAAGGCCTCCTATTTTTTTAGGTGCAAGAATGCACGTTTTAAAGCTAACCAATAAAAGTAACATTTGTTTTGAAGTATACAAACACAATGGAAATAAAAGAAGTATGACATTTCCTGTGTCTTTGACAAAAGAATATGCAAAAAAAAAAACAATAGACGAATCCCTGTCTACCTGTGATTAAAGTATGTATGCAATCGGAATCATGTGTAAAACTCACAGCTGCTGCTGAAATCGGTTGCCCCCCGCACCTGATTCATGCCTTCGCCCGATTACGAACTGAAACCACTGTAGCTCTTAGCGAAAGCTCATCCCTCAGTTTTACTATTGCGTCCTCGAGCCATCTGCTCAAGTCTAATAAACTGACAAATTGGAAACTCCAAACAAAGAAGCCCATTGGAGTCAGATCTGGCGATGTAGGTGGCAAAGCGGGATGCGCATGCAAGAAGGTTAGAAGACATCTGCAAATGTTCATCGAATGCCGGTTTCAGTGATGTATTGCGTACAAAAGGTTAAATTTCACTTGAACTACAGAGAATGTCCATATGGTTTATTGTAAACTCATTCAAAAGCTGGTAGAATGGACAAGTTTTTGGTAAATTGGACCAATTGTAGCTAGAAGGGTGTTTGCGAAATTACCGGTTACAGGTTTTGGCGATAACTCGATTTTGTACTTCGCCAATGTTTCAGCGCTTGTAGCTCGCCGTTAAATTCAGATATGCTGATGCAAATCGTGTTATCTTATAGAACTTTTTCTGCTCTTTTCAAATATGTGCTTATTTTGCATGTAGGTCTTTCAGCAACCTCACAATTTTTTTTTTTTTCAGACTTGATGCATTTTCCTTTTTTCCACCATAACTTGGAAACGGTTAGAGATAGGATAAAGTTGCAGTGTTTTTTTATGCTCCACATGGGCTCTTCTATCACCCCCTTTTGTTTGGCAGATTAGGTCAAATTCACCCTTTTTGTGCACATACACAAAAAAAATGTTAGGGATCACGATTTGTCATTCCTGTCAACTTTACTAATTCATGTTGAGAGAAATGAGACATCTCTCTCCTTTCCTCTCACATTTAATGAGATAGAGAATATTGCCATGGGCGTGTGAGTTGTCAGATTGCTTCTTAAATTGTAATGAGCGTTTTCCCTTATTCTGTGCTGTAAGTTTATATATGCCTAAGCATGTGAGCTCACAACAAGTGTTGTATTTTGATTGAGAAAGAATGGAATCATACGTCTTGTTCAGTTTTTTTTTTTACAATTCAGCCTGTGGGGTTCCGAGATGCGAAGTAGGTGTTGTTGTTTTTTGGTTTTTTACTATGCTTTTGTGTCACTTTTATATGCATTTTGAAAGTCCTTGTCACAAACAGGGCCTTAGCTAGAGGATGTCGTGGAAGGCTTATGTCACCCTCTAACTAAGGTGCAAGCGAGGAGTTGCATAAAATCGTAAGAATGATTCACAGGGGAGAAAATGTCCGTAACTAGGGAGTGCAACCTGGACGAATGTATCATAGGTGCAAGATCATCTACATAGTTACGGTGCTGGTCATGAATTGGGAAAGAGTTCCTATGACTTCAGTCAACCTATCTACACAAACTATTTGTTCCTTAGTTAGGTTGCTTTGAAGTGCAAACTAGCCACTGACGTACTTTGAGTTTAGGGTAAAGCCATGGTATTTTGGGACATGAGTGACAAATTTTAAAATTTAAATACACTATGATGTTTTGGATATCATATTAAAACTAATAAACTATATCATTATAATCTTACATGTTTATGCAAAATAATATTGTGGTATTATTTAACAGTACCGAATTTGAAAAAAAAATTGAAAACCCCCATTACGGAAGCCCATTATTTCATGTTTCTTCTGTTCTTCCACGATGACACACATTTTTCAATGTACATTTTTTTATACTGCAGGAAAATTTTCATACCATTTCAGTTAAAAGTAGTATTAGGCCCTTTTCTTAAAATGACTTACGAAAAACATTGCAGTTTAATATTTTGAAAGTGTAGAAAACATTAACCATGATGTCGTTCTTCCGTAACATTTTAAATACCATGGCTTTACCCTTTACCTCTAGCTTTGTAGTATAATTCCACTAGTAAATGATGTCTGTACATCATTTTAACAAATTAACTATCTTGAAATTTTTTCATGTGCTGCACATGAATTGCCGACTCGCAGCTGGTTTGGAGGTCTTGCACATTTGCATAAACTAATGCCAGCCCAATTAATTATACTCTCTGTAGGTTCATGCTGCATGCCTTTTCCCATTACCTATTCAAGTTCCATGCATTTTAAACTGCATTTAGTCATATTATCACAATTTTTTAATTTATCACGTGGCTTATGGAAACCAGTATAGTGTAAAGCTTACAGGTTTTCTGTGCCATCTCCAGTAACTCCAATCTTATGACAAGTTTGAAATAATGCATAATTCTAAAAAAACTTCATCATACAAGCTCATTTAAAGTTGTCTAACACAAATTTTTTAAATGTGTTCGTTAAATTTCAAAGCTCTGAGTAAAATAAGTGCTTACTTTTTTTCAGGTCAAACAGTCTGGGCTAATTAAAATCTTCCTCATCCCCCCATTGCCATCAGAAATTGACTACCAAACAAAGGAGAGTGAATGAGCCATCGACAAAACGCTTTTCTAGCAAAGTTTAAAATGTAGGCTTGTGCAAATGTTGTCAAATATTAAAAGAGAATTGTTCCATTTTTTTTTCTTTGTTCTTTGCTTGTATTTAGTTATAAAATAAACTAATGTTTAAAATTTGAAATTGTGTGTGTTTCATTCCCTTTCATGTAGTTTTGTGTGGGTTGTAGTTCACACGGATGTGGTTGCATGTAATTTTATACAGAAAAATATTTTTAAAAAAGAAGGAAAAAAAATATAATATACATAAAATTTTAAAGATTGTGAAGTGTAATTACCATCTAAAATGAAAATGTAAACATAGACAAAAATGAAACAGAATGAACAAGAAAGAAACTGAACAGAGATGTGTAATGGAAGAGGAGTAAATGATAGCTTTGTAATACCAAGGATTTTTTTCTTCATCAGAGACTGCACAAAATCTCAATCTACAATGGGAGAACCCTCAATCCTATGACGACTGTGAATCTTGCGCTACAGTCCTACCCTGAAAATGTTGTCTGTCTGAACTGTCGGGCTAAAGTATTGTCTGGCAAAGGTACTGTCGGATAAATGTACCGTCCGGCTTCCGTACTATCTGGAAAACGTACTGTAGGGTAAGCATACTGTCTTGCAAGCAATGTCGGTTACATGATGCATGGGATAGGTGAATATCGGGAATGTGGATAGTTCCCATTTTAACCGCTACTTCCTCCTTCACTAACTCCTGCCCTCCATCAAATCCCACTAGGCTTCGTCCTACCTTTGTATTGCCAGTCCTCCCTTTATATCAGAGACACGGAGTCTAACAATTGCAGCTATAAAGAAGTTACAGACAACCAAAAGAAGCATGGAGAGGTGCATGCTTGGAATAACTAGGAGGATCAAAAAAGAAACACTTAGATGAAAAAGCAAACAGGAGTGGAGGACATCGTTATTAAAGCAAAAAGGCTGAAAAGGCGATGGGCTGGACATATTGCAAGAAGAATTGATTAATGATGGACAACAGAAATTCTGAACTGGATTCCAAGAGACCACCGAAGACCTAGAAAACGTCCTCAAACTAGATGGGTGGATGAAATAAGAAAACAGGTTGGGGTGACGTGGAAACGAATTGCTCAGGATAGACTTGTGTGGAAAGCATTTGGAGAGACCTTCATCCAGCAGTGGATAGATAATGGCTGAGTATGGTGATATATATACACACATCGATGGTCGCATTACACTGTTATGGTGATATTGGACACACCATAGGTTGTAAAGTTTTATTTAATTAGTTAGAATTTAGGATTAGAAATTTAGAATGTCAGAGTTAAAATGAAGTTAAAGTACTTATAATTAAGTTTGCAAATTTAAGGTTAATGTTTTTATTGGTTATTTTAACTATTTGTGAACATTACAACCCTCTTACAATTATGTTTAACATTAAGTTTATTTATCGAGAAATGTGAGTAGGCCGTTTATAAAAATTGAAACTTAAGTACATTACATGATTGTGTTTTATTTAGAAATTTAAAAATATTTTATTTAAAAATTTAACTGTGACATGGATTTAAGCATTGAGGCCAGTAACAAATTTCTAGAGTACAAGTAATTATACAAACATACTTCTGTAAAATTGCCCTTAACATATCCTTTAATAGGTTTAAACCCTGTATAAACATTTTTATTTACAATTGGAAACATCCCCATACTTTAAATTATAAAACAAAGTTCAATTACCAACTAGGTCATTTATAATGAAAAAATATACTGGGATATAAAAACCACCAAAAAAGAAAAATTTTAGAATTTCATTGGGGAGAAGTTACGTAGAATTACACATTAAAAAGAAGAATGGTAACTGTAACTTACATGTTTAATTACTTTGGGCCCAGGGCATTATGGAGTTTCTCATTATACGTGTTTATCTGACATGACCACCGTACTTCCAAATCAGCACACTCTCTCTCTCTTTCTGGTCTTTTGAGGTCTGAACAGTTCAATTTATATCGACGCCATCCTGTGGATTGGCCGGTCCAAGGACTGCCCGAACCTTAGATCGCCAAGAAAAAAAATGCCAACTTTCATTTGGCCCATGTTAAATTGTCGTCGGCAGAGTTGAAATTGGCATCCCCGAACACGGCCCTGACGTAATTTTTGCAGATTACAGATGTCCAATGTTGTGTCTAAATTTAACTGCAATGTTTGATTTCGACAAGGAATTTGTTTAAACTTAAGACTTCATTGGCGCCAATCGTTGATGGAAATTAAACATATTGCAGGGAGAGAAATAATAGATTTTAGGTACACTGATTGGCCAAAAATATTTTGTTGGCAAGTTAAAAATGGGTTTAAAAAATTAAATATGATAGGTAGGAAAAAAACAAAAAGGTGGATTTGTATGTTAAGGGGTCCTGCGTTTAAAAAGAAAAGAAATTTAATTATAGATATATTATTTATATACAGAAATTTTAAAGGATAATGTCTGTGCTAATAAAAATCGAATTAATTTAAAATTAACGCCTTTGGTAATTGAATAAGCATTTTCTGCAATCATTTTCGTTAGTCACATAAATATAATTAAATTTAAAGTTCCTGAAAAAAAATTACTATTTATAGTTCTTTTATTTGGTTATTCGGGTGTATGTCATGCACAGAAAACCTGTTTGATTCTTATTTATGGAACATCTTGATGCTTCTTAATATTTTGCCGTTGCTGCCAAAGAGGAAGATGCTGTTGCTACCACAGTAGGTGTCGCCTCATGAGGAACATTAATTAACATGAACGTCATCAATGGAATAGGGTAAACACAGTGCACAGTTACGTTGAGGTACACTGTCATCTGGAATAATCAAAAAGCGTCAGAATAGCTGAAAAAAAAAAAAATACATTTGCAATATCTAAGCATATAATACTTATATACAGTGAGAGAGAGTGTACTTTTTTATTATTATTTATTTATCTATCTATTTATATGCTCCTAGGTGTTTAGATATAATTATTTATTTTAAAAAAAGAATTTTCAAATTTCTTCCTAACAACATAGCGTATTACAAGTACCCTGTAGGCCAGAAGTTAGGAATTATTGTCTTGTAATATTATAAATAACTTATTTAATTTAGGAAATGTAAAATAAATCGTAATTTAATTTATAGAAAGTTTGATCAGCTTTTACTATTTTGTGCATACAATGTATTGAAAAATAACGTGAAATTTGTGGAATACAAAATAGGAAGATACGACGTCGTCAATTGTTTTGGTGATCTAGGTGGTTATTGTTCGAACCAGGAAGTTTCTATACTCAAGACAAAGCTAACCTGGTACACTGACAAGGCGCAGAGCAGTATGGTTCTGCCAGTGTGATATAGTTCATCATTTCTTACGTTAACGGAGTTAATAGAATATATATTTCATACATAAAACGTTAAAATAATGCTCAAATACATAAAACATAGTCATATTTGTGCAAATAAAATCTGGTATTACTTAAATTTCAGAAAAAGTCTCAGTATATCGAATGCTGACTTTATTCAAGTAATTGACCACTCGGGGAACTTTGTTGCTTTAGCGGGAAATTTTGCGCCTGGAATTTTGACGATCGCGTTTTTCTGCATTCCAAATTAGGCGATAAATAGCCCAATAATGTTGAGGGCTATCTCATTTTTCGCCAATCTGCGAATGAATACTCGTTGCTCGGTCGTGAATAGGTCGCCCTAACCCTAACAATGTATCAGGTTAGTTTTGCCGCGAGTATTGTTCAATTCCAGCTATAAATAAAGCATTTTTTTCAACCTTGAAAATGTTTTTGTTATCACTTACAAAAAGCATCACAAAATTTTGCTGTCCACAAAATAAAAAAGGCAATAATTATGATGTGTACTAATGAATGAAAGAGCTCTATTTGAATCAAATGATGTAGGTGTCGAAAATCTAATTTTATTTGCCATCGCATAATAATAGGGAAGGGGACATAATTAAACATATTTAGATTATAAATGTTTGCAAGTATACAAATTATTTAGTCACTAACTTCATTTCACTATGCAAAAATTTGTGGAAAATATGGCCGCAAACGCAGTTCAGTATTCCCGTTGTAGGTGGATAAAGTCCGAGTAATAAATAGAAGACTAGTGTAGAGCCTAGGTTAGCAGGTTCTTCACTTTAATTACTTACACCGATTTCTTAACAAAGCACGCACGCGCAAAATTCATTTTCTGGCATAATAAGTGGAAAAATAATTTATGTTAAACAGGTGCGTGAAGAGCCTACTGAATCGCATATAAACGATTTAAGCGTCACCTGTCGGTTAAAAATTAGAAGTTTTGCGTTTCGCTGAACTTTTTGTTGTGTTTTCGACTTCATGAAAGAATCGTCTGCTTCAAATTTCAATTTTGTTTGTGCTTTTACGTGTTGAGTTGCACCTTTTTCTTCTACTTATATGTATTGGTTTGTACTTTTTACTGCTTGTACTTTTACTTATTAGTTCGTAATTTTTTTTGTACTTTTACGTATTACTTATTATATTTCTTGTACTTACGTATTGATCATGACTATTGTAATCATGGCACGATTTTGTATATATATATTTTATTAAAATATAAAAGTTCATAGCTATTTCAGTTAGTTTTTCTGTTAACTTTTATTCTTTTTAAGTGCAGTATAGTCATAACACTTATTTCTGTGACATAGATGTAATCCGGTGGGGGGGCAAAGGGACACTCGTTTACTTAGAACAAATACCCACAGTTTTTTTAGAACAGAGGCAAAATCATAATTTTTTTTTTGCCCCTCCCCACGGTTTGCACTATATTTAACCCTTAAGTTACGCCTACTTGGGGGGGGTAAACACTAAAGTAGAAATTAAGATTTGTTGGATGCCGTCTTCATATCACAACTTGGTGATACGGTTTATTTATGTAAATTTCTTTGCATTTATACTTGGATATAAAGGGAGGCAAGGCTGTGTGAAAGGGGATGTTAGGGTGGGCTTACTCTCGCTCTTTGAATAGTTTTATGGACTATAAAATAGACTGGCATGCATAGGCCTGAAGGGAGCTATTTATTGCTATGGTATTCGAACGAACTTTGCTCAATATTGACAGGGTCCAGTGTATATGAAGGGGGCTATAGCCTCTCTCGCAAAGAAAATTTTTATATATTATTTTAAAATTTTTGCTCAAATAATATTTCAGAATTTACAAAACTAAACCAGTCATCAATCTTAGCCCTTCAGCTGATGTTTCACCCAAGGACATGCGGAGAAGTCTTTGTAACTGAGTTAAAGATGTGAAGTGGCACCCTCAATTCAAAAATACCAGTTTTTTACACTGGCTATTTTAATTTATCAATTATGTATATATTTTTTAATTCTTGGACATGAACTTCTGCCTAAAACCAAAATACACTAAGTTATCTCATTAAGTGTACCTTGAAAGCTTTGCCATGAGGCAACTGCCTCGCTTTCCTTAGCTTTGGCAAATCCTGGTCTTGTGCTTGATTAGTGACTTGTTGAAAGGGAATTGATAAACGCAGGGTGTCTACTCATCTGGAAAAGTCTGGGAAGTTTTTTCTGATTGGAAAAGTCAGGGAAATTTGATATACAAAGGCCAAAGTCAGGGAAATTTGAAATCCCTTATTATAACAGTATTCATTCTGGAATCAGAAAAGGGCAGGGCAGTGTGGATTGAAAAAAGGGCACTTTATCAAAAAATCTTTACACGCTTTAATTAATACTAATTAATGCTAATAAATTTGATTACTAATTAAAAACATTTTAATAAACCATTTTTCTTTCTCTGGACAGAAAGCGACACTTGACTAAACCACTGCGTGTAAACCACAGTCAAGCAATCCGCAACAGCAATCCTCAACAGACCAAATTTTTTGTTTTGCTATATCTGGGGGTTCATTATATCCGATGATATTATAAGTACAGGAAATTGGACAGGACCTTAAAAATCATTCGTTATATACAGAGGTTCATTATAAGCAGGCGAGACGTATAGAACTATTAGTGACGTTTTTTTGAGAAAAAGGCAGATTTCCAGTAGGGTGCAAAGGTTAATAACAAGGCGCATGTTAGGGTGCAAATTTTCTTACAAGGATGGACAGAACATTCCGTCTTGCAAAATAACGTAGAATGAACACTGATTACAATAAATAACTTATTAAAATAATTTTTCTGAACTATGCTTTTCGTACCACATTACCTACTGAAAATTTTGAGAAACTTATACTTTTGACTAAACCTCTTCCAAAAATTACCCTTTTGCACCAAAACTAATATAATTTATATAAAATTCTTCAGCCTATGCATTTTACAAGCGAAATTTGAAATAAAAAAAAAAATTTTTTTTTTTTTTTTTTCCAAATTATCTAAACTACGGGATTTTGATCAAACCAATTTCCTTTTTCTTATATATAGTCACACTTTAAATGAAATAGAAGAAGAAGCATCAGCTTTGCGATTATATAGTTAAACTTTTATAATGAACTCAAAAATGGCCAAATAAAGGACAGTTGTCTCTTTTTCATTTTTACAGCAAAATCTCTAGTTTAAGTATGGATGTCAAAATTATTAGCCATCTCCATTCCCAATGAAAAATTGCAAACACATGGCCCAGTGGCTTTATATTTTGTTTGTTTGTTTTGTGGTTTTACGGCTCAAAGACTACAATGGTCATGCTGCGCCGGGACCTACTGTTTTCCGAGGAATCCGAACCTCTTATGGCCTAGGGAACCAAACCCCGGACTACAGTGAGCAGTAGTCTGGGGTTTGGTTCCCTAGGCCATAATGTGGCTTTTTATGTTGACCATTTGGCAATTGTGTTAACCCTGAGAAGGGTAATAATCATAGGCATAAGCAGAAAGTTCATAAGGGGGTTATAGGCTTAATGGGAAGGGTTACAGAGCTACAACTCATATATTCCTATGTTAAATATACAAAATTTCATTGCAATGTGGGGTTACAATCCTGATCAACCCCCCCCCCCTTCATACACCAGTGATGATATCTTAAAATGAAAAAGATATATGGGCCCTGCGGTGGCGCAGTGTGGTAACGCGTTCGCCTAGTACGCCGTTAATCCGGGTTCGACTCCCAACAGTGTACAAAGAACGCTTACTCAGAGATCTCATAAAAAGATCGCACTGCTCACTGTAGTCCGGGGTTTGGTTCCCTAGGCCATAAGAGGTTCGGATTCCTCGGAAAACAGTAGGTCCCGGCGCAGCATGACCATTGTAGTCTTTGAGCCGTAAAACCACAAAACAAACAAACAAACAAAAAGATATGTGTATTAAACTTTCCAGAACCTTATTCAGAACTTTTATTTCTCTTTTTCTTCTGCAGTAACAGAGTGTATTGAATAGCAGATATGATTTTGCCTGGTAGAAGAATTGGAAGTTGAGGGATTGTACACATCCTCACAACAATAATGGAATCTTCCAAACAAGATATGGATGACAAGGAGCAGTATCTTTTGAAGTGTAAGCCAATGTTTAATTTTCAATGTCCATTGTTTTAATAATGGCCATTTACTGATTTTAACGATTCATCAAGTTTATTTCCGAAATGTATGAAAAATAAATGTTTGTTAAATCATAATGATATTAAAAGTATTGTTTATAATTTATAAAATTATAATTTTAAGTATACACACTGTTTTTTGGAAAATTTATATTAAAATTATAAACTTTTCTGGTTCCCCTATATTTGTGTCCCCCCTCTTATTATGTCTCAAACACCTAGGAACTGGGGCCCCTGCATTGTTTGACACAGACTGACCCTTGCTGTCCACTATAAACGTTTAACTCACCAACCTTAAATACGGTAATTGCTTATAATTTATATTTTCATTAGTGAAACAAGCTGTTGCCGAAGCCCAAGAACATGTTCAGCAGTTGCAAGCGAAGTCTCTCTCTTTGAAAGAAGAATTAGATAAAAAAGTAATTTTCTGTGAAATATAAGTTTTGATCAAACATATTTCTGAAATTTCAATGCTGAAATATACATCATATGGTAATGATAATGAACCTTTTTGTGTGTCCATGCCAAAAATTTACGAACAATATTCATGGCACTGTTGATGGATAAAAATAGAAAATTTATTATTGCAGAAATTTATTGAGACAAATTTAAAAAATATCATTAATTTCATGAAGATGAACTCGTAACATGACACATTATCACACAAATTAATGAGATTTTCACAACTGTCGATTAGAAGATTCCAAACGCTTTATAGCTTGTTCATATTTCATCACTTTTAGTAACATATTGGTCAAAATACATGTAATAGTCTTTCTGTTTTTTAAACAACCTTCTATAAAATTCATTTCCGAAAGTTGCAACTCGCAAGCATATGTAGAGGAGAAATGGTACTTCCTTATTACAGGGGCGTCCGATCTTATTTGGTGACTTTTAAATTATGCCAAGATCAGAGTTATAATATATCAAGCGATGATATTGCTCCCTCTTTGTATCCCTGCTGATATAGTATTTTGATTTTGAATTAGTACTTTTAGAAATAAATCAGCGTGAATCGCCGAGACCCAACTGGTGGAGACCCTCCGTCACTTTGTGACTCATGCCATTTTGATCACATTGATGTGTGCTGCGTGAATCAGTATCTTCATGCACAGTGTATTTCATAAATTAAAGATCATTAACCACATATTTCAAAAAAAAAATAAATAAAAAAATAATAATTTAAAAAAAAGCAATACAAATTTGAAACTCTTAACAAATGAACCTTGGCGACATTTTTACAAAAATTACCCACTATCTTGGTGATCTATCTCCGACGCCCCTATAATAAAGAAGTACCGAGCAAATTAATAATTTAGCCAATGCTAGCATTTTTAAATAACCAAAAGGCTCTGGGAATTGCCTTCCAAGTACTCATTATGCCACTTCTTTCGGTTTCCGCCCTTCCTGAGTTTCATAATGTTTAACTACTCATGTACTTTAAGCTGCCAATTCTTGTTACTCGTGTGAGCTATGTATTTGTTGGTTTATTTCACACAAAACAATTTAAATGTACATTATAACAATTAAAATAAAAGTTGAATAATTTGTAAGCTTAAATTATTTCACCTATAAATCACTGAAATACCAGCAAAATTTTGCACATGCCATAGGTTTTCCATCTCTGATGTAAATAATCAAACCCAGCACTACAGATCTGTAAGAAAAATAACCTAGAAAGTGATTAGTACCTGCGGAAATAAAACCTAGATCATTTGTATGAATTAGAAACTCACTACATTACTATAGAGGAACAGTCACGCAGTATCATAGCGATGTAGGCATACACAGCAAGTTCATAAAGGGGGTTATAGGCTCAATGAGGTGGGGTTACAGAGCTACAACTCATACATTCCTATGTTAAATATACAAAATTTCATTGCAATGGGGGCGTTACAACCCCCAAAACTGCCCCCTGGCTACGCCTATGGTAGGTGACATATATATAAAACCAGGGCTCCATAAATCCATTCATTACTTGTAACTAGGTTTGTGCAGATAACGAGTGGAGAAACCATTTCGTACTAGATTCTTATGTTTTCTTATTGAGGCAGGTGGTATCTTTCTTGTCTAGTGGATATGGTTTGTTGAGTCCTGTAGTGGATAACTAGCGACACTTCTTCTAGCAACTCACTACAATATCACCTTCGCTGATTGTATTTCTTAACTTTATTTCCAGTTTTTGAAGTCTGAAATAAGGCAGATTTATCTTTTACCTCTCTTGTAAGGACATTCACTTTGGCAAGCTGTTGTTGCAACTCGCTTTCATGAGCATTCCACCCACTTGGATTTTTTTTATGACTACATGGCATTGCATGTTGTGGATAGGCGTTGTTGTTTATGGATGTTTCCAGTGAAATTAAAGGACCGAGTGTGGCCCAGGAAGACATTCCCCAAACCATCATTCCACCACCACTTACCAAATTGTTATTAATAGGCAAAACAGGTTCATGCATTAACATTGCTTGTGCCATATTTTGAACTGGCCATTAGCATATCAAAGAAAGAACTGATTTATCAGGTCAAGCAACCTTTTGCCAGTCATCAAGTATCCAGATTCCATGTTCCTGAGTCAACAGCAGTGACACTTTCCTGTTTTTCAGTAATAGCAAAGGCACTCTTGATGGTCTCCTGTTGTGAAAAACAGATCAGTAGCCAGGATCGTCATGTTGTACATTCAGATATACTTTTGTAATGCTCCTGCATTATACTAAACTGTAATTTGTCATGCCAGTTACCCTTCTATCGCTGTTTATAATTCATGTCAGTTGCCTAGTACCTCTTTCATTCAAAAGCATTATCTGAGCCCAGTTCTTCATATTGTTTGAAATTTTTTAACTTGACTGCAGTTCTCTAAACTCATGGGATACTGCTACAGAAGGAAAGCTGAGAATATTAGCAGAGTTCAAAATGCTTGTCCGCTCAGTCATGCCTCGTTCAAAGTTACTCAAATCTTTTTTTTACCCATGTTCAAAGTAACTGTAATGTTAACTAGTTCTCGTGACGCTGAGTGTACCTTTTGTATTCAACTCTTGTTATTATGTTACCATACATCATTAATGGACTTGTCAAAGTTTGGGTGAGGGATGTCTTGGGCACTGGGTGTGTCTGTATGAGGTGTCTGAAAAATTATTTCACCTTGTCTAGCACAGAATGACCCTTGTCTTTATGCCATAAAAATACAACCAAAAATGACTGGTCTATTTAAAAAAATAATTAAAAAAAAAAAAGAAAAAAAAAAGGGGGAAGCGATAAAGATGCACCATTTGCTGCACTGTGCTTTGAAAAGCAGTAAATTTTCAATCAGATAAAGTTTCGAAATTAGTTACAAAGTTTGACATCAGGTGATGCTACAATCTGGGAAAACTAAAACAATATTTTCTAAATATCCACCATTTGGGCAAGAACATGGTGTTGTCCGAGAACAAAATTTGCAGAAACTTGTGCAAACATTTCAGCCAGAATGGCCTCGCATGCAGCAGAGATGTATGTTTCAGTTCCGCAATCATTTGTGGATTAATGTACACATGGTCTTTTAGATATTCTTACAAAAAGAAGTTACAAGGGGTCAAATCTGGAGAACTGGGAGATCAGTCCTTGCCACTTGCCATATGCATACAATATTCCTTAGCAATCGCGGAGTAATCACCAGGTAAAAATATGTATCTTTACCTAGATGGCTTTGTCAATAAGTGCAACTGACCCGAGGAACTGCAAGTCTTCACATTGCTATTCCATTATCCCTGTATCCATCAAAAGTAATGATTTTGGCCTCCATTTTCTTTAAAAGACTCATTGTCTCATTTTCCTAACTTCAAAAGATTATTGCAGGTCACTGTCTTGACATTCTACGTGAATTTGTGGCAGTACACAATGCCTTGGAGGACTCTAAAAACACCCTATGGTTCATGCAACATGGTGCTTGGCCACATCGAATGGCCAAAGTGTTTAATTTCCTCAACGAACGTTTCGAGAATTGTGTAATTGTTAGGGAATATTGCATGCATGCAGAAAGTAGTCTTCCTATTCACCAGATTTGGCTCCTTGTAACTTCTTTCTGTAGGGACACCTAAAAGACTAGGTGTAGTGCCATAATCCATAAACGACTGCGGAACTGAAATAGTACATCTCTGCTGAATATGAGGCCATTCCATCTGAGATGTTTGCAGGAGTTTCCTCGAATTTTCTCTTGGATTGGACCATGTTGTTGCTGCAAATGGTGGATATTTTGAAAATATTGTGTTTTAGTTTTTCCAAACTGCAACGCCACCTAATTGTCAAGCTTTGTAACTAATTTCAAAAGTTTGTTTGATTGAAAATTTACTGCTTTACCAAACACAATGCAGCAAACGGTGTATCTCTATCGCTTCCAGGTTTTTTTTATTCATTTTTCAAATAGGCCAGTCATTTTTGGGACACCCTGTATATATATATATATATAATCTATTATGATTTTTTGATGGTTTATTTTATAATGAAATGTTACTCATCAGAAATTTAAATGAAATAAAATGTTATTTTCTTTATAGTGTATATACACATACACTATCTGATTTAAAAGTATCTAAATAGCCATGTGCTTTGCTTTTCCCACAAAGTAAGATTAATTTATTTAAGTGTAGATCAATCTTTGGCTTTGGTTGCATCTACTACTCTATTAGGGAAGTTCTTGTAGTATATATGAGCTCAATCTACTGTTTAGAATGCTACTTTTAATCATCTAGTATAACACCAAATGGGTTAAATAATATTGCTTTCTTATTGCTTTCCAGTGTACATTGTAGTGTTGTATTTATCATAATATAGATAAAAGGAAATGCTGTTGAGATATGCATGGTTGGGAGGCGGGCATTTTTTTACATCGTTGATGTACTGCTTTTTTTTTTTTTTTTTATTTCATTCTGTAGAATGAAGAAGTATGTGAGGAGGAAGTTTCGCTTAAAATTCTAAAGGTACAAGGAAATGTTATCCGTGAACAAAACCGAGAACTTGAAAAGGAAAACATGGAACTCGAGAATGAGATGGTAAATAAAGGAATTAAATTATATTTTAAAACAACAATTAAATAAAAAATAATAATTTATGCCAGTTATATTTGGTAAATTTAATTTCAATATGTACATATTCATCCAAATATCTATTATCTCCGCTTTTAATTTTCCTGATCTAAATGTTTGATTCTTGATACGCTTGGGGCGAGATTGGAGATCACTTTAAGCACTTTGTCCTGTCCCCAATCATCATTCAATCCCATCATTCAACTCTGTTTAACTAAATGGCACTTAACAAAAATTTCCTGTTGCACTTTTAGTTGACATTCTTTCGATTTTTTTTTTTTTTTTTGAAAATGTTTATATTTG
>QLNU02003225.1:51333191-51344298 GCA_006491805.2 Dysdera silvatica | reverse complement strand
GTTTGGTATGTTACCACTGTTGAGGCATTTGGTAAAGAATTTTGCGAGTATGTCTTCTACATGTTCTCCAGCTTCTTTTAAGATATCTAATGTAATGCCATCATCGCCAGGGGATCTTCCTTTCTTCATACTTTTTATTGCAAATGCTACTTCTTCTTTTAAGATTTTAGGAGCTGTTCCTTCGACTATCTCAGAGTCTTCGTTTAATCCACTGTTTCCCTCATACAGCTTTCTGTAGAATTCTTCAACTCTTCTAAGTATTTCTTCCCTATTTCTTGTTACGGTGCCATCCTCTCCTTTTAATGCAATGATGTGTTTCTTCCCAACAGATAAACTTCCTTTAACAACCCTAAGGCTCTTGTTATTTTCAATGGCCTTCCTTACTAACTCACAATTGAATTTTCTTATGTCTTCTTTCATGTTTTTGCGCAAAGTTTTGCAAAGTTCTACATACTCGATCCTGCAACTGGTATTTTGATTGTCCACCTTCATAAGTCTTCGCCTTTTCATGAGTTGTTTCGTCTTCTCAGATAATTTGCTATTCTGCTTTTTACATATTACACCACCAATTTCCCCAGCAGTTTCAATTATTGTCTTAACAATGTTTTCATTTGCTTCTGAGATGTCAACTTCTTCAATAAGTCCTTCCAGTGCAGAAAAGCGATTTTTTAATTCCAACTTGAATGCCTCGGTATTTTCTTTTAATTTCTTTAAATCCACCCTCTTACATACTTGTTTCCTAATGAGCTTCTGCCTTTCTAGTTTAGTATTTAAGTGCATTTTACATCTCACCATTCGATGATCACTTCCAGTATTAAATCTGTTCAGTACGCTGCAATCTTCAATAATTGATTTCTTGTTTGCCAGTATATAGTCAATTTCGCTGGTTCCTCCATTGGGGTGTTTCCATGTCCATTTTCTTTGTAGTTTCTTCTTAAAAAATGAATTCATGATGCTAAGATTTTCAGCTTCGGCAAATTCTATGAGTTGATCGCCACGTTCATTCCTTTCCCCGTATCCGTATTTACCAACCGATGTCTCTCCTTGTTCCTGTTGTCCAATTCTTGCATTAAAATCTCCCATGATGAGTTTGATGTGTTGTTTCCCCTTGGTATGTAGCTGTTTGATTTCTTCATAGAATTCCTCAACCTCCTCGTCGGTATGGCTTGATGTTGGTGCATATGCCTGTACTATCTGAAGTTGGTATCGCTGGGTTAGTTGAACAACGAGCCTCGCTGCTCGATCTGACGTGCTTTCGACTTCAAGAAGGTAGTCTTTAATTCTTTTGTTGATTAAGAAGCCAACACCACTTGTTCTTCCAGTTTCCGTTCCTCTATAATAAAACAAATGTCCACTTTTAAGTTCCACCAACTCTTCACCTTTTCTTCTAACTTCACTGAGTCCTACAATGTCCCATTTGATCTTGTCAAGTTCTTCTTCCAATTCTTGAAGTTTTGCTTCAGAAGCAAGGGATCGTCCATTATACGTTGCCAAGGTCAATAACAAACGGCAGCCTGGGCCATTCCAGTGATTCTTAGCACCCCCTGCTTTCATGCCACGCTGACCGCTGCCTTGATCAGGAGCACTCCAGCACCTGGAGACTAGGGGCCATGGTTTTTGGTGTATTAGCATATTGGAGGAATTAGCCATCATTTCACCACGCTGGCTAGACGGGTTGGTGAATTAGCCCTCCCCTTCCGCCTTTCCATCCGTGCAGCAAATATTAATTTGCCACATAAATAGAAAGCTCAGCCTGCACCACTTGAAGGCGGGGTAGGACACTAGGTTACTGGCCTGGCCGGTTCCACACATCGTCACATACGTTCAGCGTGTGGGTCTCCTTCCAGTTAGATACCAGCAACCCTTTTGCAGGCCATATATACATGGAAAAATGACGAAGTGAAAGAAGAAGAAGATAGTAATTAGTGGTATATAATTGAAATGTTTTTAGGTAAATGCTTTTTTTTTTTTACACTTTTGCATTACAAATTAGATTTTTGGGTTATCCAAAAATTTGCTTTATTTTGGTATATCGGGGTTCTACTGTAAATAATGTAGGTAAGTCGTTTTTCAGTTTCACAAATGTAGCAGTTAATGATATAGTATATTATTATGTTTATTTTTATTAATGTTGATTAGTGGTTTCTGATATTGAACATATCGCTGTTTGTATATTTGTATTTTTGTGTATGTGCACTGATCATCTAAAACATTGAAACCATCTGTAGCACATAAATAGATCTGCAGCTGTAGATGCTCATATCTAAAAGCGTGTGCTGAACTATTCATTGGGATGCAGTCTTTCATTATGATTTCGGTTATGGGTGTTGTCAGCCACTATAGCCCTCCTATTTCTATGTTTGAGACCAGATAGCCTGTGTTGGCCTCTGACATCAGTGGGGCACGACTGTCCCACACCTTATCAAAAACTCAATGTGTCGCCCATTTCAGACAACCTTTGAGAAATATTAAGTGTCACACGGAACGATGAAGCGGCAGCATCATCGAGCATGAGAAATGCTCATACCAAGGCATTTTGTTATAATGATCTGACCTTTGTTAAAACCAGATAACTTCTTTACTAGCCTTATGGTGATGATTTAATGCAACATGTTCTAGTGCACCGTTAGCTCGGGTTTGACTCCCATCAGTGTAAAAATAAGCTTACCAATTAATTGCTCACTGTAGTCCGAAGGTTGGTTCCCTGGGCCACAAGAGGTTCAAAATCTGCAGAATACTGTAGGTTTCCGACACGCCAGTGAAACAAATGGCAATAAAAATGAAAGGAAAATATTTTCAACGTTATTATTATTAATATTTTTGTTGAATTTTGTTAACAAATTCTATAAATTTACCCCAGTGAGAATGTTTTCAATGTTAAATGAATCATATGTTTTTAGATGATTATTTGGAATTTTTTTCTTTTAACTTCCACGAATTTTACCTGTACCCACTCCTGTTAATTTTGCTATTTTTATTTTATTCTCACACTTCACTTATTTCCTGTTATTTTTCTTCTGTGGTCTTTTTTCACATCGTAATTAGTGACAAATTTTTACTAGTTAATGCTTTATATTGTATACCATAAAGTTATTGAACATTTATTTGTATCAAGGTCTGGGACCTTTTAACTCATAATCCTTTGGTAGAAGTTAAAATTGTTTATGAAAACTTTGAGGATAAAAGTATTCATTATAAGTTTCATAAAAAGTCGATGGTCTAAAGATGTATAATCTACTTGTTTGTTGAGTTTCCTCATACTTGCAAAACCGCTATGCGATACCTAATATTTGGATTCATGTTTTCCAGAGAAGTTTGCAAAAGCAGTACGTTCTGGAAATTGACCATTTCTGTAGATTGTCATCAACGTTTTGTAATCAATACAAAACAAATGGAGTTTCACCGGAGACGGAAGCAAGTGCGATGAACGATATTCTAGGATTTGATTTATCCTGTATTTTATCAGGTGAATATTTATTATTTAGTTAAAAAAATGCACATTTATGTATGTTAGTACACTGAGTGCTTGTGTATATGTGGAAATATTTATATTATTCCAAGTTTAACATCGAATGTTTGTGAGTCGTAACATTGATCATGGTAACCTGGGTATTCAAATGCAGCTCCGAAAAGCCATTTTTCTTTGTTAATAACCATCAAACCCTACACATTTGAGCTCCTTTTCCTTTAATTGATATTCTCCAGTTGTTTTCATTGAATGTATATGTATATATTTCCATTCTACTTGAATCGGAGATAATTCTCCATCAGATATAGAACATTATCATGTAAGATGCAGAACACAATCGTGTCAGTTGGAAAACAAAATGATTGTATGAAATGTTATCATATCCTGTGTGTAATATGTACATCCAGGGCTTAATTTCTAACAAAAAAAAAGTGAAGGAGCCCTAATATTATGATAAATCGATTAAAAAATTGAATGGCTGCAAAAGAATCGATAAATCATGTTAATTGTTTATGTTCATTTTTATGGACAACAAAATGCTTGACCTTAATCTCAAATTTATTACTTTTTCATGACAGTGTCTATTTAGGGGTTCCGGCTAATATTTAAATAATTGCCAAAAATGGAGAAGTACCAGAGCCAGGCTATGGTGGGCCCCGCCCAATTTAAGCCCTGTGTATATCAGATATAGATTATATTTATATAATAATTTTTTGCCACCCACGTTTAAGTAGCTCAAACTAGAGCTTTTTTATATTTGGAGAAAAAGTGGCGCCGTCCTCATCCTGGATTCGAACCAGGGTCCCCGCGTTTAGCAAGCGGTATCTTGACCAACTAGACGAATGAGGACAAGAACAAACGCATTTTTCTCCGGATATGAGGATGTAAGATATTATTACCCTTCACAGGGATAACACAATTGCCAAATAATGGTCAACACAAGAAAGCCTCCGGGGCGAGAATTTTGTGAGTTTTTCGTGGGGGAATTTATTATACAATAATTTTTGCCACCCACGTTTAATTAGCTCAAACTAGAGCTTATGTAATTTTGGAGAAAAAGAGACGCTTTCCCCATCCTGGATTCGAACCAGGGTCCCTCCGTTTAGCCCGCGGTGTCTTGACCTACTAGACGAACGAGGACAAGAACAAATGCATTTTTCCCCATCTATTAGGATGTATAATATAATATCGCGAATATAAAATATGAGATTATGGATAAATATCTACATAGTATCTAGTAAGGCAAATTCGAACATATAGTTTGTTCACTCTGAGTTGGCATCCTATCCTGTTACCAGACGGGTTGTTCTGTTGGAGTTTCGGCAAGACGCCCTTCCCTAAACTGCAATGGAACAACCCGCTTGGTAACGGGATCGGATGTCAACTCAGCGAGAACAAACTGTATCTAATATCCATATTTAATTTGCTATGTTAGATTATGTTGCAACTTTTTTATTTTTATTATGAATTAGCCATATTTATCAAAATTGATATCAACTTTGTCCATGTTTAACCTTCCATGTTTGTTATCATTATCCATGTTTTTTTCCTTCACATGTTATTTTCCTTTTTGTCATTGCAGAACAGAAATTAGGTGCAACAGCTCCATCTGCTGTTAATTCCATAGACAATTCTGGATCTGAAGAAATTTTTGCAAACGGGGATCGATCGAATGAGTATGCAATTATATTATAAATAGTCCCATATTATTGTTTGATTGCAATATGCAATCAAATTACAATACTGCTTTCTTCATTCCATTACAACTATTATAATCCTGCATATATAACAGGGTTATCCAACTGTTTTGAGTAGCGGACCACTTAAACCTTTTTCACAGATCTCATGGGCCAGAGGTTTCAGGAAAAAAAACTACACTTTACTAACTAAAAGCCTCTCTTCAGAGTTTCTTCCCGTTATTTGTTTGTTCATTTCGTGATATAGAAAATGGTCACCCATGCTATTCCTGCGGGTTTTCCTTATTTTCAAAAAAAAAAAATCAAATTTTTTTGTTCCAAATAGTTGTCAGCGGGGCCGGATTGTGGCCCGTACAACCTCGACATATAGGTATAGAGTTAAGTGGGCCCATGGAGTCCCCTTAGTAATTTAAAATAAAGTGAAATTTTACATACAGTTGAAACTCAATTATCTGGATCCTCAATTATCCGAACGTGCTGAGCTCAGTTTTTTTTCTTTTTGAAATAAGTGCCCCCCACCCCCCTCCAGGTGAGGAAGAGTAGAGAGTGAAAGGGGAAACAGCTCCCTTGATAACAGAAGCCCCTTCCACATGCCAGCTGGTCAGAAGTTTCTTGTTATGTAGTTTAAAATCTTTGAAGTGTCATAATTTTTTTACGTACATGCAATATATTTAATGTACATCAGTGAAGTTGTCGTACCATTTTTCAATTTTTTTTCAATTTTTCCTAGTTTTCCAATTTTCTGTTTATTTATTTTTTAATTGTATTTGATTATCCGGATGTCTCTGGTCCCAGTTAGTCCAGATAATCAAGTTTCTACTGAATATTGAAATATATAAATGTATGTAATATGCCCTATCCCCTCCCCCGTAACTTTGAAAACTCTACATTGTTGCCTTCTACTGGCATATGCAGGAGGGTGGTGATTGTGGTTTAACCCCCCCCCCCATTGCAATGCAATTTTGTGTGTTTAACATAGGGCCATGTGGGTTGTAGCTCTGAAACCTCCCCATTGAGCTTATCTCCCCACTTATGAACTTTCCGTGTACGCCTGTACTGCCTTCAGACCATATAGTAGGTAAAAGGTAGTCAATTGTGGGAACTGATTGGGTCTGAATCCAATAACAAAAAATGCTCTAACAAGCAAATTCTTCAGTATCATAGTACTGAAGCGTTTGTCTGTTGTGCTGCTAACCCAAGTTTGATTCCAAGTGTACTGTCCAATATTGCTCTTTTTTTTCCTACAGTAGTACAGGTTTAGGTTCCCTAGTTATCAGAGGTTTGTATTTCTCATCAGACAGTAAGTTCTAGCACAGCCAGTGTCTTCTTAACCATTGGGTCAATGGAATATGGGTCCCAAATTGGCAAAATGTGATGATTATATATAATATTTTATTTATTGAAAAAAATTGGAAAAATTTAAAGGTTCGTGAGAAAAGGGCTCCAAAAAGTGATCGGGCCTAAAGCCTCGAAATATGAATCTTCCTTTTTTTGGCTAAGTAGATATACAGGGTTCCTAGGAAAGTCTAAATGTGGTCAATAACTTTTGAATGAAGACGTATCGCACCCTTGCGATGGAAGTGTCACAACTCAAAGAATCGCAATCTTCAGAAAACGTGAACTTTTTCTGGCTGAATTGAAGGATATTGTGATCATCTAATGGCATGTGCCAACTAACAGAAACCCGAATAACTTACAGCTTAACGTTTTGCACGGCAGGATGCAGCACTGTTTTCTACATCTAGTTGTAACATTAAGTCATTTTCACCGAATTTTGAGTTGTAACACTTTCGTCGCAAGGGTGTGGTACTTTGCAACGAAGGTTAGATATTGGTATGGTAAAATGACTATGTACTATCAGACGAGATGAACAGCAGCGCCCCTGGTGGAGAATTGAAAATTTTATTTAAAACATTAACAAAGATAGGGAAATGTTTTCAATTACAAAGTGTTGAGAATCCTTCAGTTAGTAGAAAAAAAGATATATAACTCGCATACAATATGTGCGCATACCACCACAAAGTGAGGTGCTCCGGAAGTTTCAGTGTGTCGCTTTATCAATTAATAATCTTTCTGGTGTTTTAAAAATACGAGTTGAATTTCTTATAGGCGAGAGACCATTGTTTCTTTTCTATAAGAACTTCAACTTAACTTTTAAAACACTAAAAAACATTAGCTGAAAGTGATGCATTGAAACTTCCAGAACACTTCACTTTGTGGCAGTATATGCACATATTGAATGTGAGCCATATATCTTTTTTCCTAATTGAAGGACGCTCTACAACTTTCTAATTGAAAATATTTCTCTATCTTTATTATTTTTCGAGAAAAAAAAATTTAACTTCATCGATTCGCCACCAGGGGCGCTGCTGTTCATCTCATCTGATAGTGCATAGTCATTTTACTTCCCAATACCTAACTTTGGTTGCAATATCTGTCTTCTTTCTAAAGTCACATTCGTACTTTTTAGGAACCCTGTATACAGGACAATATTTTTCTAATTGGAAATTTTTTCATAGAAGAGCCTATATAAAAGATTAAATTTCATATTTTGTACATGTAGAACCCTTTGCAGAATATATAAAATATATTCAGTAATTTGAGCACTTTTTTTTTAAGTTATTTCTGCGGTTTACGGTTAAAATGCTAATTGCAATCACATATGTTCTGAATCACCCTGTATAGTTTTATGTTGTACTTTCCATCTTTTTTAAGTCTCTTCATATTCCTGCTCACTGTAGTCCGGGGTTTGGTTCCCCAGGCATTAAGAGGCTCGGATTCCTCGGAAAACTGTAGGTCCCGGCGCAGCATGACCACTGTAGTCTTTGAGCCGTAAAACCAAAAAACAAACAAACAAGTCTCCTCATATTCCTTCAGGATTTTTATTTATAATTTATGTGATACGAATTATATAGTAAACGATTTGTATTTTATACAGGTGCATTGATGACGTCACTAAAAGTGTTTTAGAAATGTCTTTTGACGTGGATTTCTAATGGCGACCAAAAACAGATACTGTTTACAATGATATGATGTTCCTTTGCAAAAAGTTAAAATTGCAAATTATGTTGATTTTACTGTAGATATCTTTCCTGGCAATGTAAATTTATATGTAAACACTTTGTATATTAAAATGCACATATGCAATGAAAATACATAAAACATGGTTGTTATTAGTCATTTTTTTTTACTGTTTCTAAACAGTATCAGAATGCTTTTACTTGTACAACACACCTCAGTTATGACTAGAGATGCGGTTCGGAAAATTTTCTGTTCTTGAAATTTTAAAAATGCATTTTTCTTAAAAAAATGTCATTACTTTTCCTTACTCTTTCTTCTCTGTATACATACATAATTTTAAAAAGTTTAAACGTAAAAAAAGTAATAGATATATATTAATAATATTATCATCGGTCACATAATAATTATAATAATAACATAATAATCATAATAATAATAATATTATCACATTACATAATAATTAGAGACCGGAAGTTTGGGTACTAAAATGGCAAAAAAAAAGGCAAGCAGAAAGGAACTTAAAAAGTTTGAAATAGACATTTAAAAAAAATCACTTAAAATTATAGAAAAAAGGCATTTAAATCAATAAAAAATAGCAATTAAATAAATGTAAGTTCTAAAGACCGGCTATAGAAATTTAATGCATATATATTCTCCTTTTCTACTGCCTTAAAAATAGAATAAAAGAGTTAGCGTTGTTAAAAAAATCACACATTTTTTGCTATTTGAAATGGAAAATTGTTACTTACAAAACAATTTTAGATGGGTTTGTTTGAACAACTTACTCCTTTTATTGCACGTTACAACGATAAGCTTTTTTAAATTCTCAAATGCGGCGTTTATCAGTTTTAGTAGGGTTTTATATTGTGAAAAATATCTCTCTCCACTTCAACTGATGTTATCAGCGCATGTTTAAAGCAGCATGCCACGGTAGGAGACATGGACAGTTGTAGCATCACCACCTAGAGATTTCCCCATGTTGTTAATGGATTCAGAGTCTTGTGTCACAGAAATCACCTTTTCGCATTTCTTCTTGATGACTTCACTAGTTTTACCAGGGAGAGACATAAGGTCTTGTAGAATATTGCATACAACTTCTAGTGATTCTAACAAGGGGATATTTTTTTCTAGACACACAATAGATTCTGGAAGTCTTTCAAAATGTGTCAAAATGAATGTCAATTTATTTTTCACTTTGGAGCTGAAAAATAAAAATTTGCTTCTTTTTTATAGCTACTATTTCTTCATCTGAAAAACTGTGGACAATTTCAGCAATTTTGTCAAAATGTAAACAGGGCTGTCCTGAAGAAAATTATTGAGAGTATGCGGTGCTGTCTTAATTAAAGAATATTGTAATTGAGGGGTTACTGGATTTGGTGACGTCATCGCGCCGCGCTGACTGGCATTTGACTGGTCGTTTATCGCCTATCCAAGCCCAAGGTGTCACTTGCCACTTTCATCAGTTTTTCATTCCTCTCCTGGTCATACGCAGGATATTATTTTGAGACCTGGGGGATTCACAGGAGTTTTCCTCATTTGTTTTCATTCAAGTTTGTAAATGACTAGGAAAAAAAAGGCTGAACTTGGTTGAAAGTGGCCCAAAAACCAGCAAATACGAAAACGTTCTTGAGACCTTGAGAGTATGCGGTGCGTACCCTGTATTTTTCAAAATTTCTTCAGAGAATGCGGCACACACAACGCGTGCCCTTTGGGGACAGCCTTGAGTATGAGGCTGTTGATATCCAAAATATCTCAAAACAAGTGGTAACCAGAGTTGATGTTTTTCCCTCTTTTTACATTTCGCAGATTTATGCTTAGATGTTTCCAAGTACTGAACTATAAAGTACTTTTTCCTCTAAGTTTATTGACTTTTCACCTAATTTGCAAAATAAAATGCATCCATCAATAGGGAAAATATTCAAGCCGAACTCTTTAACGAAATTTCCTAAATTTTGACTTGTGGAACCTTTCATTTTGGGCATTTCTTTAGTTTAAAGGTAATCAATGAACATTACAGAGAAAGCTAATACTCGTTTCTACGTGTTGGACCGATTGAGTGACAAGTGAACTGTTTAAGAAATATACAGGCGAAGACATGTTTTCCCGTCAACTCAGTAAACAAGATCGGTATTCGATAAAAGGGTGACCACTAATCAAGGGTTTGAAACCTATAATGGTAAATGAGTTTTGCGTTGGGGGGGGGCATAGGGGGAGTTTTATCGGACCAAAAAAATTAAGTACCCGTATCCAGTAGCGTAGCTAGGTTCGGGAGCAAGGGGGATCACCACAATTGGGGGGGGGGGCAATTAGCCTTTAAAATACCATGACAGGCACAACAATTATGGCAATGACAGTCACTTGCCCCTGCGGCAAGATATCTAGCTACGCCACTGCCCGTATCTGTTAAGAGGAATTTTCTGTATATATGTATAGGAATTATAAAAAGTATGCAGAAATACAAAGCAAACGAACTCAAAACACAAATATAAACCGAAATAGGCATTTACAGCAAAAAAGTTAAAAAAAAAAAGTATTTTACTGAAAGAAGTAAAAATAGGCAAAATAAGGCATTTATGGAATTTTGCTGGAACAACTACTGGCTTTAATAATCATAATTCCTCCCTCTCTTTACTACATAAAACAGAATCCTTTGCGAACATTAGCTTTTCTTTTCCCATTCTGTTAAAATAAATCTTACGTTTTCATTAAATCATTTTAAATTTCATCAAATATTTAAAGTTACCAAACATTTTCAGCATGTTTCAAGCATGTTATGTTAATTTATCAGCTGAAAAATTGTCTGTAAAGCTGAAGTAAAAAGTTTTGGAGAAATGGTATCTCCCTGCCTCACACCTTTACCAATTTTAATAGTTTTGGTATCTTTATGTAACCGAAATTTTGCACTTGCATTTTTATACAC
>QLNU02003225.1:51318239-51333091 GCA_006491805.2 Dysdera silvatica | reverse complement strand
GTTAAGATAATTGGTAAAGAAATTTCCAAGTATGTCTTTTACACGTTCTCCAGCTTCTTTTAGAATATCTAATATACACCCCGTTAAATAACTTCAAAGCTAACCTAACGCGACTACGTTAATATTGAAAAGTCGTAGTAAATGTAACAGTTTGAGACATAAGGGATAAGAATTTTCATAAAACGTGTGATGGGTGGAGAATGTGGCATAAAGTTGAGGAAAAAAGCAAAAATCCAGCAATTGCGCTGTAAAAACTTCAAGGCCAGTATGTTATGTTTCATTACGCAGTAGTGTAAGTAACAATTACCATCTTATTTCTTTATGATACTACGATATATAAGTGCTAAATATTGCGATATTTAACATATGGCGCTTATGTACTAAAATGTTGACAGTGCCTAAAAGTGTTCGACTATCTGAATACGAGAGGAGTTAAATCTATTCCTACTTCAGTTGTAGAAACATTTTACGAGAAATGGGTAAAAAATTGAAGGAGCTAAGACAGTAATTAATAGTTTATTATCTTTGAAAGATAACTATGGAAAAAAAAGTGTAGAGAACGACCACAAAAACTAACAACTAAGATTAGCGTCTTCTGAAAATTATTCCGCAAATGAAATTCGCACTGAAATGTATCTAACAAAACAAACAATATTTAATGTTTAAAAAAAGCAAAAAACTTGCAGTACTTGAAAGCACTGAATAAATCTACACTTAAGGAAGAACAAACACATGACTGAGCTATTAGAATTAGTGACAAAAGTTGTGACATTTGAAAATAATTGGATTGAGGTCATTTTTTCGGATGATAAGAAGTTTAATATGGAAATTCCTGATTGCCGGCTGACCACTGGCATTATTTACGAAAGTAAGGACGATTATTTTCAACAAGACGATGGGGGGGAATTTAGATACTGGACTTCTTGCAGGCCATGAAAGAAGAGTCAGTATTCTGTGCACACCATGTTTTAACAACGTTGCTTGTGCGAATGCTGGCTTTATCTTACTGGTAAATCTAGTAATTTCCTGAAGTTTCTGGTGCAATGGTTTTTAAGACTTCTTTGTTCAATAAGCCATTTATTCTATTCTGAATAATTGCAATAGAACCAACGCCGTTGTAGTCAAAGCAAGCCCAAACCAACGCTGACCCTTCTGTGCATTGTCTTGTTGAGAATATTCTTTGATTCTTTCTCAGATCATGTCAATAGTAAGCATTCCCTTCAGAGCCACCAGATTGATCTTCTCGTCCGAAAAAATTGCTATAGCTATCTTTCAAAGATAAGTAACTATTTTTTCCTGTCTTAGATCTTTCAATTTTTCTCCTCTTTCACGTGAAATGTGCCTTCCCATAACTGACGTAGGAATAGATTTCACCTTCTCGTATTTCTATAGTCGAACATTTTTAGGCATAGTCGATATTTTAGTATATAAGCATAATATAGTAAATTTTATTTAGCACTTAATTATCGCAGTCTTACGAAGAAGTAGGATTATAATTGTTGCTTGCACTACTGTGCTATGAAACATGACACACTGGTCTTAAAAATTTAAGGTGCAATTGCTGGATTTTTGCTTTTATTCCCGTTATCAACTTCAATACATCACATTCTCCATCCGTCACACGTTTTATCGCCTCTGTTTTTGTTATTATTCTCCTTTCTTCAATAAAATACTTAGTTCAAGCTTGTTCTCGAAGAAAGAAAAGTTCATTCTAAAATAAAACATAGAGAAGTCACTCGTTTCCTTATTTGAAATTGCATCTGCTAAATCTTTTGGAAATAAAAAACAACAACAAAAGATGGCACTTTATGGCATCACAAAATGAAAAACGTAATTTTTTTTTAATAAGCTATAGAGAACTACTCGGACCATTTCGCAACATAAAATTGTTCGTTTTTCTAACCCAGCGTTTCTCAAGTGTGGTCCGCAGACCACTCGTGGCCTGCGGCGGCTTATCAAGTGGTCCGCAGGTTCATTACCTAATTTTAGAAAAAAAAATTAACCAAAAAATTAGAAAAAAAATTAAC
Organism: Dysdera silvatica; assembly: GCA_006491805.2. Lineage (NCBI taxonomy): Eukaryota > Metazoa > Arthropoda > Arachnida > Araneae > Dysderidae > Dysdera > Dysdera silvatica. Next base: position 51,331,064 of record QLNU02003225.1, on the reverse strand, counting down.
CGGCGTAACTAGTAATTAGGTTCAGGCGAGATTTCAGGAACTTCACATAAATATTACTCGTTCGGCATTTCATGAAAAGTTTGATTCCTTTTTATGCACCCATGCTATCTACATTGCGTATTACTATTTAATTGAATTAATGATGCCACCATCTGGCGTATCTCCCCTTCCCTAAATCCGCCCCTGATAATCGTCCTACTTAAAATCGACGATGATACAAGATAACGCGTTCGCATAGCGTGCGATTATCCAGGACTCGATTCCGCACTGCGCCGAAAGAAGAATTCTTCAATTACATTTGGCTTCTCGCTAGTTTCTAAACTAATGTAGCGTGTAAACGAGTTGCAATTCGCTCAGCAAGTCGTGATTACATACAGCTTGTAAAACTCGCTCACTCGCTGAGTAAAAATGCGCAGTAGAGGTGCTCAGTAGAGGACTACAAACAGCGATTTTTCTACACTGGTTTTAACTCCGCCCACCTCTTTCGAGGGTTTGTTTCAGCCAATCAAATTCGAGAAACCCCGAGCGAATAGCGTGAGCAGTAGCCCACTCTTCAAATTCACTAGTCGAGCGAGCGGCGAGTTAGCTAGACAACTTTATTATACTGAGCGAGTTTAGCAGCAGTGAGTAAATTCGACAACGACGAGTGTATAAACTCGCTGAATGTAATTGTGGCTTTACTAACTGCTCACCGTAGTCTGGGGGTTGATTCCCTTGCCCTCAAGATGTTTGAATTCCTTGAAAAAAATGTCGGTCTCATTGCAGAATATGACCCTTGCTGTCCTTGCGCCGTGAAATTCGTAAATTACTTACCTGATACTGACGCACACAGAGCCTGCCATATACCGGTTCAGCCAAATCGGCTAAATTGGGCCCCGCGTTTAGTAAGTTATTTTTTTTTAATTGAAAATTAAAACTATTTTTGCGGTGGACACAAACAACCAAAGCATTTGAATCGAGCTTAGAGTGATGAGCTAGCTACCTGTCGTACACCAAAATCGACCAATCAACAAATAAGCGAATTTTGAGTGTCACAAAGTAAAGAAAAATCACATTGTTTCGCTTTATGGTTAGTTTTCAGGTGCCCTAATTCTTCGGGGCAGAGCAAAATGTTTTACCCGTAAATTATACAATTTTTTTAAAATAGTACTGAAGTAAAATTATACGAATTTCTTAAATTAGTATTGAAGTAAAATTATACGAATTTTTTAAAATAGTATTGTGAAGTAAAATTATACGAATTTCTTAAATTAGTATTGAAGTAAAATTATACGAATTTCTTAAATTAGTATTGAAGTAAAATTATATGAACCCTCTTAAATTAGTATTGAAGTAAAATTATACGAATTTCTTTAAATTAGTATTGAAGCAAACTTATACGAATTTTTTAAATTAGTATTGAAGTAAAATTATACGAATTTCTTAAATTAGTATTGAAGTAAAATTATACGAATTCTTTAAATTAGTATTGGTAAGTAAAATTATACGAATTTCTTAAATTAGTATTGAAGTAAAATTATACTGAATTCTTAAATTAGTATTGAAGTAAAATTATATACGAATTTTTTAAAATAGTACTATTTTAAAATATACTCTATAACAAAACAAAATCGACGCACCAAGAAGTTGTCCGATTGTAATGAAATTTCGTATGCAAAGACATTTTGACCGAACATGCAAATGATTAAAATTTGGTGTCCAATGAATGAATAGCGGGAACTCCAGCGCATCGGAACTGCGCATTCAGCAGGTGTATATAAGGAGCGATTCTCGGTATGTGGTTTTAATAATAAAATTAAATTATAATGGTGGAAACTCTGTTCTCAACAACGCCATTTTTCTTATAAAAAGCTGAGGAGAACAACTTTCATTTGACCTCTAGGCATGCGCCTTAATACACATAATAACAAAAAAATCGATGCACCAAGAAGGAGTTGTCCGATTGTAATAAAATTTTGTATTCAAAGACATTTTAACCGAACATGCAAATGATTAAAATTTGGTGTCCAATGAATGAATAGCGGGAACTTCAGCGCATCGGAACTGCGCATTCAGCAGGTGTATATAAGGAGCGATTCTCAATATGTGGTCAAAATTTCTGTTGCATTTTGACTGCGGATATCTTACGTCGACTGTAACAATGCCTCGCCGAAAGATTCGTGCTCATTACGAGCATATGTCAGAGTTTGAAAGAGGTCGTGCTATCGGATTGAAAGAGGCTGGTTGGACGAATCGAAGAATCGCTGGACATGTGGGTCGAAGCGATGCGGCGATTGGACGGTGCTGGCAAGAGTGGGTCAACAACGGCAGATGTCAGCGTCGGGACGGCAGCGGTCGACCTAGGGCCACAACAGAACGGGAAGACAGAGCGATTGTCAGAGCAGCTGTCACAGCACCGGATTCGTCGTTATCAACTATCCAACGTGTGGCCCGCACACATGTGTCCAACATGACCCTCTGCAGACGACTGAGAGAGCGGAATTTACGCTCGCGCCGACCGTTACGCCGCTTACCTCTCACGCCTTTACACCGTCAAGTCCGATTACAGTGGTGCCGGGCTCGATCAACTTGGAACTGCGCTGACTGGGGACGTATAGTCTTTAGTGACGAGTCCCGTTTCCAACTGTGTCCTGACGACAACCGCAGACGTGTCTGGAGACGTCCAGGGCAGCGTGGGGATCCTGCCCTTACTATCGCACGCCACACATGCCCACAACAGGGCGTTATGGTCAGGGGGTGCCATCTCCTTTGATAGCCGGACCCCTTTGGTGGTCATTTCTGGCACACTTACAGCACAGCGGTACGTAGACGACATTCTACGACCGGTTGTGTTACCGTTCCTTTTGCGACACCCTGGACTTACGTTTCAACCACAGCCGCCGTTAGCGGGAAGAACAGGGGGGGATCCGTCCCCCCCAATGTTGGTGTTAGGGTTCCATATCTCCATTCAATTTCAAACAAAATGCCTTCTACTGGCATATTGTCCCCTCCAATATTTTATGCCGTCGGCGCTTAATGGTTTCAACAAGACAATTCCCCGGCCACACATGGCAGGTAAGTTATGAATTGTCTTCAAGCTTGCCCAACACTTCCTTGGCAAGCTAGGTCTCCTGATCTCTCTCCCATAGAGCACATTTGGGACGCTATGGGAAGGCGATTGCAACCATCCCGGAATGTTGACGATTTAGCCCGACAGTTGGAGACAATTTGGCAAGAAATTCCGCAGGACACCATCCGGGATCTTTATCAGTCTATGCCACGCCGGGTGACAGCTTGCATCCAGGCCAGAGGTGGACCAACGCCTTATTGACTTCCTCCCTTTGTAACGGTCAAACTCTGCAATAAATCATTCAATTGTTCTGAAATTTTAATCGTTTCTTTTTCTATGTATGTTCTTCATATCCACCAATTTTTATCGCAATCGGACAACTCCTCCTTGGTGCGTCGATTTTTTTTGTTATAGGGTGTAGTTCTAAAGTAAAATTATACGAACATTTTAAAATAGTACTATAACACTTTATATTTTGATTAACACTAAAAATAAAATTAAACGTATTATAAATTAATACAAGTTTCAAAAAATTGCAGTCTGGTGGTTATTCATATATTAGGAACAATAGAGAAAAACCAAGAAAATCACATTGTTTGTAATACCAAAGTGAATTTAGTAAAACCTCTGAATAGCGGACACCTCAGAACTTTAGTACTTGCCCATTATTTGGAGGTGTCCTTTAGTTGGAGGGGATAATATGTTGGGTAGACAAAATTACTTCAAATTATCTTTTGAAATTAAATTTAAAAATAAAGGAACTCGCAATAATAAAGATAATAGTAAACACTAAATATGCTGGTACACATGTGCGGTGTACATGTTTCTTACACAACATACATATACACATAAAAAAAAAACCACCTCAATTACGAGACAAAGAAAATAAATAATCATAGATATATGCTCTGTCTGTCGCTGTTTTATTTCTTTTCCAGGAAGTCTCCTTTTAATCACGGTTACATAATTCAAATGAGAAAAGCACTATATGTAAGAGTGTGACCTTTCTAGAGACAAATTTAAATTACCATTCACCATGGTGGTATCTGATACCAGCGGAAAGTGCCAATCCCAGAGGAAGACATGTGAATGAATAGTAGCTCTGTCCTAAACATGTTTACCTTATCTGTCCAAATTAAATAACTTTGTGATTTATCAAGAAGAAAGAAAAATTGTCATTTTTATTATAATTGAATTTTGATATGTTTATTTGAAATTTAATTTGAAATTATGGATTCCGTCAATCGGTTTTGATTATGTTCATTAAATTTGATAATTATTGTTGCTTGATTGTTGTCAAGTTTCATTATTAATTTTTGTTTTATTAATTAAAAGGAATTTATTTAACACGATATATGTACATGACAATGTAAAGCGGGTAAAAAGTTATTTTCATTACATTAGCCAGGCTTTCGGCTGTTCCATTGTACAGCCATCATCAGATGCAGAATGAAAATGAATTTCCAGTTTCATAATCATTTTCATTCTGCATCTGATGATGGCTGTCCAATGGAACAGCCGAAAGCCAGGCTAATGTAATAAAATAACTTTTTACCCGCTTTACGTTGTCATATATATCGTATTACTTCATCGAGCGGTGATATTCTCTCTTTAACTAGGAATTTATTTCTTCAACAGAAAAATAAGTTTGTCATGGCCAAAATATAACTACATTTCCCTTTCTAGCCATCTGTTATTAATCTGCTAGCACACTTCTTCTTTCAACTGTAACAGTAAGGACAGTTCCTCTTCTATCGCAAGGGAACTCTGAAAACCTTTTTTCAAGTAACCTTTGAACTCCCCAAAACTAATCTTACTCCATTTCAACCATCCTCAGCAATAAAAGTCTCACATGCGAACGATAAAAAAGTGCAAAATGGCCTGTATGTTTCAACTATCTGTGGTCTACATTTCAACTATCAGTGGTCTACATTTCAACAGATACTTTTGCTCTTGACAATAAATTCAGCTTCATGATGCTTAGAAATTCCAGAGTTTGTGGAAGCCAAGGGTCGTGTGAAAAAAAGATGCATATCCAAAAAAGGCAGCCTTTTACGAGTGAAGTCAAGATATGGCTAGCCTCAATCAACGTCTAAACAAAATGGCATCTACTTGAAAAGGGGGTTGCAATTTTGGCGAATGTACTGAAACACTTCGACCAGAAGTTTTCGCATTTTCACACACTGCTGTCCCAGGTTAAACACAATTAAAGATGTGAAAAATATGAGGTCAGGCGTGGACTCGGGCCACCCATCCACCGTTGCTAGCCAGTGCTCCTTCCATGTGAGTTCATAAGTTTTATGTCCTTTCTTTCTCTTATTTTAACTTAAATTAAGCATATTCTCTTCCCTACGGCACCCTAAAAATTAAATTAATCTATTGTTACAATTTGTGCAGTATAGGATACTTTTTATTACATAAAAGTAATAAAGTTATAAAAGGAAAGAAGATTAAAGATAGGATTTTCGTTTAGATAATGTATAATTGCAGACACAACGAAGAAATAATTGTAACTAGTTAAGATTGTATTTCAAAGTTATAATTTATGTTAAAGAATTGGTCCATTTTGGTGCAAATAATGCACGTGTCTATTTTACTGTTTTAAGGTATTAAAGAATTGCCTATGGGAATTGATTGTGAAAACTGTGTGCTAATTAAATAACTTAAAAATGTAAGCCCTCGGTCTATGTTTTTAACTTTTGGAGTATTTTGAATTTTTGAATTTTGTTATTAATATTTTTGTAATGCTACTTAAATTGTTAATACATTATTAAGACTTGTTCTTTAAGTTATAGTGGGGTTATTTTCTTATTTCAATGAACCCTGTTCCCGAATTTTGGGTTTATGTCGGTAATGAATGTTAATAATAATAATGTTAATAATGTTATGCTATTAATGAATGTTAATAGGATAGTTATTGAAAACCACAACGCGATGTCCTTCCTTAAACGGTTTCCGGCCTATTATAATTACAACAAAATGTCAACGACGACATTTCATCAACAAAAACATTCATTTAATCCATTCGTTTAATTCACTCCAATTCAAAAATAAAAAAGGAAATTTTATTAATAAAATATTAAGTTAAAAAATTCAATTTAACAAATATGCACACACACACAATAAACAGCGCCAGATAATAGAAATTAGAAAAATGCCCGTTAAATAGAGGCGTCCGCTTTTCAATGGTGTCCGTTAAGGAGGTTATATACGTATATATATATAAGGTGCCCACACCGGCTGAGACCGGGCCTGCACACATATCTGATGAATTGATCAGAAAACGTGGTGCAACATACAAATATTACTGAACGTAGATGAAAGCCTTCTGCCATTAAAATCGAACACTTAAATAGATTAATCCCTTGTAAATAAAGAAGCCACTGCGAGGACCAACTCTCTTCAATTGTTTGGTCTCACCCCGTTGTGTGTATATGCGTTGCGTGTGGCGTCTATCTACAATTGCCATTCGGTGCAAGTCGTAATAATATTGGTACCAAACCCATGTCATAAAATATTGGGAATCAGAACAAATATGGCTTCCAATCGCGAAATGTAATTCCGTTAAATATATGGCAACAGAAATACAATTGCTGCCTCCAAGCATTTACCCCTTCATCAACAGTGTACGTACACATCCATAGGGCCTTGGATGGGAAAAAACATTAGGCATGTAGCCATGCACAACGGAACCTATACCTATTTTTTTTCCTGACGCACGAATAAATATGTATGGCCGAGCTTTTTTTTCATTTATTGTTGCAAAGGTGTCAAAAATGAAAAAAATATCAGTCAGTTATTTGTTTCTATCATTCGTCACTAGGGGGCTGTGGACGCCGTTTTCGTCGCCATGCCAACGAAACACAAGGTACCCACACCAACCCCACGTACACTGTATTTCCGCTTACGGTGCTGCTGCTGACGTTGTACTTTTCTTGACAGAGATAACGGGACGGTATGCATAGACAGATCGTTTTCAACTGGACGGAGTCCAACCGATTTTGGACTGTACTGTTTAAGTTGATTTAGCGTCGAAGTTTAAGACGTGGCTGCGGAGAGGTAAGATCTATTATATTAATAACGATTTTTGTAATAGATATGAATTAGAGTCTTTGCAGTAAATGTAAATATGGGTTGTGACCAATATTACAGCACATTTTCCCGATCAAAATAAATAAAGAATAGAATTTTAAGTCGATTTGGATTTGAGAAAGTTAAATTTGTATTGTTCAATTTATTTTTGAGAATTTGAATTATTGAAAAAATTATTTGTTAACATTAGGTAATTAGAGGCGATTTTATTTCTCGATGCTTATTTTGCTTGAAAATAGTTTTTAAAGGATTTTAATGAATCTTTTTAAAATTGGCATAAACGTCTGATATTTTTCAAATATCATGAAAATTCGCATTTGAAAGGTAAAGAGGTGATTATAATATGCCAATGAATTGTTTAGTGCCCTATGTATACTTCTTAATTCAAAAATACAATATGTTCAAAGAATTTAGTCATTTTACATTATTTGTTGTTTACATATAAATTATATGAAGTAATCTATATCACGGACGTTGTTTTTGATATTGTCTATTACTGTCTGGCGATGGTATTTTTCAATCTCAGCAAATTCTTCAGATGATTATACATATTCCAATCAATATCTTCTTCTGTTTAGAGACATCTTTTCCTGTCTCTTCCAAGTCGCTGACAAGAGAGAATACTGCATATTTATGGTACATAAAATATTGTACATTTCTGTGCTTTATAGTCCTTTACGTACCTTGAATAACCATGACAGTTCGAAATGGTGATGTCATGGCAAAAAACAAAAACAAAAAAAAAAATGGAAAATCATATCAATTTTGCTTACAAAGCGAAGATGGGTGAAATTGCAATTAATATATTTTGCATCTGTAGTCTGTCATTAATTAAGAAAAACGAAACTCGCTGCCCCTATGAATGTTTCATGTTGAAAATGCTTCCTAGATGATGCTCGAATTATACAGATGTACAAATAATTAAAGTTATATAAATGATAATTTTGCAGAGAGTAGTTAAGTAAATAAAAAATTGCTCACAATATGTTCTACTTCATCATATCTTCGAAATAAAATGTTAAGATGTACGGTCGAAATATTATTAATGAAGGCTAAAACTCCAATTCCTTGAACGAAGAAAATGCTGGCCCCTATATGCTGATGTCCTCGCATGATTAGCGTGCATGCAGTGAAAACACCTGTCAAGTCGTTTTTATCTTGGAAGATCAATAATGCGTTTCGGAATGAAACTAATTTTTTTAATGTAATTTAAAAAAAAAAAAAAAAAGTAATTTCATTACCCTTTTACTAGTAGAATGGGGAATTTTCTAGTGAATTAATTTTATATTAAATTTTTGGTTTGCACTTACTTACACGCAGGGGCGGACAGGGTCCTCTGAAAGGGCGCATGCCTTGGATTATCAGAGGGCGTGAATCCTGTAGCCCATAAGGGCGCCAAGTCCTATTGTTCATAAGGCCGCCCCTGGGCCGGCGGCCTAGTCCGCCCCTGCCTATACGTCGAGAATCATTTTATCCCTGTCCTTGGGGATTTGCTTGGATTATTGTTTGGTCAAATATATTCCGATATCACGTGAAAAGATTATATAAATAGATATTTAACGCACAATATTATATAAAATAGGAAAAGTGATATACCCGCTTGGCGCTAAAATATGGAAAAAAAATAAAATGGGGATTCAGACAGGGCTTAAATGTCCCGAATGGATAAGTAGATAATTCGAATGTTATATATCCCTAGGATTAGTATTTTAACCTGGAAAATCTTCCATCACCGGAGATTACACTGAAATTCCCTCAACGGAGGGAACCCCAAGGAGTTCCGAGAATTTGGATGGGAAAAAATTAAATCTTTATAGTCCTTAAATTCTCGCGTATTTTAAATGCATTGTTTTGATATTTGATGCAGCGTTAAAGATTCTCATACGTATCAATACATAAAAAAAAAAAGTTTTATTTCTGCTGTATTTCATTATCATTTGTTAAAGGAGGTTCTGTAGGTGCCATTAGTAGATATAAAATGGTCTGTGACCATCACTCAAAGGGGCTCCCGGGGCAAAGGTTGGAGATACCTATACAATAGAGAAATAAACAGATATTAGCATCGATATAGGGGGTGGGGTATAGGTCCCACTCCAGTGCTTCGCATTTTTAATTATTGTTTCTCTAGGAAGAGCTGAACGACCCCTATCCCCCCCCCCACCCCTAGTCACTCTAATAATGCCAAATAAAAAATAGATAAATATCTAGTTAAAACTAATAAATTGCATGTGAGTAATGAAGTTGACAAAAATTGGGGTATCAAGGGGTTAATTAGGGATTCAAAAAGTCTAATTATGGTATCAAAGAGTTAGCTAAAAATTAAAATTCACAATGTTCCGTAACTTCGAAAACGGTAGGCAAGTTATCCCCGAATTTCAGAGATGTGAATATATGGAATGTGTTTACATGGAAAGAGAGAGAGAGATGTACGTACAGCGTCGAAATGACAGCAAAATGCAAGCTTCATACTTAAAAAATCATAATAATCTAGATTTAAAATCATTCAATGAAGGTTTAATATACGCGAATGTTCATTATTGATAGCGTGCGGTGGATTGTTTCGTAATTTTGAATTTCGGTATTGTTTCTTCTTCTTTTTAAGTTCTAGTTTGAACTCAATCGTTGGTATCAGAAATTACTTTTATTTTTATTAATCATTAATTATTATTGTGGATTATTATAATCAATCATTAATATTATTTTATTAATCATTAATTATTATTAGTAGTTATTATAATCAATCATTAATATTATTTTATTAATCATTAATTATTATTAGTAGTTATTATAATCAATCATTAATATTATTTTTATTAATCATTAATTATTATTAGTAGTTATTATAATCAATCATTAATATTATTTATTAATCATTAATTATTATTAGTAGTTATTATAATCAATCATTAATATTATTTTTATTAATCATTAATTATTAGTAGTAGTTATTATAATCAATCATTAATATTATTTTATTAATTATTATTAGTTATTATTATTAATCATTAATATTATTTTATTAATCATTATTAATTGTGCTTAGTAGTTAGTAGTAGTAATCATTATTAATTATTATTATTAGTAGTAGTAGTAATCATTATTAATTATTATCAGTAGTAATCATTATTAATTGTTAGTAGTAGTAATCATTATTAAATAGTAGTAGTAGTAGTAATCATTATTAATTATAAAAGACATGCCCCGGCGACTTTGTATGTTGACCATTTGGCAATTGTGGTAACCCTGGGAAGGTTAATAATATCTGACAAAAACCTTATATACGGTGAAGAGGAGCACCTGCGCCTTTTTAGCTTAGCGGTTAAGGAACCCTGGGTGTGACGGAGGAGCCCTAGCAAAGCTAGATTATCCACGGGGCACATAGGGCCAAAGCAAATAATTATTTCGACACTGGCGTAAGGTTTAAAAACACTGGGTGCCGTGTGCCAGGGCCCTGGGGTCCACGGAAAATAAGGGCCTTCCACGGCAACCAAGACACTATAAAACCACACTATAAAAACCAGGACACATAAAGATATAATACTTGTGGTTTTTAGAATATTTCTTTTCCGGATTAGACTTTTACTTCCGAAGTCTGAAAGCATTAAAGAACAATTATAAGCTACTCGTATTATAAAAACTTATACAAAGAGACAGAAAGGGCAATAATGCGTGCAGCCAAAACTTCTAAGAGCCTTTTGTGCAAAACGGGGAGGGAGTAGGGGCCCATCTTTTCCCTTGTGCCCTGGAGCCCATTATGGTCTTAATCCGGCCCTGTACCCTAGTTTGACTCTGCGCAGGGCTATGTCTCGTTTTCTCCTGTACACTGAAAACTCTATACTCGTGGCAAAGCTAACGTGATATACTGATAAGGCACAGAGCAGTATGATTTCGCCAGTGCAATATAGTTCGCCCTTTCTTACGTTAAGAGAGTTAATAAAAGATACATTTCGGACATAAAACATTAAAATAATGCTCAAATACATAAAACATAGGCATATGTTTGTAATTAAAATCTGGTATTCATGAAATTTAGGAAAAATACTTATATTTATAAATAGCGAGCAGTGACGTCATTCAAGTAACTGACCACCCAGAAGACTTTATTCACTTCGCGGGAAATTTGCCGAGTGGAATTTTGGAAAATCGCGTTTTTCTGATTTCCAAATTAAGCGATAAGTAGCCTAATAATGTTGAGGGCTACCTCGTTTGTTGTCAATTTGCCAGTGAATACTTGTTGCACGGGCGTGAATAGGTTGCCGTACTCTTAACAGTACACCAGGTTAGCTTTGCCGCTAGTGTAGTTCGAGCTTAAGTGTGGGTATATGAAATTGCTATCTAATACTCATTTAATCATTAAGGAAGGTATAGGCGTACGCATAAAGTTCGTAAGGGGGTTATAGACTCAATGGGGGGTTACAGAGATACAACTCGCATATTTCTATGTTAAATATACAAAATTTCACCGCAATGGGGGGGTCACAACTCCCATCAACACCCCCTGCGTACGCCAATGAAGTACTGAACTAATGATACTAGATACTTCATCAGCATATGTAATTACAAGGTATTCTTGTAGTTCTAGAAAATATGGAGTATTTAGATTCTCACATCACTTTTTTCTTTGATTTTGAATTAGTTAGAATTCATAATTTCTACCATTAAATAAAGCTATAGTTAAGTCGAAATTAGGACATACTATTGCAATTGCATATGTTGAATCGTAGTTTAGAATTTTTTCGGTAGAAACACGTCTGCCATCATCAGAATTGGTTTGAGTTCCGACGAAAGCAGGCATGCCTCTACCGAATAAATTACCAAGAACGGGTCAACGTTTGCAACTACATTAGGTCGCGTTAATTTCAACTCAAATAGTTGCGACTCAACTTCAAATAGTTTCGAGTCAACTCAAATAGTTGCCAAATAATCCATAAATTAAACTCGTTTTTTCCTTCTGATCATATTCGACGAAATCACAGCATAAATAATGACCATATGAGGAAATATACCCACAGGTCTCCTCTGCAAAGAACACTGGCTCCCGACAGAGAGCTGCTTTCAAGTAATCTCGGTAGCGGTTACTCCGTAGGAGGGTGACACAATTAGTGTCGACTCAGCGCAGGACTTCGGCTGTGGCGACCGTGGTTCGGAATCCACGTTAGGTTGTAACTCTAGCTTGTCAACACGTCCGGCCAACGTAGTGAACTTAAGGTCGATTTTCTTTCACCATACTACGCGCATGCGTGATAACGGAGAAACCTGCCGTGGATTGAAAATGGTTATTAATGTGAAGGTAGTCTCAACTTGTATTCCACAGTAGTCATGTACACTGCCTTTAGACCCGATGAGTTCGAGTCCGACGTCCAAGTAAGTTTAGTTGAATGTAAATGCATAGCGGGGATTCTTGAACAGTCACCAACAGCGATGCGAGTAAAGCCGCTAGAATTCTAGGACGACGCATTAGCCGCCATTTTTTTGTGCACTCTCAGTTTCATAACACAACGTTTGCCATTGGAAAATTAATAATCCATTTTCTTCCTCTTACAGGATCTGTTGCAAACCTAAACGTTCTGCGTTTATTCCTCGAATGGTTTGAACAATTTACGGCCGCACATCCACCCATTTCACCTTATTTTATTAAAAATAACACACTTGGAAATCACTCAACTGTGAACATCAGTGAATAA
>QLNU02003225.1:51300885-51318139 GCA_006491805.2 Dysdera silvatica | reverse complement strand
TTTCAGTGGACCGTAGCTCGACCCCCAGGTCGATTGGGCCAAATTTGATTTTGGATCTTTTATTTACTCGGTCATATTGGCCTATAAACCGAAATTCAGAAAAATCGAGCCTTGACAGTTCGCGAGGTTCCCTTGTCAGCCAGGTCTTCAACCTCCTCATGGTACCAAAAGACCTCTCAATTGTAGATGTTGTAGGCGGTAGGGTGAGAAAGATCAACATCTGGAGCATTGATGGAAAAAACTGACATCAGTCCATCAGGTCAAAATATGTCACATTCTGATTCTGCTTTGTGACACTTACGTCGCTCTCCCAAAATTGTTTTCAGGATTTTTCTTCTTCCGAATAATTCTCAATTTCATAAGAATTATCCAATTCTTTTATCACTTTCTTGATAATTTTCATACCCATGCTTTCCAGTTTTGAGAGCTTCATCTAATAGCCCGTTGTAGCAGATATATTTATACAAGTCGAACACTACGCAGATTAAATTAAGAACAATTTGCAACGGGCTTTTCAATGAATTTTATATCGATGCCGATTTTATAAAAATAAATCTATATTACTCATTTATAATGAGCCACGTCAATTATGGAAATAGTATATGGGGAAATACAATCAAAACACGAACAGAGAATATACAAAAAATTCTAAACTGAGCTATTAAATCAATAAAATATCGATCTAATAAAACAATCTTGGAACTAAAAAAAGAATTTAATATCATTAACATTGGAGAAACCCATAGATATAGAATTTTGACTATAATATTCTAAAGAATAAAACAAAATAAATATACTGATGGAATGAATTAACATTGTGAAGAGTCAACATATGAATGTTACAAGATCATGTGAAAATTTAATACCAATGAAAATAAGAACCAATATGGGTCAAAATAACATTAACTTCTATGGAATTAAATTTTAGAATGATTTACTAGCAGACATAAAAAATAGTGAACAATAAATATGTTTAAAAAAAAGAATTTATTTGATTGAATAGCAAGAATATCTTTAGTCACAATGAGGGGTAGAGAATAATAATTAGGATTTTGCTCTGTCACCCAGTGCGATCCTTATTGTACATTTTTTTTTCGCATAAAAAATAACACGTTACAAAAATGAATAAAATCTCTTCGCAATTTAGTTTGAAAAGCAGTCTATGTACTGCCCCATATCGCGAAACAACCAGTTTCGGAAAATACGCTTTAAGTGCATTCGTAAGGAAATGAGTGTTTGTTGTCTGCAGCTCAGTTGATAAGAGCACCTTTCCGGATAGCAGAAGGTTGTGAGATCGTACCTTACCAGACGCCGAAAAACATTTCTTTTTTTTTACGAACGTTTCACCATCTAACCATGCCATAACATCGGCGTTACTATTACTACGCCTAAAAAACGTTGATAAAAATTGTTTCTTAATTTAATCTGCGTAATATTCGACTTGTATAAATAAATCTAGTTATTCATCAACAATCCAATTTTTAAATTTAAACTCTAGTTTTTACTCTAAATAAAAAACAAATCTTTCAATTCTAGGGGGGGTAACTGCTACCCCAAACGACGCCCATTATATCTTCAATGTGTTTTCTGTTTCGAGAGTAACCAACAGGGCCTACTGTTAGAACTGCATTCGCACAAAATTTCAAATTCGGGTTTAAAAAAAAAAAAAGAAAGAAAGAAAGAGAAAAAAAAGAAAGATGACCACACCATAAAGGTTGATGACAAAAAATTAACAGTCATAATATACGTGACGCACTTTCCCACTTCATTGAGCAGTGTTGCTTTGCAAAAAATTCACTGTTAAATTCGTAGTTACGTTCCCGTTGTAACTTAAAACTACGAAATCGTCTGCTACTGTGCATGTTCGTTACTGGGCCTAAGGCTACGAAATGCTACCCAATCACCCACAGTTTTACGAAAAATCCGAACATCTTTTGAAAATCAAACCCCAAGCTAAGGATCCGTAGAAAGAACCCGCTAATGCCAGAGTCCAACCAGGATAATCTGCATGATGGCCAAGTGCGTTCCAACTACGCCACTGCTGAGCTAAATAGCCCCCCCCCCCCTCTTATCATCATGCATTTACCATGGCATATATCGGCCTTGAAGCAATTCGGAAATTATTATGTAAGCACCTCAACCAATTCATTTATGAGATTACGTGAACAGCTATTTTAACGTAACAGTTTCCATGTTTAGCCAAAAAGTAGTTAAAATGGTAATAGTAACGGATGGCTTTAGCGATTTTATGTTGTTAGCGTGGAACGCGCCTTTTATATTCCTTTTGTTTGCTCAATTAAATCATTCACATTCCGCTCGTGCTCACGGATTTCATAAATCACTCTTTGTTTATTCCCCGTGGTAAGTGGCAAAGAGGGGCTTGGTAAAGGGTGGGGCAGAGCTCGCGTGGGAATTGGGAACAGCAACGCTCCGGGATTTAAGAACCACAAAAAGTTACGTGTTATGAAAATTGATAATTTCTTGGCAGATACGCTACGAAAACAGAGCTAATAAATGTAAACACTGAGTAAAAATAGCAGAATGCTATATTGGGATTGAACATGAGATGTGAGGAATTGAACATGGGTGTGTGTCTATTTTAAAGTACAATTTAAGTAATTAGCACAATTTGGACCAATGTTTCTCGATCTATTTTTTGCTCACGAAACCCTAGAAAATCTGCAGACAATTAGCGTGGAGCCCTTCCCTTAACAAACAGTTATTTTGACACTGGCGTAAGGTTTAAAAACACGACGTTTCGGGAGCCAACTGCTCCCTTTGTCAAGTGAAGGCAGAATGAAGAGTTCGTGAAAGTCCTAAGCTTATATACCCGCATGTTGGGAATCCCCATCTGACGCCATTTGGTGCGGAGCATTTCCAGCTGGGGAAACCCCAATCGGGGAAACCCTCGCCGGGAAAGCCCCCGCACCCGACGATGTCAGATGAACACCCCCAACTCGAGGTTTTGCAAAAATCCTGTAAGGTTCTGGTAGAGGTTTTGCGATGTTTATTGCACGACTCCTCAAACCGTAGGTTTCCCATGATTCCAGAAAAAGTCTACTCCCCAGATTCGTCACATTCTGATGTAATATTTTCATCGAATGCCAATCTGGTTCGTGACCCTCCCTGAAGACATGTTCAGCCAACTGGTTTGAATCGTCTCCCCTAGCTACCGCACGCATATGCTCCTTCCCTCGTAGACGTATCGATCTTCCCGTCTGTCCAACATACACCTTGTCACAGTCTCCACACGGTATTTGGTAAATAGCACCAGATTTTTCCTCCTCAGGGACGCGATCCTTAACTTTAAGTAATAGATCACGCAGGGTGTAGACAGGTTTGTAGTAGGTCTTAACATTCACACAACTGAGAATTCGAGACAGCTTTTCTGAGACACCCGCCACATATGGCAAAACCACTGATGTCTTCCTAGTCTCATCCTCTACATTCCTGTTTCCACCACTAACACCACATTAGTTACGAGCGATAAATTTAGTCGGGTAACCGTTCTTTTCAACACGCTTTTGTTGCTTCGTGATTCCGCACTGGATGGCGTCAGATGGGGATTCCCAACATGCGGGTATATAAGCTTAGGACTTTCACGAACTCTTCATTCTGCCTTCACTTGACAAAGGGAGCAGTTGGCTCCCGAAACGTCGTGTTTTTAAACCTTACGCCAGTGTCGAAATAATCGTTTGCCATGGAATGGCGAAACTCTGTATTGTTTCGCAAACCCTCCTCTTACTGTTAATTAACACATTTAATTCGGAATAGAGTTTCTCGGTCTGTTTTAGCTCACGGAACCCTACGAAAATTACAGACGATCAACGAGGAACCCTTTTCTCGCAGCTAATTCACACACTTAATTTGGACCAATGCCTCTTAGTCTGTTTTAGCTCACGGAACCCTAAGAAAACTAAGGCGTTTAAAGAGGAACCCTTGTCTCATGCTTCTGGAATTGAATTCGTCTTGCGAGTCCCTGTGGTGCTTTAAACAAAAACTATAAAAGCAAGCTATGTATGGTTGGTGTTATACATTTATTTTTCACTCAAGGAACCCTAACAACCCTTTGTGGAACCCGACTTTATAAAAATATTTAATTTTTTCCGGTTTAATCCTTTTCCCAACTTCGCTTAAGTTTTTTGCTTCCATCATTCTGCTTTATTTATCGTTTTTCTTCCACTTTTCGTTTCTTTTCTTTTTTTGCTGTTTTTCAATTTTTCTTCTGCATCATGCCCATCTAGCTATTTGCTAGTCATAAAAATACATGTTTGGGAGAAAATTGGTTTCCGTTTCGAAAAAAAAAATAAACCCTATTTTTTTATGAAGATAATTATAATTAAATCTATCATTTCATTCGTAAATAGGTGCAATATATTAAACTGGTTTTAAATTATTAGTTGTATAAGATGCAATAGTAATTTTATTCATTATATTTTTATTAAATTCTTGCTCTTCTGGAGCACTCTGTTCGTTGGCTCCAGTATACCACCAGGAGTTTCAGGAGAGAGGAGATCTAGAAGTGCTCTAGATCAGCGGTTCTTCAACTGTAGTTCGTGGACCCCTGGGGTCCGCGGGACTCTATCAGGGGTTCCGCAACACCCTTCCAATATTCCACAAAAGTTCGGAAAAGTACTAAGACACGAGCATTTACTCTTTAATGCTAGGAATAAATTATGAGGGAACGAAAAATCTCTTCCTTAGATGGTGAAAATCAGTGATGAAACATTAGAAATAAATATGTGTGGTGCAAATTGCGGGCTTCTTCAAACTTTGAGTTCATGCTCTGGGGGCCGCGAGGGCGACTGATCTCTGAAGGGGGTCCGCGGTCTAGGAAAGTTAAAGAACCGCTGCTATAGACCCTCCGTGACGGTTATGTGTGCTTTCCTGAACTATTTCTACCAACATCGTCTCACCGCCGCATTTCGCTCCGACGAAGATGGCGACTGATATTTGTGTGTGATGACTCCACTTCTTTTAAACGGACAGTGCAACTTTTCTCGAATTTTCTCGGTTACTAACACTACCGACGTGTGTATTGTAGTGAAATCTTCACAAATTGCTTAATTTCACAAAGCAGAAAGACCAATTATATTTGTTCGCCTGTGTAAACGACGCTTTTCATATTGGCCCCGGAAGATGCGTTCTTTTTGTCCCCCTTGGAAACGATGCGTCTATTGCAATGAAATTTTAATCATTTGCATGTGATCTAAACTTGATAAATCATTTGATTAATAGGATTGCAATTGTTACTTTCACTATTGTATAGTGAAACGTAACACACTGACTGCTTTAATTCTTTTGGGCATACTTCGAACTAACGAGGGAATCCACCCAACGTGCCCGACGGGGATTGGAAACAAAGTTCGAAAGGACTCAAAAGGTATTAGACCCATGTCCAAGCTTTTTCCGGACTGGCCCTATATTTCGGAGATATTCCCCCCCCCACAAAGTCTGAAAACAGCCCTATTACAGACCTTGATATCTCATGATTCCATGGATGGATTTTAATGATCTGCGGCTTTTTTAAACAGATTATCGAAAATCACTTGATACGTGTTTCAGCAATTTTCCAGTAAAACTAAAAATTTTGAAATATTAACCTTCAAATCTTTCGACAAAACGGAAAAATAATCAACCCCTGTTTGGTGGTTTTTCAGCGAAACCCCGCATTGAATATATTAAGCTTTAATAGTTCGAAAAAGGACATTTTACTTATTGTATATTTATTATCTACCCATTCAATAACCCAGAGCTGAAAACACATGTATTAAGCCATTTTCGATAATCTATCTTAAAAGCCGCTGATCATTAAAATCCATCCACGGAATCGTGAGCTATGAAGGTCTGTAATAGGGCTGCTTTCCGATTTTGGGGGGGCCATATCTCCGAAATATAGGACCATTCTGAAAAGCTTGGACATGGGTCTAATAACTTTTTAAGACCTTTCGAATGCGCCTACTTTGGTTTCAATCCCCGTTGGACACGTTCGGGGTTCCCTCGTTAGTTCAAGCATTGCTCTGGTGCAATGCTGTTCCACTTTTCCTGGGCTCTGGCACAGAGATAGCCTAAACCATTCTTCTCAGTGCTAAAGTCAGTCATTGATTGTTTTAATGTTCTCCATAAATGCTCGATGGAGTTCAAGTATAAAGGTTAGGGTGACCACTCCAGTAATTCAAACCCCTGAGTAGATAGCTACAACTTTTCCCAGCTTTGCTGCATGTTTGGAACCTTTATCGTGTTGAAAAAACAACGTCCGGAGTTGTTCTTTCCCGTTTTTCCATATTTCTAAATACCTGCGATTCAAAATTGTTATATAATCGCGTGCTGTCATGCCGGTCTAACAAGCCAATACCATTTGCTACCATACAACTCCACACTATGGTACTACTCCCGCCAAATTTTTCTGTAGGGAGTATGGTTCTTGAAGTTAAAGGTTCACTCGATCACCGCCATGCCCCAATCCTACCATCGGAGCCAAATTTGTTGATTTTGGTTTTGCCTGAACGAATTACTCTGGCCCACATTTCCTCTGTATAATTTCTGTACTTTTTTGGCAAATTTTCAGGCGTAAAGACATCTGGCGGGCTGTCAGATAGTTTTTTCACTTCCCCTCGTCCATATATTCCTTCTGGTCGTAACGTCCGCCGTATCGTTTTTCAGCACTAACTGTCAAATTATTCACTGTCCGACGCCTATGCTGGATCTATATAGCATTCTCAAATTCACCAGAAAGAATAGATCTCAGTATTCTGCGTTTTATGACTTCAGAGATCTTTTCGGTGGCCTTGGGCGATTTTTACTTCTTGTCCGGCTACTTCTATTAATTTTTTAATTTTCTTTATTACTCCTATAGAACAATTACATTTCGCTATTCTTTTCCGACTAGGGTCATTATTTTTTAAGGATAAGGCTAAGCTGATTCCTCTCTTTGCTGTTTTCGACAAAATTTGCATTTTATAATTAATTGAAAATGACAAACAAAAATCTTTAAATATTTTACTTAGCACTTTTTTTCCACTTCTTAAGAAAGCTAATGTATATTTTCTTAGTCCCCCCCCTCATAACATCTGATGGCGATAAATCTGGCTCAAGTGTAAGCAAATTTTAAGCCAATTTAATCTCCATAGTTGCCAAGAAAGAACTCACAAATTTGTTTACAAGATTCTTTTTCCCTTATATGAAGATAAATACAGTATTTTTCTAACGATTTTGTTTTTAATTACATGCTATGATTCCCCATGGATTACTGAACAAGTAACATGTAAAAGTAATTTTTTTTTTCATTAAAAACCTTCAACTTGAGACCTGGTGTAAACAAATCGTGGACTGATATGAAAGATCCTACGAGTCACTGTACATAAAAAGAAAGAAAGGTTTCTTTGTATGTATCCGACATATGCAAAATATATTTATGTATTTGTATATGTATATATTTGTATACTTGTATATGTCCGATATATCCATTATTTATATTAGTTTCTTTCTTAAGGCTGTACTACACTTGAAAACAAATATGACCGTTTTTACCAAAACACATATAACGGGTACCTACTGAAAATAATAATAATCAGGACAGTGAACAAGATTTAAAAAAATGATGTTTTTGATGAACAGGATTAGGTTTTGATGGAAACAAAATTTTTTCTCAAAAAATAACTTTTTTACAGCTAGTAACAATATGGTGGAAAAGGGGGAAGGTGGGAACATATTCATTCCTTTCGCATGGCCTTAATGATAATGATTAATTAAATTCAAGCTGTCTATTTCGGTTAAGCGAGGTTTTACTGTAACAACATATTCTAGCTCAGGGTTGTTCAACCATTTGGGCAGCGGGCCACTTGCAAATTTTTCACGGATCTGGCGGGCCAGAGAGTTTCGTAAAAAAAAAGAGCCTCTTTTCAAAGTTTCTTCGGATTATCGATTATTTATTTGAAAGATATTATTACCCTTCACAGGGATAACACAATTGCCAAATAATGGTCAACACACAAAGCCAATGGGGAGAGTTTTTGTGAGTTTTCGTGGGGGAATTTTATTTTTAATAATTATTAAGTAAAAAAAATAAAAAGATGATTTATTTGTTTACTTGCAATATGAAAAGGGGTCACCCATGTAGTTTTCTCGATTTTTGGAAAAAATATTAAAGAAACAATTTTTTTTCAGTCCAAACTGTTATCGGCAAGCCGGATTGTGGCCCCAGGCCGTATGTTGGAAAACCCTATTCTGGCTCATATTGTGCCGAAATTCATGTAGATTTACCTGCGTGTGTGTGTAAGAAAGTTGTGTTTGGCGTTGTCAACGCTTCAAACACAAATTCACAGCCGAAAAAATAGGAAAAAGAGAAAAAAAATGCATTGTGACTGAAATCTCTAAATAAAGCAAAACAACTTGCTTCGTTGAAGGTCAACAGTTCTGTAACAGAATGTCTGCAGTTAATACCACCGTGTTCTAAAAATAATTTGGAAAAAGGGAATAGAACCTATAGTGTATTGATATTCTGCTCGAACTATTGATAACAAACGTTAAATTGTTTGCAAAATGCAACCATTTATTGCTAAGTTACCAGATTTGTTTAGTAATGTAGAAGAATTTGAAGCAGAACTAGCAAATACGAGGCCCGGAACGTCGTTCTATACCAATTTTAGTAAACCATATTTTCTTTTCCTCCGTTTGTTAATTTTACTGTTATTTTCCTTATACTTTTACTTGTTTGTTTGTTTTTCAATGTCTTCTTAAATTCAGTATTTTATCATTTAAAATTATTTAAACGCAAGTTGTGGATTAAATGCATATTTTCTCAAATTTAATTCAAACTTAGTTTAATTTTTTATCAATGAAAAAGTCTGTCAATGTACAATCAAATTGGAAATAAATTAAAATAGAAAACGATGTAAGCGTGTAAAATTTTAAGAACAAAGTCCATGACAATTTGACGTTGGATTTTTTTAATCAACAATTTGTGAAAACGTTGCATAATTTTGTGACGAAAATATGTGATAGTTTTTTTTGTTAAAAAAATTAATTATAGTAATTTTTTTCCAAGTAACCAAGTAAAAATATTTGCGACGTCAACATGAGATATTTTAATAAAATTCCAATTTTAAAATCCGTATTGAGATTTTCGTTGAAGTTGTCAACATAGGTTTTTGTGTTGCCTATATGTTTAAATATATATTCTTATATTTACATACATGTTTAAATATATCTTCTTATATTTGCATACATGTTTATATCTTTTATATCTAAGCATCTTTTAATTTACAAAGGCAGTTACTAAGCTTATGGAAACTCCCGAAGAAGGTTCTAAAATATGACAAGCGGGTGAATAATACAGAAAAAAGGACAAAATTATTGATTTTTCTATCTGATTTGTCCGCAATATTTTTTCTTGTAAATAAACATCAGTTCTTTATACAAGGGTGAAATGCTAAGATATTCTTGTAAACGTGACCTTTCTGATTTTTTTATTTAATTTATAGTAAAATTTTCAGGAGCAGTATTTTTCTGCCATTGTTTCTTTTCTTTACTGAAATAAAGTGGGAGAACATAACGATGCTGAAAAAGTTAACTTTTTCTTACTTGTGTGTCCCTACTTTTCTTACATTTTAACGCTTTATTGTTCTGCCAAAATTATGTATTTACGAGGAAAGTTACGATTTTTTCCATGCTGGTACCGAAATCGTGGAAGGTATGTTATAATGCTCCCGGCTACCCCTTTGGGCTAACAAAGCGAAAATTATTTCTCCAACAGACACTTGAATTATTTTTTTAAAAGTAGTAAAATTGAAAGTAGCGACGATTCCAACAACCTTTCCATGAATTCTGGTGACATTGGTTAGACTGCTGAGACAAACAAGAGCAGTGGCTGTCTTCAAACGCTTTTCAGGAGGTAAAGATGGATCAAAACACAATATCAAACACAGTTGAAATAGAAATTCTGACTGCAGATATTTCTAATTATGTCAAGATATCTAACCTCACTGATGAAGATAGGATAACAGTGCTAAAAAGTCTTTGCGAACCATATGCAAATTGCAATTTTCCCACGGCTGTCACTAGTGCTGTATAAAGTCAAGGAAAATCTCACCACAGTCTGAAGTTCTGCTCATCTGAACTGAGTAAACATAACTAAACTCATGTTTGTAAAAATTGCAACACCATGAAGGACTCGTCCGAATTGAATGAAATTTAATGTACAAACGACCTGTGTTGATACAAATAAACGATTAAAATTACAAAGCAAAAAAACAATATTACATGTCGAAAATCAGTATTTGGTGAAGCCACCACGCGCTGCAATAAGTGATGCTATACGACGTGGCATGGAATCAAACAGATGTTGAATGTGTGCCTGAGGAAGAGCATTCCAGATTGCTTGTATGCAACCCCAAAGTTCATCTGTAGTAGCTATGGGACGAGGATCACGAGCGAGACGCCGACCAACGAAATCCCACACATGTTCAATCGGCGACATATCCGGCGAATAGGCAGGCCAAGGAAGAAGCTGTATCTGTTGTGATGAAAAGAAGTCTTGAACATTCCTGGCAATATGTGGGCGGGCATTGTCCTGTTGAAATACAGCTCCGGGAATGCCTTGAAGGAAGGGAACAACTTCGGGCTCCAGAACTTCATTGATGTACCGGTTGCTGTTAAGATTACCCACAATTCGTAGCAGCTGAGATCGTCCATGATACGCAATCGCACCCCAGACCATAACGCTGGGGGTTCGTCCACTATGACGTTGGATAACGCACTCCGGAAGGTGGCGTTCACCGGTATAGCGTCTAACACGGATGCGGCCATCACTGTACCCCAAATTAAAGCGGGATTCATCAGAAAACACCACTTGTTGCCAATCAGCACGCCAGTCTCTATGTCCATGAGCCCATTGTAGCCGCAGGCGCCGATGGTTTTGCGTCAGGAGGATCCTGTATAAAGGAACTCTTGCACGCAGTCCACGGTGCAGTAGACGCCGACGAATTGATGAAGCACACAATGATACACCTGTAGCAGTGCACCAACGTTCTGCCAACTGTCCAGATGAAGCAAAACGGTCCGTCACCGCCATGCGGACCAGGTGTCTATCATCCCGTGCTGACGTCACCTTTCGGCGTCCACTCCCGGATTTCCGAGTTGTCTGGTTTTCTTGAACCCACTGCTTCCACACTCGCATCACTGTGCTGCTGTTACGCCCCATACGAGCTGCTATTGCACGATAAGAAAACCCTCCTTCACGAAGGCCGATCATTCGTCCCCGTTCAAACTCCGTAACTTGCTGAAATGTCGCCCTCTTTCGTCGTAGAGGCATAGTGACGTCTCATGTAACGTTTACCACTAGCAGATAACCATACACGCCCCGCTACAGCCCTCTATTTATACGGATCCATCAGCAGTTCAGAGGGCGCTGCTCAGCCCACGCATGCGCGATGACTCTGAAATTCTAATCATTTGAATAGCATACCCTAATTTGCATTTCCTGAAAGTTTCAGCTCAATCAAGTGATTCCTTCATGGTGTTGCAATTTTTACAAACATGAGTTTATCTAGTTTACCTAAATGTAAAGAACAATACCTATAGCAAATTTTGTGAGTTCTCTTTTCACCTCATTAAGTCGGTTTAAGATCAACACAAGCCACAGGTCAACTTGTTTCAAAAGAATTTAATAATTGGAAGAAAATGCCATTGAAGAAGTTCAGCCAACATAGAACTTTTCTCTGTCATAAGAATTCAGTTCACAAAGCCGATGAGTTTTTAAAGGTCGCAAAAGGAAAAAAGGCTTCCGTAGATCAAGTAGTGGACAGAGGGCAAGCAAAAGCAAGTTTTGCACAATAGGCTTATTTTTCAACATACAGTAAAACCTCTTTACAACGATATTGTACTGATCGAGAAAAAAATATAGTTGTGGAGAGAGTTATTGCTATAGGGAGGATTCATTATACTACAGTACCGTATGTACGTGGTAGTGTATATTGCATTAAAAGTATTTACATATTCCACTTTTAAAAATAAATAAAAATTAATACCCGCAAATTTACAATAATGATCAATTGCATTATTTAAATTGTACATTATACCATTTTAATGAAAAAATCAGAAATTTTAGTGTGTTTTCTGCTTTTCCTCTATTATTATATTAACGCAAATGGTACGGATAGGTTCCAATGGCAGTAAACACTCATCTGGAACCTTTGGTAAGATAGAGATATATATTTGGACAGCCTCAATTGAGCGAATTGCTCCCTTTGAAGTTAATAAAGTTTCTGCTGAGGCTGGATTCTCATTTTCTTCTTCCTTATTATCTTCCCCCTTTTTGTTCATTATTTCTGCAAGGATATCCTCATCATTCATATCTGCAAAAACCAAAAGTTCACTGCCTACGTTTACGTACTTCTCAACAGAAATAGAAAACCTTTTTCTAGATATGTGTTTATATTGGAGGATAGTTTTTTGAGACTTGAAATGAATTCCTCTCCAGATGAATTTTCACAGTTTTCGTTTATTTCAATGAAATTTAAACCACCTTCTTTCAATAATTACAAATCGTAATCGCCTTTACTTCTCTCTAGCTTCCAGTAATACGTTCACGTGCTTTCTTTACATTGATGTTAAAAAAGTTGGGGATGCTGCTAATCAATCTTAAAAATTATTGTTTCCACTAAACGCTTCCTATAATAACCTTAGTAGCACTTGATAATATCCATATCTAAGGGCTGAAGGATATAAGTACAATGGGGAAGGAAGGAAATTACTTCTACGTTCTTTATTTTTGGTGGGGAGTTGTGAGCTGTGCAATTGTCTATAAGAAGAGCGGTTTTGATCTTTCTCATGTTCATTTCCTTACCCAACTTTAACAACCATTCATTAAACATGTTTGCTGTCATCCATTATCTCTCGTTAACAAGCGAACTTCGTAAGTTTTTAAAACACCTTGGCTCCATTGATTTTCTGATAACAAGTGGTTTTAATACATAAATGCCATTTCTGTTCGAACATAGAAATGCTTCCAGTCTCTGATTTGAGTTCTTACCATCTTTGCGCCTTTCGCCCTTGACAGCTGGTGTCCAGTTGAGTAAAGGTTGGTAAAACAGTCCTGCTTCATCAGCATTGTTAATGTTTCCGGGAGAGTATTTTTCAAAAACTTTTTCCATTTTTCGTTGTCACCATTCATTCGCATCGTTCATTGGCACCGATATTTTCCACCCTCGTGAATACCGCGAAACGTGGTTCCGTTTCTATCACGAAAACGCATCAACCATCCATTGTTGGCTTTGAAATCGTTAATGTTTACTATGGAAGCAAATTTCCTGGCTTGTTCACATAGGATTGGTCCATTAACGGGCATATTTAATGCACGTTTTTCTCAGAACCACTTCATAACGGCAGTATCAATATCCTCGTAACACGAAGTTTTCATTCTTTTTCTCTGTGGATTAAATTCATTGGAATTTACAGTCTGCTCGATTTTTTTTTTCAGAAATGTTGCGATCGTAGATTGCGGAAATCCATATTTCTTGGATGCTTCCACTTGCTTTATTCATGCATATAGGTCTTAAATAACGATTTCTCTTGAAGCCATATTTTTTTACTCACAATTTCCTGATTTATTATGAATTTTATTTCACAACGTTTATAATGAAAAACAAACCTGCAATGGCGTAGTTAGATATTAAGTAGAGATGTTGCCAATAATAAAAACAGAAATACTAATTTCGGAGGCCGGCAGAAAAACATCTAGACTCACAACTTTTCGCGGGCCAATTCCTTCCGAGTCCTCCTAAGGCAGGGGTCTTCAACCCGCGGCCGGCGGACCACATGCAGCCCGCCAGCTCATGAAAAAATACCAAATGTCTCACACAAAAATAACGTCCACACTTCCCCTAAGTCTGAGACTCCATGTCTCTGATCCATAAGAGAGGACTGGCAATACACACTGGTTGAAGACCTTTCTTTTTAGACACAAAGGCAATTTCCCCTTCAGGATAAAACTGTTTCTTCCAAATGCACTCCAGCCAAGTTTAATACGTCTGTTGAGTTCTTTCATAATGTTGCCATCCATTGAAATCAGCTGGCCAAGGTAAATATATGAATCAGCAATTTCTAGCTCAATGTTGTCAACTTGTATTTTTGTTTCCTCTACAAAATTATTGAACATGATCTTAGTTTTTTGTAGGTTCATCTTGAGTCCAACTTCTTCACTTCTAGTTGAGAGCTATATACAGGGTTATAATTCGTAAAAGAAGTTCTCTGTGTAGAGGTAAAAATATCATCATATTAAGAGCCTTTTAACATTAAAGTACATGCACATTCCCCTGGCCCTTGAAAAAACATCGTTGGAGAAGGATTTATCCTTATATCGGATATCGTTGTTGAGAAGTTTTATGTATTATTAAACCAGTAATTTTTTGTGGAAGACAGGGCTGGCCATTGTAGAATTGTATAAACAAAATCTACTACTATTTCTAATTATTTAAGTATCTTGCACTGTAGAATTATTAGTAATTTAATGATAAAAGTACACAAAAAGACAACCGTAATTGATATAGTCCCTGGTCACTTTTTTCCTCCAAAAATTTATTGCACTACTACCTCCACTCTTATGAATATTCTGGGTGCGCCATTGCCAAGCCCAAGGTAGCAGTTGCCACTTCCATCAGCTTTTCATTCCTCTCCTGGGTCCTACGCAGGATATTATTTTGAAGCTTGTAGGACTCAATTGTTTTCTCATTTGTTTCCATTCAAGTTTGTAAATGACTAGAAAAAAAAGGGGCTGAACTTCGTTGAAAGTTGCCCAAAAAAACAGCAAATGCAAAATCTTTCTAGAAACTTTGAGAGTACGCGGCGCACACAGCGCGTACCCTTTAGGAGAGCTCTGAGTGTTTCCACTGTCATTCCATAATACCTAAAATATATACATATAAATGGCATAAATATATCAATCTTGTTTTCTGAGTCGACATCCTGTCTATAGAAGCCCATGCTTTAAATATTGTGGAAGTTTCAACGTCTTGAAATGATATAATATCTTGTAGTTCTTTCATAATCGTTTTAGATGTTAATTTTTGACATGGAGATATGTGCGCGTGCGCACTTGCGTGTGTGTATGTGTGACGTAATTAAAAAATATTTTAGAAATTAATCTGCCGTGAGATTTGAACCGAAAGTGTGCATATTGCACTGCAGTAGGAATCAGTATAAAAATAAAGCTAACGTTTGCTTTTAACGAAGCGTAACGCCTATTTTTTACGACCAAGGCTTTCACCTCCAGAGCCACCCAGACTACAAGGCCAAAGTGCTGATTTGTAATCGCACTACTACCGTGTTTCCCCGAAAATAAGACCTGGTCTTATATTAATTTTTGCTGCAAAAGACACACTAAGGCTTATTTTCAGGTGATGTCTTATTTTTCATGGACAATAATTGACATTTGTTGATGTTCAAAAACTACATTTATTCACGTTCAAGAAACATTAAAAAATGAACAAAATCATTTACTCTAATACAGCCATGTCGTCTTCTTCTGGAACGTCATCATAAAGCTCCAAATCACGAATTCTGTCCTGAATTTTTTGCGACTTCATTTCCTCTAAGACCATTGGCCCTAGCCTCTTATGTTGAGCAATAAAGCTCTCCTCAAATGAGCTCTTCTTGTCCATGCAGCCTACTCGTAGGGCATTGGCAACATAGCTGTCCGTTATTTTATCCCATGCATTCTTCACCCAAGTAAAGATTTCTTGTAACTTAGGCTTCACAAAGTTTCCTCGTTGATTTCTCTCCATTCTATTTTCAATATAGTCATTGATTTCCGTGCGCAACTGATCTTTAAATGGCTTGTTTATTGCAATATTAAGAGTTTGGAGATATGCAGTCATTCCTGCAGGAATCATTATTTGATCAATTCTTCTTTCTGCAGGGAAGTTCTTCATGGTTTTAGCGCGGTTAGTTCTGGCAGAATCCCACACTAGCATACCTCTTTGGCCACCTTGCAAAACAAGAGGTAGAAATAAATCGACCCACTTTCTTATGGCTACTTGTGTCCACCAAGCTTTTTCAGTCTCTGGAACATAAATAACTGAAGCACATTCGATTTTCTCTTTCTTGCCCTTAGAGACGATTGGGGGGGGGTTCTTTCCATCAAGACAAATTACCAAAATACATGTAATGCGTGCACTTTCGTAACCAGTAGAGGGAATGTATATCGCAGAAGTACCTCTCTGATCAATCAATGGTAGTTTGAGACCCTTGAACCATAAACACTGCAATTTCATCCATGGCAATCATGTTCTAGAATTGGCACTTAGAGAAGTCGATGCCATCAACAAAACACTTGAATGCAAGTGCACGTTTAATCACTTCAGTGTCTTCCAATTTGAACAGTGTTGTCGATCTTCTTAGAGACAGTTCATATCGCTGAAGGAAGCCATCCACTCAGTGTTGTTATGCTTTGAATTCGCCTGGCGATATATCTAGCTGTGATGCCATTGCAAATGCTTGAATATCAGCCCTGCAAACAACCAAACACTTTGCTCTTCTATCTGCATCCCATTCACATATGATGTGTTCCAATTCAGGAAATAATGGTTGCCGATCTGATCTACACTTACGCTTCTTGGGATTTCCCTCGTCGACCTGTTGACTGAGATTATTATACTCTGATCGCCATTTTTGGACCATTCGTAGATCCATCTTCTTCTCTTTGCAGCAAGCTGTAAGATTTTTATCCCTGGTGTCTTCCACAATTCCTTTCTTGCACTCGACAGATTAGTTCTTTCTTTTTGCACTCATTTTATCTGAGCATCGAACTTTATTATCCTTTAAATTTATTATTAAATCAAGTGCTAAACGTCCGTTGCTAACGCGACGTATTGAATACTGAAGATTCCAATTTGTCGCAACCATGTGCGTTTGTTTCAAATGTGCATGTGTGCTGCGTCTGCACTTGGTCATTCGGCAATAAGGCGCCTGTTTGGTTGACGATCTTAACTAGGGCTTATTTTAGAGGTAGGGCTTATATTAGGAGTACCCTGAAAAATCATGTTGGGGCTTATTTTTTGATTAGGTCTTATTTTCGGGGAAACACGGTATTATACCGTCAACTATAATATAGATGGCGTTGCCTTGTCATCGAAATCAAAAGAAATGATAAACAAATCATATGAGAGCTTCAAGGAGAGCATTGAACAACCCTAATTTTTACATACGTTGACAACGGTCGTTAGGTTCTGCGTATCACAAACACTTTTATAAATATTAC
>QLNU02003225.1:51284144-51300785 GCA_006491805.2 Dysdera silvatica | reverse complement strand
AAGGGTTGAATTTGGACTGCAAAAACTAATTTTATTAGACACTTTTTTTTCCAACAAGTTTAAATATTTTTCATATACAAATACGTAAATATTAATAACAAGAAACAAGTACTGAGGTTTACCTTGCATCAAGGGCGGATTCAGGATGTTATTATTAGAGGGGGCGGTTTCAAGGGCCGTCATCGGGAAAATTTTTAGTTTTGGACTGTTAAATAGTTTAGGTAAATGTTGTTATATTACTAGCCTTCCTTTATACTCACCAAAATATTTAATTTATGAAAATGAATTAAAGTTAATCTTTTCTTTAATTAAACTACATGGTTTGGGGTAGATTTTATAGTATGTATGAAGAACATGTAAGTTAGACAGAAGGATAAGCTAGTAAAGGAGACATATACAATAACCAAAAACGATAATTTACAATGTAATTAATAGAACAAGTTTAAATTTAAACTACAAAAACATCGTAATTATTTTACTTTTTTTATAACAAGCAACTTTTTAAAAAATTTGAAGTTTATAGTGCAAAGTCGAGCCATCTTGGTTTCTTTGAAAATTTGTCAATCACTTTATTTACATCAATATGAATGTCTCTGTGGGTGTGTATTAAAAGTCTCTCTTCTGTCATCCGCGTTCGAAGCCAAGTTTGAAGGGCGAGAAACTTGTAGATTCGTGGAAAAATGTATGACTCGCATTTCTCCAATACTTGTAGACTTTGGACGCCAATGTAAAACTTTTATTACAATCGTAACAAATGATACATGAAATATTCTTCATCGTCTTTATTTTTTTCCTATTTAACCCTAAAAGGGGAGCGATCGCCCTCTCCGTCCCTTGCTGGATTCGCCCTTTTCTTGCATCTGTATGATCCTCATACAACATATTTGAAACAGAGAAATAATCACTAATTTTGCTTTGTACAAGTATCTTGTTAAAAACGTTTTATTTATAGAAATTCTCACACTTTTGTAAATATCGAAATACGTCATCTGTAACATTTTCTTCAAGCTGTAATCTCCGTCGGATTGTTTCGAACACTTTTATCACTTCATCTTGTGAAGGTTTTACAATATTCTCGTCATCTTCATCATCATCTCTTACTGTAAATTCTTCATTACATTTTTTAACACTTTACAAGATTTCATGCTCCATAGGATATTCTACGGTCACAACATCTTCATCAACGTTCAAAACATTAGAGTGCTCTGTATGTTCTTTAACGCCCCCATTGTTTTTCAGCTTTTGCCATTTTTCATTTACTAATTTTCCAAGCCCATGTCAGATTCTGATTCATTTTCTTCGATGTCAGCTTTTAAGCTGGCTTTCACAAAGCAGTTGTGGATAGCGATGCAATCACATCACATTCCCAACGTTTCATCATCTCCGATATAGAAATTCTCAAATTAATAAGATTGTCTATTATACATTGGCTCTTCTTTATGGCTAGGAAAACTTTTTGCAGGATACATTAACTTTTTAAGCAACTTTTTGCAAGATGCGTTAACTTTTTAAGTAACTTTTTGCAGGATACGACACTTTTTACCACACCCCGCTGCTTCAAAGTTCCCAGTTTAGAACAATAGAATTATTTATCACAACTGGTCATATGTCCACAATACAGAAGGCTACCTCACCTCCATCTTTTTGCTTAAAATGCTCAACTATCCCTTCTACCTAACCATCCCGCTGAAAAATTGTAAAAGGTAAATTAAAAAAAAAATCAAATTCTTTATAAAAAGAACTTCGTTATGTAGAAATTGTTTTTCGTAACATGGAGACAAATTTACATGTTAATGCCATTCAAAGTCAAGGTTCCGCCGAAAATTTCATTAAATGGAAGTTCGTTATATGGACACACAACAACAGAAGGCATTAAAAAGGGTACATTCTTTTTCAGACACCCTGTATATAGTATTAGTTAAAAAGTTCTACTAAATTAAATATTATATGTATGTATAGGCCTATATTTGTTATGTGTTTTTACCTAGATTACGTAGAAGGTCAGTTATATAAACATATTTTATTTGAGTGTACATTTTGTATATATTTTTGTGCACATTTTGTATATATTTTTGTGTACATTTTGTATATATTTTTGTGCGCATTTTGTATATATTTTTGTGTACATTTTGTATATATTTTTGTGTACATTTTGTATATATTTTTGTGTACATGTTTGTGTTTGTTTATGTATGCATTTTGTGATCGGAACTTAATTGGGGGTTATAACTCCCTTCAGCCCCACCTGCGTATGCCACTACTAAAAAAGGAGAACCTCCAAAGGCCCCTATATTCAAAGCGTGGCATGATAAATATCTGATCAAACTCTGCGTAAAACGATGATTCCACTTTAAGAGTGGGGGGTGGCTACGATGGTCAACAATGTCCGCTGATGTGTGCATTTGTTGCAGGGATCATGGACAAGAATTGTCCGTGCTACAAACTTACAGTTACCGAAAAACATCTAAAAGTAATGGAAACAGATTTTTTTTCTGTCTTTGTGAACATTAACTGACAGTTTTCGACGTTTCTAAAAATAGTTGGAACAAGAATCTGCCCCGTTTAAATATTGTGCTTCAAAAACGGATGTCTCTATCGATGATTGATTATGTACAGTGAGATTACGATTATCATTACCGATCGATAATGGGGTGATCCCGTTCGAAAATCCGATTGTCCGGGCAAGGAACTTCAGTCACTTGAAAAGGTACTTAATATATACGATAGCGCCCATGGGCATCTATAAATAGATAATAAGGAGGGCGGGCTGGAGTTTTCTTAATCTGTCATATTTGAATTTTTAGGTTAATTTTTACAAAAAATGTATATAATGCTCTATTTTGGAAGTGATCTATCTAAACTTATCGTCTAAATTCCAAGCATGTTGGGCAATGGCTGATTTGTTGAATTCTTGCTTACGTACGTACACATCATGTTCTTTAAGTCTGACACGGAGTGCACGGCGCGTTTGCCCGACGTAAACTTGTTCACACTCACAATCAATCTGATATACTCTGCACTTGTCGAGGTCAGAGAATTTGTCTTCGAGGTTTCTTGAGCCGATCTTGTTAATGGATATTAATAAAATTGTGATGACAAGTGCGGAGTATATAGGATTAAGTGTGAGTACGGACAGTTTTACATTGGACACATGCGCCGTGTACTCCGTGTCGGACTTAAAAAACATGAAGCTCATATGCGTAAGCAAGAATTCAACAAGTTAGCCATTGCCAAACATGCTTGGAATTTAGAATATAAATTTCTGTTCTCTAATGCTAGTATTGTCGCTAATTGTTCATCTTCCTCAGATCTTAACTTTTTTGAAGCTTTCCATATTTTCAACGCAGCCATTTATTAGTCAATGATTCTAATGATAGCATATATTTTCCACGTTGCTACATAAAAACTCTTCGTTTCTTCTTAATAATTCCCTCCTTACATAAATTTTTCTACTCTTTTCCTTCCCACTGTTTTTAATTTTTCTTTAACTTCCTTCATTTTTTTTAACTTTCTTTCATTTTTGTTCTAATTTTTCTGTTTTATTTTACCACCTTTTTTTTTATCTATTTAATTTTTTTTTCATTTTTAATTTTTAATTCTGTCTCTTATCCGTTTAATAGTTTTTCCTTTTTGATTCCTTCTTCTACTTATTATATTTTATTCTCACTTCTCTAATCTGTTTCAATTTTTTCTTCAACTTTGACCTTTATTACTTTAAATCACTCTTCTCTTTCGTTCTCTACCAATAGAGGGTGAAACTTATCCATCAATATATTTCTTTTTCCGTATTATTTTTCCACTTCTACCTTTTCGCTCAGACTGTAAGCACGTATTCCTTCTGAAGAAGAAGGATAGATCCTTCGAAACAATTGTTAACATTTTTTTCGAATATACAACTGTGATTGATCGTGTTGTTCTTGCTAATATAATTTACAGAGTGTTTTTAGCAAATGTTTCTTCATGATTATGGCTGTTTAGAATATTTATTATTAAATCACATTTTATGTGGTCACGTTTAAAAAAATATTTATTTATTATTACAGTGAAACCCCTCTTAACGGACACCTCTAAGATGTGGTCACTCCGCTTTTACGGTCAAATAAAAGTTGCCCAGCAGAAACTAATTTACAATAATGTATGTATTACAAATATGTAACCCCTGTTTAGCGGTCACCCTCAGATACGGACGCGGACACCATTTTCATGATTCATTCCGTTAGACCAGAACCGCTGTATGAACAAAATACGGATAAAATTGAATTACGACCTTCACGGCGTTTCTCCCAGTAGAAAACTAAGTTTAAATAGCATAAGAGCTAAGGAGAATTTTCCCCACCTATTAAAAAAAAGGGGGTGGCAATTGACTTCCATTTTCAAATTCAAATGACTAACTCTTAGCAAAGACTTTGATAATAATATCAACATAAAACTACCGAAGTTCAAATTTATTATCGTTTACTCAACTAGCATAAAGGTCCTATAATGAGGTCTGCGTAATGATGGGAGAACGGTGAATTTAATCTCATAATTAAAAATACATTTCAAAGAAAAGAAGAAGGACGTCTGTAAAATCCACCAAGCGTCTATTAATAAATTTTTTTCCAAGACAAATAAATTTTAATATTTAACGTTTTGTTGTAAATTTACTTGTTATAGTCAACGAATGGTTATATTCGTTATCTTGAACTTGTTTTATGTGCTTAAAAATACATATTTCAAAATGAACTATTTAAATGATAGAAATGTAATATTTCAGCTACTTCAGAATGACTCCCTCATTTGCAGTCACCCTTATTTTACGGACAAGTTTTTCTGTCAGCTAATCCGGGGTTCCACTCTATTATTTTATATTATTACAGTTGAACTTTGTTAAACCGAACACATATCGTTTCCTGATTCCCCCGTCAAATTTGAATAACTTAATAATACGCTTCCGTTCTTTCCTGATAGCGTGAACATTGCGAAAAAAAATTTTTTTTTATCCCCATGAGGGTTCGCCTTATCCCGAAAGGGTTAAGATTATGTTATTATATATCATTTGTCTATAACGTACATATTTACCTAATATGCACATTGCGTTTTTGGCATCTGTAATGATTTTCAAACACTATTTTAATATACAACGAAGTTTTGGCACTGCGCTTTTATGTAATTTATGCTAGAACCCCTATTTCAGATAGAGGGGAGGGGGAACGTCCCACGTGCTCGAACTAGAGTTGGATGAGCGGATTTGGGTTGACGTCCCAATACTTTGATCACTGTGCAACTGAGTACAAGCATGCATGGCTCTTCCCTTGTCTATGTATGAAAATGGAGCGTCAAAAATGTAATCTTATTTGAAAATAATTCCTCCATGCACTCATCAACGTAGAGTTTTCAAAATTATTAGGAGGGCCCGAGCATATATTATGAGCATTTATACATTATAATATATGTAAAATAGCAATTTATTTCAAATTATTGGAAGGGGGTCAGGCCCCAGGGACCCATGCAACTGTACGCCTATGCATGACTCCTTCATTTCGTAAAGAGTTCCTCCGTTGATAAACGCTATTGTGCTCTGTTTTCTATTTGTTTGAATTCCTGTTGTCAAAATGCGAACAAAGCAGATCGTTTGACGATTTCATCGCGGATTGTCGTTTAACGAACGGAATAGAAAATCAATTTCATTTCGTGACAGTGTCTTGTTATAACTTTTTTCCTTTACTTTCCATGTACAGGGAAATGACATCCCTTTGTAACGGATTCGGGGGAAAATTCCGTATAACATCAGCGGATATTCTCGACATCTTTCTGCGGTGACATTTTCTAAATTGATTCCGTCGTTCGGTTTGGCAACGAAGCCACAATGGATCATGACCTTGACGTCATCGTATGGCTTTAAATATTTGCGAGTACATTGCAGATAGGAAAAAATAGAAATTGTCAATAAACCTCGCATTGTAGTTTTGTATACAATAATTCTCATTTAAAAAACTCTCTTGACTGTATTCAAATAAAATATTGTGCACGCAATATTTAGTCGAAATATTGCATATACAATATTTAGGTTAACTCTATACGGTCTCTTGTACCTTTAATAAATACAGTAGAACCTATATTGCCCAACTCCCTTTTATCCAGAGCCTCCTATTCACCGTCCGTTTTCTACTGGCAATATTTTAAAGACTTACATGTCTGGGATAGTAAAAAATTGCGTAGTTTTCTTACAGCTAGGCCTAGCTAAGATAATAAAAAATTCCTTGATTCAAAAGAAAGATGATGATGATGACGTTAAAAATGATGATGTTAAAATGGTCCCTGATGGCAAAGCTACAAAGCTGAAGCAATCCAAATTGCAGAAAAACTTTGAATTTTACAGTATTTTCTTTTAAAAGCCTTTATGAAATTTTTTAAATAAATAACTTCAATTTAAAAAAATCAGGAAAATTATATCTATTTTTAAAATAACAATATTCCTTTGTTATGAATTGTATACCATTATAAGTGTTTCTGATTTGTACTATGTAACCATAGCTCCTAGTATAGCACTGTTAATTTCCGAATTTTGACAGTTCGAATTTTTAATAGAAATTTCAGTCATTTGACCTTAAATTCATAAATTTTCGATTAAAATCAACTTAGTTCATGTTAAATGTTTGGTGTTAGAAATGTAGTATTTACAGGGACCCCACGGGCTTGGAAAACCTGACATTGTCGGGGAATTTGAAATCGTCCCCGTCTGAAAGTTCAGGGGAAAGTAAAGAAATAAGGACATTTTTTGGTCGAACCTGGAAAAGTTAAGGACAACCTTCTTACATTTTAAATATTTAAATCTCCCATAAACGTGAAGCCATTTTCCCCGCGACCGAAGTCCTCCTCCTTCTTCTTCTTCTTCTGTGTGAAGGATGATGGCTTGGAAAAAGTGTCCGCAGTAGCAGACTGTATTTCCATAAGAGGTTATGGCTAAGCCGTAGTGATGAGACACCGCTCCTGCCCACCAATGAGATGAGGTATGAAGGATGGTCTGACGCTCGGCAGAGTTCCAAACATCGAGAAAAGGCAGGACGAACCTGATGAAGTTTAATGAGGATGGGAAGGAAACGGCGAACGATGAAAATGCAGTTAGTTGTAGAACAACCAGGCCGAACGAACAGGACAGCAGGAACGAGCGGAGAAGGAGGTAAGAGGCTGAAAAGGCACCGCATGGCAGGCGAAGGACATCAACAGCCGAAACAACAGAAGCACCATTGGCGACAAGGACGAACAGGAAACAGAAAAGATGAGCAGAGAGGCAGCCACGGACTCCGAAATGAAAAACATACTGCCGAAACTCTGATGCATTCTTTGGAAGCAAACACCCGACCATTGCAAGAAAAAAGCGTTGAAGAAGAAAGTGGCGGGGAAGTGGATAGGAAAAGGCAATTAAACCGATAAAATCCGAGCCATCGATGCGAGGCGAAACCAGGGACAGAAACCAGAGCAATAACCTTGGAGAAAAGACAAAGAAGGGGGGGGAGCAAAAAATCAAAGTGAAAAAGAAAGGAAAAAGGAAGAGCAGTGTGCCATGCGTCCGCTTCCTACGAGAACCAGAGCCGGAATCCCCGCAACCAAAGTTCATTTAAAAGTTTTGTCTGTGATTTGTCAAGGAATTTTCAGTGATGTAAATACTAAGAAATTCAGTAATATAAATACTAAGAACTTCAGTAATGAAAATACTAAGAACTTCAGTAATGAAAATACTAAGAACTTCAGTAATGCAAATACTAAGAACTTCAGCAATGAAATTACTAAAAACTTCTGTAATGTAAACACTAAGAACTTCAGTAATGTAAATACTAAGAACTTCGGAACGCAAATACTAAGAACTTCACTAATGTATAAATACTAAGAACCTCACTAATGTATAAATACTAAGAACCTCACTAATGTATAAATACTAAGAACTTCAGTGAAGTAAATGCTGTATAATCGTTAGCAAACATTAAAAATACTAAAGGCGTGTTGTAATGATGTAAAATTCTAAAGAAAAAGTTTGGTAACAAGCGCTTTTTTCCGGTGCTATTGACTATTCATCATAATCATATTTTCGAAAAACCTATAATTTGAGCTGCTGCCAGATCACGAAACACTAATCATTGAGTCAAATTGTTCACCCAAGGTTTTTTTATCCTTTTTTCCCCTCTTCTTTCCGGCCATCAGACTTTCTCCGGAAATTTTTAGTAATGACCCTCAAAAGGAAATGGTAGGGTAACCGTTCTTTTTCCGGCTTCTGTCCCTGACCTAGCGGCAGGTCCAACTAGGTCGAAATGGATGGGACGCTTGTTTGATTCGATCCATCGAAAATTACTAAAAGTCCAGATAAATTAACAATCTTTGTGCTAAGTTAACAGCGACACCTGGCGGTCAATTCGATCACATTCTCCAACGATTAGTCTGTGTTTTCACCGATTGCTTTGGTTTCCACGTTCGATGTTGATTAGCAAGATCCGCTGAGTCACGGAACCCATGACAACAACGTTGTTTATGTAAACCTCCAAGCCCCGGTTTCGACGGAGGATATTCGTTTATGGAAACACCATCTGCATGACACAAAATGTTTGAACGCCCAGAGATGCAAATAAAATACGAATGATTTTATTAATTTCGCAAACGACATCAGCTTAACATTTTTTGCTCTTTTAGAGATCTTTCTCTATTAGTTATTTATTTATGCAAATTTTGATAATATGTATTAATTAATATTCCCGAATGACTATGTTTTGTTCGCGCATTAGAACTTACCTCTGATTTATAAGGGCCTGTGAAGGGACCGTACTCCAAATTTGACTCACACCAGTGGCCTTCGCTCCGATCACAAAGCTACTAAAGTCAGCCGTGCATATTCCCCACCCCCATAACCGCTTGAGCGTGTCCAACCTGGAGCATAGTCTTCTTTTCTTTTTAGGCTCTTCTGAATAAAATTTGGGTTGGCCGGAACCAAATATCGTGGGTGAAACGAGAGTTAATTCATGCAAAGAAATCCCACGCAATTTTCTATTTACGGTGAAACCCCTCTTAACGGACAACCCGCTTTTGAGGTCAGAATAAAATTCCCAGGCAGAAACTGATTTACAATAATGTATTTCAAACCCTGCTTAGCTATCAGGAGAGTTCAAAATATTACGTAAGCAATATTTTGGCCATTTTATATCCCCGGTAAGGAAAATAGCCACAACAGCACCCCCAACCACCACCAAAGGTGTTTAAGTAATACTTGAACGCTTCCTCACCCTCAGATACGAACGCAGACACTGTTTTCATGATTCATTCCATTAGACCAGAACCCCTGTATGGACAAAATAAGAACTTCGACGGACAACAATTGAACTTCGACCGACAACAATTGAACTTCGACCTATACGGCGTTTCTCACAACAAGAAACTAAGGATAAACAGGATAAAATCTAAGGAGAATTTTCCCTTCCATTAATAAAGAGTGTTAGTTGACTCGGACTCGCCGATTCAAATGACTAACGCTTAACAAAAACTTTGATAATAAATCATGTAGTGAATCACTGCGTGAAATCAATAAATAATTATCAACACAAAACTTTTGCAGTTCAAGTTTATTATTGTTTACTCGACTGGAACGCAAGTCCTGTAAATGTAACGACGAAAAAGTGGTGAATTTAATCTCGCAATTAAAAATACATTTTGAAGGAGGACTGGTGAGTAAAACCCACCAAACAGCTATTGATCAATTTTTTCCAATGTAAATACATTTTAATATTTAAGGTTTTGTTGTAAATTTTTCTTGTTATATTCAACAAATGCTTATGTTCGTTATTTTAAACTTGTCTTATGTGCTCAAAAGTACATAAGTTTTCAAATGAAGTAGTTAAATGTAATATTTTATCTACTTCATAATGACCCTCTCTTTTACGGTCACCCCCCCTTCCTCATGTATGGCCAAATTTTTCTGTTCGGCGAGTGACGGCTAATGAGAGGTTTCACTGTACTTAGAGACATCCCTAATTAACTACTTAATTAAGGAGACCTGGCTTTAATGAAAATTAGTATAGGCATGCTTTTTTTCAGTTACGATTATCCCCTAGATTTCCACCACCCCACCACCTCCACTTAAATTAACGTTTGAACATGTCTGTATATATATATAATCTTCAATAAGGTGCAAAGTATTAGCAAATTAAACGCATGTTGAAGTAGTAAAATATGATACACTTTTTGATCGTGTTGTTTCAATGGATATTTAAATGTTCCCCCCTCTTCGTAGCCTTTAAGAAAAGGGCTTGCACGGATACGTCGAAACGTCTGAATCGAGTCAAAATTCCAGTACAACGTATCAACCCTCCGAAAAAGTCAAGTTACTCTAAAGAAAAGAAAATATTGGTCCTTATTTTCTAACAAACATAAATTAAATTGATATTGATAATTGCTTACGACTGTTTAGCTTTTATTTAACTAGCACCATTAAATTATATTATCTGATTTGTCTTTTAAAGCATAAGGAAATGTTTGACAAATGTTTCATTTTTCATAACAGAGATGAGCATGGTAGAGTAGGCGCAACGAGCCAAGGGGCTGGGGGTCCATATGCATGGGTAGCGGATGCACCCGTGTAGCACCCACGGTTGTCCTCAAACCAACAACAAATGCGGTTCATCCCATCTCCCCGAAAACTCTTGTTCAGGATCATCCTCAAGGCAAGGACAGGAGAGTGTCCATCAGAGATCCCGCCGGCAATCACCAGCCTTGGAACGGACCGGAAAGCGGGGAACAATTGCCAAACGTCCCCACCACAACAAATGGTCATCTGCTTCCCAGGGCTACTCGACGAGATGTGGACAGGGTGAAGGGAAGTCGGCCTCCAAGTCCTCTCTACGACAACAAATACGGAGGGTCAGAAGCAGAGTCCGAAGAAGAAGCCTTCGATATCAGCGACATCTCCGACGACAGCGACGATGTTGCAGTAAGTAAATATTTCAATAGTCTGCTTTGTATTGACTTCACTAGAAATCTGATGTGCTTCAGGATCCACGTCAGTCGCATACTTTTTTTTTTTTCCTAATAAGGACTTCCCACTTTGAATTTTCGAAACAGATTAGCATGAATATTTATATAATGCCGTAAGAATATATATTTAAAGAAAATCTTACAAATTGCTCCTCAACAATCCTCTTACTAACTCCTATCTGGATCGAAATTTTAAGCTGTGATAAGCATAAGCGTAAGCAGAAAGTTCATAAGGGGGAGCTCATAGGCTTAATGGGATGGTTTACAGAGCTACAACTCATATATTCCTATGTTAAATATACAAAATTTCATTGCGATGGGGGTTACAACCCCCAAAACCGCCCCCTGGCTACGCCTATGGTGATAAGTGTTGTTCATAGAGTGTTAGAAAAGATACCACATGTGATACATACGAACTTTTTGGAGAAACCGCCTTCAGCTGCAAAACAAAAACATAAGCTATTACAGTGGGTTAAGAACCATGGTCAATATAAGTCATAGAAGAATAGGTGGCTGCAAGTATTATTAAACGATGAGAAAAAAATTAACCCTCGATGGGCCGGACGGTTACATGCATGACTGACACGATTGAAGACAAAACAAACGACAAATAAGCAGCTGATAAAATGGAGGATACTCAGTTATAGTATGGGCATTTTTAGCTTTAATGGTTAACGTCGTACCTGTCTTTTATCAGGACGACAAGGAGAATTAAGATATCAAAAATTTTAAAAGACGGTCTGCTTCCTACTGCGGAGAAAATAGGTGATCATGACTGGATTTTCCAGCAGGGCAACGCGTCTGTTTGCAAAGCAAGTTCTACGATGACGTGGTTAAGATACAGAAATGTGAAACTATTATCATGGCCAGTCAGTAACTCCAATCTCAATCCCACTGAGAACCTTTGGGGTATTTTATTTCGTAGTATCTACGCTAATCGCAGGCAATTTTCAGCCGTTAAAGAACTCAAAACAGAAATAAACTGTCGGTATAATATTGATTGTACAATAAGGCATCGTTAAATAGACGTAAGACAGAATATATATTTCATGGTACTGAATCTGCAAGAGGTTCAATTAATCATTAATAAGGCTTGAAATTTATATAATATTATTTTTTATTTGTTTCCATATAAGTATGGAACAGTTCCTTATGAGTTAATTTATAAAAATATCATACTACAGTCGAACCTCGTTAAGACGAACACCAAAGGAGACGGGAAATCTGTTCGTATTATTCGTAAAGGATAGGAGGAATCGTATTACTAAGTTATTTATCGAATCTGTGGTTACCTTATCCACATTTTTCTATTATATATATATATTATTAATTTACTATTGTATTTTATTAATTTTTATCAGTATTATTTTATTAGAGCATACATATTTTGTAACAAAAGACTATAGTATGTATATATATACATACCTGTAAAGTGGATATTATGTGTAGTTGATAGATTCGAAAAATCCTTGTTTTACTATATATATATACTATGGTTTAGTAAATATTTATTTTTCCGGAATACTCCACTGTGACAAGAAAAATTTTTGAAATGTAGTAATATAATAAAATTCAGTAATTGTAGATTGTTTTCGCTTTCCATCGGCATAATGTAGCGACATGTAATGAAAGCTTCCACCGCACCAACAGAAGAACCTGGGTTCGCCCTGAGCGGCAGATTTTTCAGACGGCAAAATGAGATTATTATAAAAAAAATGAAGTAATTTTGGAGCGGCAAAACACGTATTCGCTCCGAGCGGCAAAATACATATGCCGGTCTTGTGTATAAATACATATTTTGAGGTTTTTAGTGCATAATTGCATTCATATCTTACTGATTTTTTAATGCATATAATCCGTGTTCTAGTGATTTCTATCCGATAAGGGTATCATAACGCTATTAACGGCCTCGACTAGTTCGATGTCCGTTGAAACTCTCAGTGGTGGATCCAGAAAAGGATTTAGGGAGGAATCAAACTTTTTTTGTAAAAATCCGTTGTTATATATGGTTAGATATTATAATGCCACTGAATGCATATTCAGAATTGCGCAAAAGCATATCCGTATACCTCAATTATAACAAATATAACAAATAATTTCTGTTAAAGGTTGAAAATTCAACCAATGTGTCTTAATACGAAATAAAACTATGAAAAAAAAATTTTAAATCATTGATTTTATGCAATTCGTTGAAATCTCAGACAGCTTTACAAGACTTCTCCAATATTTTTATCTTGCCTTTCAATATTTTTTAGGACAGTTGATGATTATGATGTAATGATGATTCACGTTTCTACCAGGAAAATCCTTGATAATTATTCGATATTGTCACGCAACATACTGTTTTATCCAGTGTAATTTATGTTGAAATTGATGTAATATCATTATGCTGGGTATGTATGATGAAATTGATGTAATATCAGTAATGTATTGCACCATGCTATTTAGGATGACGTCACCATTTTACGGTCGTTGGCTCTTCTACGAGTTGGACAACTGTTTCTGGATGCCAACTTCCCGCCTCTCGAGTCTTCCCTCTATTACAGCCACAGGCTTGTTGAAGGCAAGATTGTTTGGATGAGACCACACGTAAGTGAAAGCAACTGTAGACATGTACAAAACACTTAGGCACCAATAGTTGATTTGACAACAATAGACATGTACAAAACACTTAAGTACCAATAATTGATTTGACAACTATAGACATGTACGCAGGGGCGGACTGAGTCCTTTCAAAGGGAGCATACCTTGGATTTTCGTAGGAACGCGAGTCTATTGGACTATAGGTTACTAAAAAAATATCCACCTACCGCCCATGAGGGCGTGGCAGCCTAGTCCGCCCCTGTATGTACAAAACCCTTAGATACCAATAGTTTATTTGACAACTATAGACATGTACAAAAACTTAGGTAACAATAGTTGATTTGACAACTATAGACATGTACAAAACACTTAAGTACCAATAATTGATTTGACAACTATAGACATGTACGCAGGGGCGGGCTGGGTCCTCTCAAAGGGAGCATACCTGGGATTTTCGTAGGAACGCGAGTCTATTGGA
This sequence comes from Dysdera silvatica, assembly GCA_006491805.2. Taxonomy (NCBI): domain Eukaryota; kingdom Metazoa; phylum Arthropoda; class Arachnida; order Araneae; family Dysderidae; genus Dysdera; species Dysdera silvatica. The sequence continues at coordinate 51,286,729 of QLNU02003225.1, read as the reverse complement.
CTATAGGTTACTAAAAAAAAATATCCACCTACCGTCCATGAGGGCGTGGCAGCCTAGTCCGCCCCTGCATGTACAAAACCCTTAGATACCAATAGTTTATTTGACAACTATAGACATGTACAAAACGCTTAGGTAACAATAGTTGATTTGACAACTATAGACATGAATAAAACGCTTAGGTACTGTGCATTTGCGCTAAGTTGGCGTGTGATACCGTTAGCAGACGGGTTAGTCCATTGCAGTTTAGGGAAGGCCGTCTTGGAGGAACTGGTTTTTCCCGCGCGAAAAACCAGTTTCGGCAAGATGGCCTTCCCTAAACTGCAATGGACTAACCCTTGTGCTAACGGTTATCAGGCGTCAGGTCTGCGCGAACGCACAATACATATAGTTGATTTCACAACTATAGACACGTACAAAATGCTTCGGTACCTAAGCGTTTTATATATATCTATAGTTGTCAAATCAACTATTGGGGCATATACAAAACACTTAAGTATGTTTCCTCAAGGTTCTGTTGATTCTGGTTTTCACCTTATCGTTTAAATCAACGCTGGCTAATACATAGGCCTATATGTGACTATTGAACAATGTTTAAGAATATGCCCTGCAAACGCGAGTTATTTCGAGATAGTAGTTATACAGGGTGGTCCTGAATTCTACCGACAAAATAAGAGGAGTTGTTGGGGACACCAAATAAGGCATATTTGCCCATATCCCCGTGTCCGCAAAGGGGCCGGTTTGGCTGTAGAGCGTAACTACTGTTTATGCCCATCACGTTGCTACGTAGCCAATTACATGAATTAAATACAATTTTTGATACATAATTTAAGTGAATGAGCTAATAATACAGCAGAGACAAAAAAATCTGGAATTCCGTTTCCTGATTTTGATCTGTGTTACTGTTTAGTGAAAATAAGCCTAAAACTGCCTGTTTTAACATACTAGAAAAGAGTTGGGAACTGCCAAGTATGTGCAACAGGTGAAGAACATCGAAATAAGAAATTTTTTGTACAGTGAATTTTTTCCAAAAATTAGCCGTTCGGGCACTACAGTGAATTTAGTATTTGCATCCACCACATCCAAGATTTTTACAAATGGCTACAAGGCGCCATTTCAAGAATTTTTAAAATTATTTAATGTCAACAGACGTTGGGCTCTCTCTCTCTCTCTGGCGACTTTCTAAAATCAGGTAAATTCACCGGAATTGTATGTGTAGAATCCATGGTCGCAAATGAAGAAGCGGATTTTAAGCTGAGTTATTGTGTTCCATTAATTTAGATAGTAGTGTGTATATATATATATATATATATGTGTGTGTGTGTGTGTGTGTGTGTGTGTGTGTGTGTGTGTGTGTTAGCTTATGTTCTGGCCCACCCACGGTGCAGTTCAAGGGAAGTTCGTATGATGTGTGGCGGCAAATCTTGCAGCAAGTGGGAGCTCACCCCTACTATGGAATACTGCTGCAGTCACTAGTTCCAGGGGATGCTGAGCGACGTTTTAATTGGTGAAACTTCGTTACGAACACCTTAGATATGCAGCCGAATTTTTTAGTGTACGTCCTTTGGACGGAAGAGTCAAAATTCACCCGCAACGGGGTGTTAAATAGACACAACGGACATTATTGGGCTCTCGAAAATCCTTTATGGAGACGACCAGTCCGACATCAGGTGTGGTGGTGGTCTGTTAATGTGTGGTGCGGTATTTTGAACAACAGACTCATTGGACCTGTATTCTACTAGGGCACATTAACGGGACGTCGATATTTGCATCTGCTACAGAGCGTACTATCGGATATTTTGCATGATGTTCCATTGAGTGAGCGGAGAACCATGTGGTTCCAACATGACGGCGCTCCTCCTCACCATCCAACAGAAGTACAATTATTATTATCCCAAACCTTCCGCCAACAGGTCATTGGCTAGGGTGGTAGTGTGAGCTGACCTGCACGGTCACCGGACCTTACCCCATTGGACTTCTTCCTTTGGGGATATCTCAAAAGACAGGTCTATCACACCTAACCGACGACTGTGGACTATGTCCGCAGTCGCATTACCGATTTCTGTACAAGCGTCATACCTGCAATGCTGCTGAATGTGCAAGAAGAAACGCTCCACCGTATACAAACGTGTATTGCAGCCGACGTTGGCCACATCGAGCACACATAATGACATACAGTAATACGCTGTTCACATTTGCCGAACCAAATACCCACATATTAGCGTTTGACGTGTTCTATTCCCGCAATTCATGTACCATTTTGTACTGCATCAGTGATGCTGGACAACTTTGTAATTAACTTTTTTTTTTCCGTTTCTTGAATAGTTTTCGAGATAGCAGATCTACGTTCTGAATTTTTCCGCTAGGTATGTAATGTCAACTGATGATGTTGGAATGGAAAATATAAATGTAAAAATGGTATGAAAATAAAATTTGTATTTGTACGCTGCACGCAGTCTCACCTTGTAGCGCATAGTCACTTCACTACGTATACAGTACGTACATATACATCATATTCATGCATCTATCTTCCTCCGTTTGACAGTTATCAGCGTGTATAATGACTTTACTAAACCACCCTAAAAACT
>QLNU02003225.1:51262930-51284044 GCA_006491805.2 Dysdera silvatica | reverse complement strand
GTTTTTTAAAATAATTAAAGTTTAATTCCGAAAATTTGCAAGATAATTATTTTTTAAGTTAATAAATTTATAAATTGGTTATTTTTAATTCAAAAATATGCAAGTTAATTAATTTTTTAGTTTAAACAATTTCTATCTATTTTTCTTTTTTGTAGTATGCTCCCCGTTTTTTTGGAACCGCATTTTGGTGAATTTGAAATACAATAGAACTTTGATAATTGGAATTAACTAAGATTGCCTATATTAATTCTTTTGGCGTTTCGTCACGTCCTACTCAAGTCTTCATCAACGGTGTGGATTACCTTCGTAGGCGGACAATACCAATATATTTTCATTTTAATCATATTGTGTCCAGTCTCGTGTCCTTATATTCTGGGGGTGAAGCCCCCCCATGTGCACAAAACAGAGGTCAAAGAAAATTAATATTTCAAATTTTTTAGCAAACCTATCTACGAAAAGACTTCCTTACTTATGCGGCAAAAACTATTAAAAATGTTTAAAGATGAATAATTATTTAGTAAGCATGAACATTAATTTTTCTGTGTAATCATTAACATTAATTTTCCTGTGTAATCATCAACATTAATTTTCCTGCGTAATCATTAACATTATTTTCTTGTATAATCATTAACATTAAATTTGATGTGTAAAATAATTAACATTAATTTTCCTACGTGATTATTCACATTATTTTCCTATGCAATCATTAACATTAACATTAATTTCGATGTACGATCATGAACATTATATAATTTTGCTCTGTAACTATTAATATTAATTTTCCTGTGTAATCAGCAACATTAATTTTCCTGTGTAATCATTAACATTATTTTCCTGTAATCATTAACATTAATTTTCATGTTTAATCATTAACATTAATTTTCATGTTTAATCATTAACATTAATTTTCATGTTTAATCATTAACATTAATTTTCATGTGTAATCATTAGCATTAATTTTCCGAGACAGACAACTTAATGTGACAACTGAGTAAACATGTATTTTCACGTGATCTGACTTACTGAGATCCAAATTTAAGATCTAAAAATACAAAAAAATAATAATAAGATTTGGGATTTGAACCAGGAATGTAAAAAGTAGTAACTAAAATCTAGTGGCTCCCCATCACTTAGTAGCCACTTAGACCTAATTTACTAAATCAAGTTTCCGTTGTAATTTCAGGTGAAAGCTATCCGAGGAAAGTGGGAAGCGTCGAAAACGAGTGGCGGCTCCAGAAATAATTTAGAGCTGTTTGCAAGAAATCCACAATACTTACTTTCAGTTCATGAAAAAGAAGGTGCGCCCTATATCCTGCGATAAACATTGCCTTTCCTCTCCTTCGCTTATTTCTAAAAATTTTAATAATTTATTAATAATTTAATTACAATTTAAAAATGCGGTAATAATTTTGAAAAATTAATGCATTGATTAAAAAGTACATATGTTAATAGGTACATTCGCCTATCAGTACATTTATGAAAAAATGCATATTTCCGAACATTAAAAATAATTTTTTAAAACTAGCATATTTCTAAAAAATTAAAGTAGGTGTATTAAAAATGTTAGATCTTATTTAATGTAAAATCGTTACAAATGGTAATATTTTTAAAAGTGATAAATTTACTAAAAATTGTAAATTTGTTAAAAATTGTAAATTTGTTAAAAATTGTAAATTTGTTAAAAATTGTAAATTTGTTAAAAATTGTAAATTTGTTCAAAAATTGTAAATTTTTAAATGGTAATTGTAATGTGGCACCTTTTTCAAATTTTCATTTCCTTAAGAAGCAGTAAGTTTCCTAAAGTGGTAAATTCGTAAAAACTTGTGAATACGCTAAAAATTGACGAATTTTTTAAAAACTGTGAATAAAATTGTAAATTTGCAATATAAAGTCGAAGAATACTTCTTTATTGCATATTTTAATTATATTTTTCTTTCTCCACTTCAAGAGCCCAAAAAACATCAGAGGAAAGATTCCATGGTCAACAACAATAAATGCTGTACTGTGATTGCCCTTATGCAAGTACGGCGGCGCTGCATGAAACATCCTGGAAGGAAAATGATGCAAATTGGATTTGTCGTGTACAAGGTACATAATAGTATTTACGTGGTATAGACTACAGGTGTGTCGAATCGTTCACTGAACGAATCAACTATTTTGCCTACTTATCACGAACGAGCGGATCCGTTCACTGATTCGGTCATTCGGTCACTGTCCGATTTGAAACGCTATTAGTACAGAAAGTTTAGCATTGAAATAGTAACTCATTGAAATATTTATTCATGATATATGTGTGTGTGAGCATTATATTAACTAATCTTTATATTATATTAACTGCTTTTTATATTTTAACTGCTCTTTGTGTTATATTAATTACTCTTTATATTACTTTAACCCTCTGACTGCTTATCCCTCGATTTTCACGGGCAACATGAAAGTAACAAAATTTGCTCATCCCACGATTTTCGCGGGTATAAAATTTTTCCATCTTTCATCTCTCATTATCTTTGGTTACAAAAATGTGCTACATATTTTAACTCTCAAATACATGTAGATTTGAAATATGTAATAAAAAAATATGCAATTTTTGAAGCGATACGAATAAAAAAAATTAGCATTCAGAGGGTTAACTATTCTTTATATTATATTAATTTCTCTTTATGTTATATTAACTATTTATATTTACTAGTTAATTATAATTTATATTTATATTATAAGAAAAGAAGATTAAAGAATAAATATTTATATTTACTAGTTGATTAAATCATAATATTAACTAGTTATATTTACTATTAAATTATAATATTAACTAGTTGTATTTATATTAAATTATATATAATGTTAACTAGTTATATTTACTATTAAATTATATATATGTTAACTAGTTATATTTACTATTAAATTATATATAATGTTAACTAGTTATATTTACTATTTATATCATTTTAACTATTCTTTATATTATATTAACTGTTTTTCATGTTATATTAATTACTGTTTATATTATATTAACTAATCATGTTATATTAACCTATCATATTAAGTTAAAATTTAGACTTATTAAGATATTGACGAATAATATCAAATCAAACCTTATTCAGACGGATACAGTTTTTTACATGAGGTGATGACGATTTACAATTTATTGGTTAGATTAATCCGTCTAGACAGCAAAGGGTTAAAAACTTTGGGGTCTGACAAAGCCCCTGCTGCCCAAAATTGGATATAATTAGTGGAAGTACTAAAAATAAGTAAATAAAACAAGAGAAAAGAGCTGGTTGATTAGGACGGGAATGGAAGGTATAAATAAATAAATGGAAAGTATAAAAAAAAATGTGGTGATATCATAATTCTCTCTCTATAATAGATGTCTGTAGATAATTTTTTATATTGAGCAAAGGAATAAATAGATTTAAGTAAGTTAGGAAGAAGATCCCACACCCTAGGGCCAAAGCAACAGATACGGAAGAGTGTAAGTTTCGTCCGTGGGTTCTCTGGTATTACATCGTTAAGATTTCTTGTAAAATGGGTTTGATCAGGAAAGTGTAATGAAATAAGATCAAAATGAGTACCTATTCGTATGGTGTTAAACATGAAGATGGGCGCTTTGCAGGTAAATGATTTTCCAATTAATAATATCTGATGATCATAAGCCATTTCGATCAGTCATACCATGTTTTTGAAAGTGCTGCCTACAAGTAAATTTCTGGCTCTTAGACTACCTTGTTTTGCAACCTTCTCTACTACGAAATATGTTCGACGGTATATGACGATGATGCAGGACGGTGATTTTTATCAAGATATTGCACTTTAGATTGAAGACTGTTAATATGTCTTCTAAATTTTTATTGTTTGTTTGTTTGGATGTTTTATGGCGCAAGAGCATCTGGGCTATACTGCCCCAAGTAAATTTTTATAACTTATATTGAACTATTTCTAAAGCTTCATGTTTAACCATCTGTTCTACATAAATATTCTAAGCCGGAGATTATAAGGTTTTTACCGTGGAGCCCAGAGAACATTATAACTTAAAAAGAAAAAGGAAAAGAAAAAAGAAAAGAAAAAAGAAAAGAAAGAAGAAGAAGAGGAAGAAGGAGAAGGAGAAGGATGAGGTCGATAATTTAGGAGGCGGAGGTATCTTTTTGAAATCTGGTAAGTCTAATGAAATTAGACGTGGAAGTGTTTCCCCAGGTTAGAAGGCAAAAAGTTCAAAAAGAATTGAGACGAATAAGTAGTATAAGCGCCCATACAAGTACTTCCAATGGGGAGGCTGAGAAAAACTGAATATTTCTGGGGGGGGGCTGAGAACAATTACCTCCTTCTAAAAGCTATCCAGAATATTAGTGAATGTACAGGATACTGAGACGCTGCAAAAATAATCGATACCGCTTGACAATTAGTAATAAGCTAAAAAGTATCGTATTTTTTTGAAGTGTGATTGTAAAACTTTTGAAAGTATGTGCATAGCCAGTTCGAACAAATCAAATTTTCAAACATTTGGAGGGGCTTGAGCCCCCCCCCCGCCCCATGGTAACTAGTGGCTGACATTTCGTATCACTCCAATATTCCTACTAATTTTGTTACACCTATTGTTAATGTAAATATCCCATTTAAGGTTGAATTAAAAACTTAACCGAGGAAGTTTATATTTTGTAAGAATGAAATCATAGTATTATTTATACTAACATGAGATTAAAACGGTTAGGGTCGATTAGTTTTTTTTCTTGGTGAAAAGGGGGTATCTTGTCTTTGAGGTATTAAGTGTTATATGTATTATAAGATCATTAGGTATTCACCATTATGTATGCTAGCAGAACAGCTTCTAAAATCTAAATAGATAAGAGTCGTAGATACTGCAGTCGTTAAAGTTCCATCTGTTTAACATTAAAACCCATGAACATAAGCTAATCGACATATCGTTTTAGGGCTAGCTTTGAAGTTGGTTAGATAGGAAGCAGTACTTGATCATTTTTAACGATAATAGTCGTTAACTATTGAGTTCAACCCTACGATAACCAATTGGGAAACGGAAATGCTTCTCTTTTGCAGACGATTGTTTTCTTAAAGCTATTGTAAACTATGGTCGTAAAATGCAGATTCGAGGCAAGAAGGATGTTCTGGTTAGTAAGGTGCATCTGCCGACACTTTCACCCATATACGTAAATTAAAAACGGCTTAAATCGTTAGCGTTGTACCTCTTGATATAGTGGGGGTAAATAGGGTCCTTTTCCCGCCTTTTTTCTAAGTGGCTATTTAAGATAACGTAATCTTTAGTTTTAACCAATCATAGATCGTAATATAAGGGGGTAAAATTAAGACAGAGAGAGAGAGAGAGAAAAAAAGAAATAGGGATCTTTCTAATGCAGATTCGAGACTTCGAAGATTGAACTTGTCTTGTTACTACAGGGATAGATGTTCAAAATGAGAAAAGTAAACGTGTGGAGGGAAGGCCCTGTAGGGCCCCTCATGCAAGTACTGTTACGTTTACACTCACTCTCAGAGACGTCTTGAATTTAAAGATTGCGCTTTTAAATAACTTGATAATTAATAACGTAAGTTATGGTTAATTGATAAGCCGCTGCTAAGGGTTAGAAAATTGTAAAGGTGGAATATGTGAAGTATAAAATTACTGTTTTTAATGAAGTGGAACCATTAATTGTTGTAGGGTGTATTTGATGTAAATAGTTTTAATAAATATTTTATGTTGTTATTATGTTTAGGAATTTTAATCTTATTCGAAATAAACATGTGGGATTTTTAATTGGGGAGGAGCCACGAAAGGGGTTTAAGTGTGTTTTACGATTTACTAATCGCTAAAAATCACTATACGATCACAATACATACACTCTGTTGCAATGAAATATATGCACCCAGAAAAAATTGAGCCACAACTTCGAAACTCAGCATGTGTATAGTGTTCGAGTAGTCGAACAAATGTTCAAAACATCAAAGCAAAACAAAACACCGTTTTATTGACGTGTAGCAGTACAAAGAATGTGCTTTTCAATAGGTGGTAAAACCACTCTTGGCAGCCATACAAGCCCATACTCGGTGGGGCATGGAGGCAATTAAGTTGCCGATGTCCCACTGCGGTAGATCCTGCCACAAATGAAGCAACTGCTGAACGAATTTGGAGGTATTCCGAGACGGCTGAAGTTGCCTACCCAACATGTTCTAAGCAAGTCCGATAGCCGAAAGGTCTGGAGTCATGTCAATCGAGGACATTAACACCTCGAAGATATTGTTGCGACAGTCTATCAGTATATGGCTGAGCGTTGTCCTGCTGATAAACAGAAACTAACCGGCCAGATTCCATAGTTTGTACCATCGGCTGTAAAATTTGTCGACGTACATGTGAATGGTGAGAGTACCTCGTAGCAAGAACAAAACGGCTGTCCCAGGTGATCGCTCTTCCGACTATCATACCAGGTGTAATGGCTGTATGACCCTCGGTAACGAATGAATTCGACCTTTGACCCCCTCGTCTCCACACCGTGTTCGGTGGTCATCAGCATCAAGTGAAAAGCAGGATTTGTCACTAAAGAGGACATTCTTCCAATCCAACACTGCCCAGCATGATCGTGAGCGACACTATTCCAAACGACGCTGCCTATGGTAGGATGTCAGAGGTAATTGCCATAATGGTCATCGAGATCTGAATCTAGCGTCAGCTAGTCGTCGCCGAATGGTATCCCTTGATATCACTTGACCTCTACGAGTTGGCAAATGGCGTCGAATTGTTGATAGAGTCACTGCCTATGCGAACGTGGCTGCTCTGATTGCGCGATCCTCTCGTGCATTTGTGGCCCGGGGACGTCCTGAGCCACTGCGATAGCTGACTGTACCTTCTCTGAGCCACTGGTTACAACACCCGGCAACTACCATATCGCTTCGCCTAATATGCCGGCTGATCTGTCTGTTCGACCAACCGGTCTCTCTGAGGCTTATAATCCGCCCCCTCTCAAAGTCGGACAAATGTTTGTAATGCCGTAGGGAACGTCTGTAAAGCATCTTTCGTGTCAATATCGTGTATCTGAGCTGCTAATCCAGTTGTAAATGCCCATCACTGAGCGCACCGGCCCTTTTAAATTCTACTCGCGTCGCAGTTCATGCACGCGTTGCATGCCCCCCACAATGCTCATTGGTGCTGTACGTTTGATCATTTGCATAACTCGCCAAACCACATTTGCATGCTGAGTTTCGTAGTTGTGGCTCAATTCTTTCTGGGTGCACATATTTTATTGCAACAGAATGTATTACGACCACATATTACTCCCACATATGGTACCGCACCTAAGAAGCACAGTGCAACTCTATTACCACATACATGACGCAGTTGATAACTGTAAAACTCACCGTTACAGTTGAGTAAATCAAATATTATTTATACATACTTTTCGAGTCCTTCAACGAGTAAACACCTACGTTAATAAAATGCATTATTCTGAAATGTGCATTATCTAAGATGCATAACTGATAGTAGAAATGCATACATGATTTGTTTTATTGCTTTACGCAGATATTGCACTCATTTACGAATTGGATGTTTATAGCAACTCTGCGTCGAGCGAGTCTAGCGACGCCATTTTTCCAGCGGCAAGCTTCACTTCACTTCATGTCTCGGTGTTTTATTTTTTAATTAATTAATAATAACAATATAGATAGTAATACAATATTATTATTATTACGTCGACTACAGCCAGTACCCGCTATAACTAATTAGTTATAGGAGCGCTGCTACAACAGAGCTTCTCAAACTATGGAGCTCGAATTCTCGGGGGTGAGGACGGACTGGACAGTTACCCAAAGAAGTTGCACGACATTTTCTTACATGAAATATTTTAGTTTTAGCTGGAGCTAAATTAGTTCCAGAAAAAACATCCGTATCGACTGTAGAGAGCAATGCATTTACATTAAATACATTTATATTATATCCATATTTTAACTTAACTATAGTAATTATTTATTTTTTTGTCCAGGGCTGATCTGCTGATAATGATACTCAAGAGGCCCAGTAGAGATATCATTACAGGCAGTTTATCTGTGTAGACAATGTTGAATACGATATATTCTGCATTTTGAAATAGATCTACTAATCCCAAGCTTTATCCCAAATTATATTATTATATATAAAAAACTTATATATAAAAAAAATTACATCTAAGTATTTCATAGGAAACCAAATTTCTCATAGTGATTTCGTCGCAGTATGCGATTGCTTGTTATAGCCGGCGTCGTTATGAACGATTTGCACTATACAACGAAATGCTAGTCATTTTTTTTATTAATTTTTCGGATTTCCTAATCTTTTTCATTTTGCTTTTAATTTTTCTTTTCTGTTTCTTCGTCTGTTTTAGACAGAGGATCCAAGACGAAAACTAACAGTCCAAGATTTCATCACGCTAGAAGAAGAAGGCAATTCAGGACCCTACATTAACTATAGAGAGGTCTTCGGGCGTTTCGAGCTATCACCAGGCCATTACGTCATCATTCCAGCCACCTATGAAGCACATCGTCAAGGTTCATTCATGATTAGAGTGTACGCAGACAGTATATTTGAATTAAGGTAATTAACATTTCTGTACACGAAAAGAACTAAGAACTTGTAGAATTATCATTAACATTTTCCTTATCAATATCAATTAAATAATCATTATTATTCAAATGATTCTGTTTGAAAAAAAAGGGAAAATTTGAAATTATTATCAATTTTACTGCATTTTCCTTTATTTGTATTTTAAATCGGGGAATATGCCCTGTCCTAAAGTTAGGTACAAATATTCAACGTACTTGCCCAAGGAATTTTTCAACCCACTGTAAACTTAGATGCTTCACGAAAAGTTATCCTAAAAATTCCTACACTTACGTGTGTGCCGATGAAGTATTCGTAGTGAAGAGACTGAATAAACTATTTGCATACGAAGACTACCACGACCATCTGCGTAGCGCGGGTTGGCAACACCCAGAACAAGTTAAGCCCGCTAAAACCCGTTAGCGCGCCCTTCCAGCAATCCAATATTGAAATTTTGTGCCTCTAAGAATTATATGCCCGGGGCTTTCACTGTGATGCCCCCCACGCCACATCACTAACCACGACATGTTATTGAATCCAAGTTATGATCAATCAGAAGGTTATTTTTGACGTGTTTGAGTGATGACGGCCGATTCACTGAAAAGATGATGCATTCTGTTTCAAACACAACAAACGGAAATTCATTGACGGTTGAGGCTGTAGCCTTACACGCAGGACTGTCCTGAAGAAAATTATTGAGAGTATGCGGTGCTAATTCAGGTTGCCTTAATTCAGGGGAATTGAAATTGCGGGGTTACTGGACTTGTGACGTCATTGCGCCGCCCTGAATAGCATTTGACTGGTCGTCTATCCAAGCTCAGGGTGGCAGTTACCACTTTCATCAGTTTTTCATTCCTCTTCTGGTCGTACGCAGGATATTATTTTGTGTCTTATGAGGTTCAGGGGGTTTTGCTCATTTCCTCATTTGTTTCCATTCAAGTTTGTAAATGACTAGAAAAAAAAAAGGCTGAACTTTGTTGAAAGTTGCCCAAAAACCAGCAAATACAAAAACTTTCTTGAGACCTTGAGAGTATGCGGTGCGTACCCTGTATTTTTCAAAATTTCTTGAGAGAATGCGGCGCACACAGCGCGTACCCTTTGGGGACAGCCCTGCTTACAGGTATATATAACCTGCATGATGGCGTTCGTAAACATATCAGGCATTAAGTGCCGGCCACAGCCTAGGCCGGGCGTAAACATTATAAAATTACCGTTATATGGTTATTATCGCTAGCAGCCGGAAGTAAAGTTTCTGAGCAAGACTGATGTGTTCCCTGTTCGAAAGATTTTTTGGGAATGAACCGTTATGTACTGCGATTGGCCAGTTTGCTAATGACTACGCTAGTGAGAGACTTTTTATTGGCTAGCGCCCTCCCCTCCTTCCAAGTGGGGTGCGAAGTAGAATAATGAATGTCTCATAAAACTATCCAACTTACGGGTGCGAACAGACATGCAACAGAACATCGTCACGTAACATCCCTTATTACGAGATGATGTTACGAGCCGAACATCACCGCGTATCATTAGTGCGTAACATCACTGCGTCACCATCATTTCATGCCGATATCCAGTCTACACTGACAAAACGTTGTTGTGCGTAAACCGGTCTAAATCCAAGAACATTGGGTGCAACGTAACCCCGTAACGTTCCTTTGATGCGATGGGGAAAAACCGGCAACTGGTGGGACGCGGAAATGTTATGATGTTCTGTTACCGAGGACGGGGTCCAGACCTGATAAGTGACGATGTTCTGTTGTTGCATGTGTGGACGCGGCCTAAGATCTGTGCGCCTAAACTAAAAATGGAAAAAGCTTTTTCGTTTGTTCCTAAGAAGGAGTTTCTCATGTGGAAAAGTTGGTGTAACCTTCCGTTTCTCAGAAATGAGATACTCCTGTTTTTGCCTAACCACTGATCGTGGGAACAGAATTTTGTGAAAGTTTAAATTTGCGGTAGAGTGGGAAATCCTCGCTGCCAATACAAACGTCGTCAATTTAAACTACCTTATTAATGCAATAAGATACTTTTTTCTTGTGTATGATTTTATACATCCGAAATACCACTAATATGTTACGCAAGTGGTGTAGGAAATGGGGGTCTTAAGGGATCACAAGCCCCCCATGAGATATCAAAACACATTATTTTCTCTAAGGCCGCATCACATAATCTTCTTTAAAGGATCTCTTCTTAGATATAATCTTCTTGGAGCCCCTCCCCCATGAGGTTTGAATTGCTAATCTACTGTGTTGCGCCAAGACCTTCAGTGTTCTTAGGAACATGAATCTCCTTCACCAATGGAACCAAACCCCGACTACAGATCTGTCGAAAAATGAAGCCGGCAGGAGCCAGGTAACTGGTGGAATTGAACCCAGATGGCTTGCATGGTTACCAAACGCGGATCACGGTTTCAATAGGCCCTAGGCTAAAAGGCTAAACTGAGTCCCTACAGATTACGACCCGCGTAATATTCAGTAAATAAACCACATGTCTTTCTTTGACGTTCAATAATGAAATATATCAATAAAGGAATTCTCAAATAGTTGTAAACAAGATTAAAATAACGCTTAAAAAGTAACACATTCAAGAACCGTATCAGGCTCCAAAATCACATGGCCATGGGACGTTCACTTGGCCCTCAAGTGCAGATCCAGCAAGGGGCGGAGGGGGCTTTCGCTCTCCCATCAGGGTTAAATGTGAAAAAAAAAAGGATTATGAAGAATATTTTATGTGTTGTTTGTTACGACTGTAATAAATAAAAGTCTTACACAGGCGTCCAAAGTCTCTAAGTCTTGGAGAAATGCGATCCAGACGTTTTTTTCACGAATCTTCAAGCTACTCGTCTTTCAAACTACGTTTTCAGTAAGTGTTGCTTCAGCAAAACGTAGTTTTTTATCCTTGAAGCGCCGTCAAACTTGGCTTCGAACGCGGATGACAGAAGAGACTTTTAATACACACCCACAGAGACATTCATATTGATGTAAATAAAGTGATTGACAAATTTTCAAAGAAACCAAGATGGCTAGACTTTGCACTAGAAGCTTAAATTTTTTTAAAATGTTGCTTGTTATAAAAAGTAAAATAATTTCAACGCTTTTGCAGTTTAAATTTTAACTTGTTCTATTAATTACATTGTAAATTATGATTTTGGTTATTGTATATGTCTCCTTTACTAGGTTATCCTTCTGTCATACTCGACTATAATCTACCCTAAACCATATAGTTTAATTAAAGAAAAGCCCAGCTTTAATTCATTGTCTTAAATTAAATATTTTGGTGAGTATAAAGGAAGGCTAGTAATATAACAACATTTACCTAAACTATTTAACAGTCCAAAACTAAAAATTTTCCTGGTGAGGGCCCACGGAATCGACCCCGCCCCCGTAATAACATCCTGGATCCGCCCTTGCTTGACCTGGACGTAAATTCGTCACTGGCTGCCACTACGCAACCTCATGACGAAAATAAGAGAGAGAAAAAAAGATAAAAGGATTGGTTTCTCTTTATATAGTATCTTTGTATAGTATCCTTGTATAGTCTCTTTGTACAATATCTTCGTATAGTCTCTTTGTATAGTATCTTTATATAGTATCTTTATATAGTAATAATTCCTGCTCTGTTTCTTTTCAGAGAGCTGAGATGATAAGAAATGCGCTTAGGGGCCAACGCAAAAATTTCCTTAAAGAATGAAAATAAAAGATGGTGACTGAACATTTGATTGTGGCGATGTTATCATAAGAGTTCTTGAACAAAAATAAAACACGTGACAGGTTTTAAAACTAGCTAAATACTATTTTTTACATATTTTTATCACCGAAGCGAAGAACGTTCCAATAAGAAACATTGGGAAAATGAACTAACTAGAGACATGCGGAAGTGTCAACAAAGTTACCGAACTTAATCGCGATCATGTAGAATTGTCAGAAGATACGTTTTTGAAATATCGAAGATTTTTCCTTTTTCACTAATAAAGACACACAATTGAATTTTCTACCATATTGGAAGACGAAACTGCTTATTAATTGAATATTAATAACAAGCAACTTACGTTAATAACAAACTCTTCTGTTCCTCTAAATATTTAAACCGTTTCCTCTATGACATAATGTCTAACAAATAATCACATTTTAGTCCACTTTTATCATGTTGTCATGTGATTTTATTTTCCTACTTTATTTTGATTACACTATGTAGACAAAAGTATTCAGACGCGTAAGTTGGAAGGAATCAAAATTGTTTATCAGCAGATATCGGTGCATAATCGGCTATCACAATAATTAAATATATATATAAAAAATTCTATTTGATATTTATTCCACCGATAAGATATAATTTATTTACATATGTGGTAAGTGCGGGTTAGAATTAACTGCTCTGTCTACCAGTGTTAATGCTAGTGTAATTCTGGCCTTGTAAATGACTGATATCAGTTTGTTTCCTGTTGGCGATTCATGTCAGGGATGGCTAGTTAGCCGATAGACATCACAAACAACAAACATATGCTCTGGAGCAGCGGTTCTTCAACGGTTGTCCGCGGCCCCCTGGAGATTCGTGAGACCCTCCCAGTGTCCCACAAAAGTTCGGAAAAGTACTAAGACACGAGCATTTACTCTTTAATGCTAAGAATAAATTATGAGGGAACGAAAAATTCTTTCCTTAAATGGTGAAAATCAGTGATGAAACACTAGAAATAAATATATATGATGCAAATTCCGGGCTTTAAACTTTGAGTTAATTCTTGGAGAACCGCGAGAATGAGGGATCTCTGAAGTGGGGGAGGTCCGCTGTCTAAGAAGGTTAAAGAGCCGCTGTTATGGAGCATTAGCTATACTTCCGAAACACCATATCTATGTCTTTGAGCAGAGACGAATTCAGGCATATGGCGCCCGGTGCGAGCCAATGTCAATTATTTTCAAAATAATTCCTTTAGTAGCTCAGTTTTTTTTGTTTTTTTTAATTTATTTCCAAGTATCTCTTCAATGGGATACTGGATATTTATTACAAGACGAAAAGCCACGATAACAACTAACATGTCCTTACAACAAATATCATGTAACTAAACTGCAAATACTTTTCCTGATGAGTCAAAAATTAAATTGTTTTAATATAAAAATCAAGGCCTTATATGAGTTTTAAAAATCTGGAATGTTTTCTGTGCAGTCACGTAGTTGTAAGTAGTAGTAGTGGTAAGTTCATCCGTTTTCATGTCCTCATATTATATCCATTCTGGTGTCCTCATTCCAAACGTGGTATCCTTCTAGAATTTTCCTCGCCGAATCCGCTTTCCTCTCCCTCTGGTTTTGAAAAAGATTGTTCCTATTTTAAAAAGCCTTGTAGAGAGTGGGGTCATTTTTTTTTCACTTATTAGCCTGAATTTATTCTCATTGGTTTTAAAAAGCGTGTGGAAGTAAATATAATTATATATTGAATTCAGAAAACTCATAAAACATCAATTTGATTTGTTGAAACTTATTTAAGAATAAGCGCTTAGATGATCCAATTGGATTTGGCCTTGTCGGCATTTCGGGCATCATTTTGGCGCACCCCCCCCCTTTTCTTGGCTTGGCACCGAGTGCGACAGCACGGGGCGCACCGCTCTTAATCCGTCATCACTTTACGCTGACTATTGGAAAACAACTTTTTGAACAATTGTACCAACTGCCTCTTGTCTGCATTTTTAAAGCTTGAACCTCTGCGTCCCTTTCTTTTTTAATTTCTTGTGGAAGCATTGCTTTGACTGCCAGTTAGGATAAGAGTTGTGGAGGCGTTGCGGTTTTTTCTCCCTTTTTTCTAAGTTCATTCCTCTTCATCTGAATTTCGGGCAATTCTGGCTTTTCTAAGTGCCCTACTGTACGGACCTTTCTCAGATTGATGGCTGCTTCCCTTCTTTTTTTTTTCTTTTTTTGTCAATTCGTTCTTCTTTTCATTCAGGATATTTCTTTTTTCTTATGCACACTTGCACTGGCCTTTCTTCGGACTACTGGCGTCTTCCTTCTTGTCAGTCAAGTTCTTCTTTTATAAAAATTGCTATTTTGCAGAGACCTTCATTCAGAGTCGTGGCTGTTTCTTTTCATTCAGGCCCTTCCTTTGATTCCTCAACACGAATCATAACAGCCGCATCTTTAACTATAATAAATTCAGAAACCTCTCTAGGCATACTTTCACCCATATCGTCAAATGTATACATGTCCTGAAATATTTCTTCACACTTCTTGAAAAGCTTCTTCCACAATTGCCACAAAAGACTTCGTCATCAAGATCTGATGCAGCTTTCCAGATCATAGTGAAAACAATACAGAGTTTCACTAGGAGATTCCATAACAAACAGTTATTTCGACACTGGCGTAAGGTTTAAAAACATACAACGTTTCAGGAGCCAACTGTTCCTTTGTCGAGTGAAGGCAGAAATCATCCGCCATGATCATGAATTTCAAGATCATATAACAGGTGCTCTGTAGTCTATGTTTATTCCACTCACTAGACCATTTGTAAAATGCCGCGTTCAATTCTGAGCATTAAAGTTATCTTCTGTGGTATCGTGTAGAAGAAACCTTGCAAGAGGAACAAGGGAAATTTTTCGGTAATAACTACTGGTATATCTAGAAAGCATGTATAGAAGAGTCAGTAAAGTCCTTTCAACTAAACTATATTTGTCCAAAGGCCGACAATTCACAGATATCGGCTACTAAATGCTATCATTTCTCTTCGACACTCGTATTCGAATACATTCAGCTGCATAATGTATATTACTGATGTTGAATAACTCAGTGTTGATTATACCATTGTTGAACACACACACACAACAGTGGTTATTGTTCTGCCAACAACAATGAAGTAAGAGGACATCGTGGAATGAACTTTGACTATGTGTTTACAATTTTATTTCCGTGGGTATATTATATCATCATATGTAATATTGTGCTTTGTTAAATGAGATAATTTTATAGTTATTGTACGTAGGAATATTAAAATTATCCTGGGGAACGGTAATTTCCTCCATGAATTAAAGTGCAATGTGTGTGTTAGTGATCAAAACTATTTCTATATAACAGAAACGTGTGCTCCATGCGTGCCTTCTTGATGTTAATAATTCGATTTTATTAAAGTTCTCTTTAAGAAAAATGTCTGTTCCTTAATCCATATTATGGTTTCAACACAAGGTGGTTAAAAACATGGCGATGTAAGTCAAACTCAAAAAACAAATATATATAACTGTTTGGATTTTTTTTTATGACGCAAGAGCATCTGGGCTATACTGCGCCAGTATATAAAACTGAAAATACAATCAAGGTACAATGAAAATCTTTATAACGAGCCCGGATATAATGACCAACTGAATATAACGACGGAATTTTTTACAAGAAGTTTGATTTTCTCTATTCTATTACATAATAAACGTATCTCTATAACGACGGCGATTTTGTCTCCAGTAGGGAAATCCGTATCGGATATAACGACGCGACATTGCAGCCATGCTATAGCGCCTAGAATGAGCACTCCTGGAACTACCGAAAAAACCAGTTCCCAAACTTTACACCCCCGGTAGATGGAGCTCTCAACAGTCTACTTGGCGAGTTTCTCCCATTAAAGTATTGGATCTTACATTTAAACATAGCAAAGGTTATTGCGAATCAAAGAGAAAAACCCGGAAATTTAATGATGCAAAGTGAAAAACATATATTTAACGATGTAAAGTAAAAGAAAAAAAATGAAAATTCCCAATTAAAAAACCCTACTTTTAACCTTTATTTTAATGGTTACATTGAATTAAAGGACATAGGGGGCCGCTACGAGTTTCGTGATTGATCAATGAAGAGGGGTCCCTCGCTAGCGTTCGGGAGCTTTTTGGTTATTTTTTTAATCAAAACGATGAAATTAGACAAAAAAAAATAAATAACATTAAAAAAGTGGGGAAAAACAAGAATCAAAGCAAAATCGAACATAAACAAAAATCGCCAAATGGAAGCGGTTACCGTATTGTAAAAGAGCGCCTAAATGTTTACAGATTCCAATTAGACAATTTTTCTGGTTTTGCGTCTGGTACCGGTATCGGCGACAAACTGGGCGAACGCACTATACAACAATTGATGGCAAGGACAGTCACTCACCCCAAATGGCAAAATATCTAGTTACGCCACTGCAATGTATTTGAATTCCTTTGTATAATAAGTTGAGTGCAGAAGCTGCGAAGGAATCCAATGGAGATTGTGAGATGAGAGCGATTGCACTCAAAAAGTTCGGAATATAAGAATCATGGATGCGTACATGGTACCTTAATACGCACAATTAAGAAGGGAAAAACAACGAACCATACATAATAAAATACAGGAGGATAGGAGATGAAGAACACTGTATATTCTTTGTCTGAAAACGTTTTCACATGGATAAAAATTTTCGGAAATTTTGGAAAAAATAAACTACATCTAAAACGCTTCATTTCGTTCTGAAAAACGTTTTTACATCTATCAAATTTTCTGTCAATTTTTGAATTTTTTTTGAGAAAAATCAGTTGGGTCTAAAACGTTTCATTTCGGTCTGAAGAATAGGTTTGCATCAAATAAAAATTTTCGGAAATTTTGGAAAAAATAAACTACATCTAAAACGCTTCATTTCGGTCTGAAAAAGGTTTTACATCTATCAAAAATTTTTTGTCAATTTCTGAGTTTTTTTGAGAAAAATCAGTTGGGTCTAAAACGCTTCATTTCGGTCTGAAGAATAGTTTTGCATCGATTAAAAATTTTCGGAAATTTTGGAAAAAATAAAGTACATCTAAAACGCTTCATTTCGGTCTGAAAAACGTTTTTACTTCGATGAAAAATTTTCTGTTAATTTTTGAATTTTTTTGAGAAAAATCAGTTGTCTAAAACGCTTCATTTCGGTCTGAAGAATAGTTTTGTATCAGATTAAAAATGGAAATTTTGAAAAATAAACTACTACCAAAACGTTTCATTTCGGTCTGAAAAACGTTTTTACTTCGATGAAAAATTTTCTGTTAATTTTTCAATTTTTTCAGAAAAATCAGTTGGGTCTAAAACGCTTCATTTCGGTCCGAAGAATAGTTTTGCATCGATTAAAAATTTTCGGAAAGTTTGGAAAAAATAAACCACATCTAAAACGTTTCATTTCGGTCTGAAAAACGTTTTTACTTTGATGAAAAATTTTCTGTTAATTTTTGAATTTTTTTCAGAAAAATCAGTTGGGTCTAAAAACGTTTCATTTCGGTCTGAAGAATAGTTTTAGCATCGATTAAAAATTTTCGGAAATTTTTGGAAAATAAACTACATCTAAAACGCTTCTCATTGGTCTGAAAAATGTTTTTACTTCGATGAAAATTTTGGTGTTAATTCTTGAATTTTTTGAGAAATCCAGCCGGGTTCAAAACGCTTCATTTCGGTCTGAATAATAGTTTTGCACGATTAAAAATTTTTCGAAGTTTTGAAAAAATAAACTACATCTAAAACTTTCATTTCGGTTCAAAACGTTTTTACTCGACAGTAAATTTCGTTACTCTGAATTTTTTGAGAAAAATCAGTTGGCTCCAAAACGCTCATTTCGGTCTGAAGAATAGTTTTGCATCGATTAAAAATTTTCGGAAAATTTTTGGAAAAATAACTACATTCCAAGTTCCTCATATTTCTGGTCTGAAAACGTAAGCTTACTTCGATGAAAATTTCTTTCTGTCAATTTTTGAATTTTTTTGAAGAAAATCAGTTGGGTCTAAAACGCTTCATTTCGGCCTTAATAATAGTTTTGCATCGATTAAAAATTTTCGGAAATTTTGGAAAAAATTTACTACATCTAAAACGCTTCATTTCGGTTTAAAAAACGTTTTTACTTCGATGAAAATTTTCTGTTAATTTTTGAATTTTTTTCAGAAAAATCAGTTGGGTCTAAAACGCTTCATTTCGGTCTGAAGAATAGTTTTGCATCGATTAAAAATTTTCGGAAAGTTTGGAAAAAATAAACCACATCTAAAACGCTTCAATTCGGTCTAAAAAACATTTTTACTTCGATGAAAAATTTTCTGTTAATTTTTGAATTTTTTTCAGAAAAATCAGTTGGGTCTAAAACGCTTCATTTCGGTCTGAAGAATAGTTTTGCATCGATTAAAAATTTTGAAATTTTGGAAAAAATAAACAAGGTCTAAAACGCTTTATTTCGGTCTGAAAAACGTTTTTACTTCGATGAAAAATTTTCTGTTAATTTTTGAATTTTTTTGAGAAAAATCAGTTGGGTCTAAAACGCTTCATTTCGGTCTGAAGAATAGTTTTGCATCGATTAAAAATTTTCGGAAATTTTGGAAAAAATAAAGTACATCTAAAACGCTTCAATTCGGTCTGAAAAACGTTTTTACTTCGATGAAAAATTTTCTGTTAATTTTTGAATTTTTTTGAGAAAAATCAGTTGGGTCTAAAACGCTTCATTTCGGTCTGAAGAATAGTTTTGCATCAAATAAAAATTTTCGGAAATTTCGAAAAAAATAAACTACATCTAAAACGCTACATTTCGTTCTCAAAAATGTTTTTACATCTATCAAAAAATTTTCTGTCAATTTTTGAATTTTTTTGAAGAAAATCAGTTGGGTCTAAAACGCTTCATTTCGGCCTTAATAATAGTTTTGCATCGATTAAAAATTTTCGGAAATTTTGGAAAAAATAAACTACATCTAAAACGCTTTATTTCGGTCTGAAAAACGTTTTTACTTCGATGAAAATTTTCTGTTAATTTTTGAATTTTTTTCAGAAAAATCAGTTGGGTCTAAAACGCTTCATTTCGGTCTGAAGAATAGTTTTGCATCGATTAAAAATTTTCGGAAATTTGGGAAAAAATAAACTACATCTAAAACGCTTCATTTCGGTCTGAAAAACGTTTTTACTTCGATGAAAAATTTTCTTTTAATTTTTGAATTTTTTTGAGAAAAATCAGTTGGGTCTAAAACGCTTCATTTCGGTCTGAAGAATAGTTTCGCATCGATTAAAAATTTTCGGAAATTTTGGAAAAAATAAACTACATCTAAAACGCTTCATTTCGGTCGGAAAAACGTTTTTACATCGATCAAAAATTTTCTGTCAAATTTTGAATTTTTTGAGAAAAATCAATTGGGTCTAAAACGATTCATTTCGGGCTGAAGAATAGTTTTGCATCGATTAAAAATTTTCGGAAAGTTTGGAAAAAATAAACCACATCTAAAACGCTTCATTTCGGTCTGAAAAACGTTTTTACTTCGATGAAAAATTTTCTGTTAATTTTTGAATTTTTTTCAGAAAAATCAGTTGGGTCTAAAACGCTTCATTTCGGACTGAAGAATAGTTTTGCATCGATTAAAAATTTTCGGAAATTTTGGAAAAAATAAACTACATCTAAAACGCTTCATTTCGGTCTGAAAAAGTTTTTACTTCGATGAAAAATTTTCTGTTAGTTTTTGAATTTTTTTGAGAAAAATCAGTTGGGTCTAAAACGCTTCATTTCGTTCTGAAGAATAGTTTTACATCGATTAAAAATTTTCGGAAGTTTTGGAAAAAATAAACTACATCTAAAACGCTTCACATTTCGGTCGAAAAACGTTTTTACTTCGGTATTTTCTATTCCCAATTTTGAATTTTTGAGAAAAATCAGTTGGGTCCTAAAACGCTTCATTTCGGTCTGAAGAATAGTTTTGCATCGATTAAAATTTTCGGAAATTTTGGAAAAATCGAATATTTCTAAAACGCTTCATTTCGTTCTGAAAAACGTTTTTACATCAAAAATTTTCTGTCAATTTTTGAATTTTTTTGAGAAAAATCAGTTGGGTCTAAAACGTTTCATTTCCGTCTGAAGAATAGTTTTGCATCAATTAAAAATTTTCGGAAATTTCGGAAAAAATAAAATACGTCTAAATTGCTTCATTTCGTTCCGAAAAACGTTTTTACATCTATCAAAAATTTTGTTAATTTTTGAGTTTTTTTGAGAAAAATCAGTTGGGTCTAAAACGCTTCATTTCCTTCTGAAAAACGTTTTTACATCTATTAAAAATTTTCTGTCAATTTTTGAATTTTTTTTGAGAAAAATCAGTTGGGTCTAAAACGCTTCATTTCGGTCTGAAGGATAGTTTTGCATCGATTAAAAATTTTCGGAAATTTTGGAAAAAATTTACTACATCTAAAACGCTTCATTTCGATTTAAAAAACGTTTTTACATGGGTCGGTTTTTTTCTGAACTTTTCAAATTTTTTGGAAAAATCGAATATTTCTAAAACGCTTTATTTCGGTAATAAAAACGTTTTTACGGCGATCAAATTTTTTTGAGAATTTTCTAATTTTCTTGGAAAAAAGGTATCCTCTTAAACGCTTAATTTCGGACTGAAACACGTTTTTCATTCATCAATTGTTTGAGAAATTTCGACGATTTTGGAAAAAATAAACTACGTCTAAAACGCTTCATTTCGTTCTGAAAAACATTTCTACATGGGTCAATTTTTTTCTGAACTTTTCAAATTTTTTGGAAAAGTCGAATACTTCTAAAACGCTTTATTTCGGTAAGAAAAACGTTTTTACGGCGATCAAATTTTT
>QLNU02003225.1:51229869-51262830 GCA_006491805.2 Dysdera silvatica | reverse complement strand
GTGGCCATTCGAATCAACTAGATCTGACCGTGGCATAACAGGAGTCGAAATTTCTGCATGTCAATGTAGGCGGTTCTCATGAAAAATTCGGTGTTCCGATTTTGTTCCAAATCATGTCCCATTCGAACCTGCTATCGCCGACGGTGTGAACACAATAGGAGTTAAAGAGATCGGACTATTTTCCGGTCCAAAACGGGACAATTTTTTTCCGATGAAAATCCAAAATTTCTGCATGTCAATGCAACGATTTTCATGAAAAACTCGATATTCAGATTTTGTTTCAAATAATGTCCCATTTGAATCAACTAGCTCTGACGGTTTCGACACAATAGGAGTCGGAGCGGCTGGACCATTTTCTGGTCCAAAACGGGACATGTTTGTGGGCTACTAACAACGAAAGCTCCTGTGTGATATTCTTAAGGACTGACAGTTCACATTTCATGCTCACCTTCGTTGACCGAAGTTTAAATGCTCTTTATGTTAACCAAAAGAATGACGTCATTTTCTACGGAGGCAAATAGATCCCGGTTTACGGAACACATTGATATGAAATCCGATTATAGACCTAGTGACGAGCATGTCATGAAAGGCTAGCTTAGCGTTTTGCTCTACCTTCTAAGCAAACTGAATATGAGAATCTATGAAATTAAAGAATAAGAATTTGGTCAACGTTGGTTTGTTCATCTGGTTTGTCAAACTTTTTACTTTTTATTAAATTTAACGTCAGTTAAATTAGTGTTAGTCGTGGTTTTTATATATATATATATATATATTGCTAATCATAGTTTATGCACAGTGGTTCACCTTTTCAGTACAAAAACCAATGGATCTGTTCTGATAAGTTATCAAGAGCTGTTTTATGCTGTTTCGATTTGCTAATTCAAATGTAAGGAGAAGCAAGACATGAAAAAACCAGTTTATTTTTGCAGAACATACATATCTTTTAAATACTTGCACATATGTTACAATTACCAGGCTAAATATAAGTGTTGAAAATTATACTACGGGTAGTCTGTTATTTTTACAAAATGGTTAAAAATTTGATGAATTTTTGTAAGTGAAATGAGGAAACAAGAATCTAATTATTGTTGACATCGAAAATGCTTTTTGTAAATAACACGAAATGTAAAACATTCAAATAACTTTTTCGTTTTTATTCATAATGCATTTAAACATGAAAAGCAATCATCAGAATATAATTTTTCTGGAAATCAACAATCCCTTTAAGACTTTGCAATGTATAATTCATAAAGAAATTTTCTTCAAACAAAACAAAGGAACGAGAGTTGAGAAGATTTGGTAGATAATTGGTAAATTGTCTTGAACAATCCTAACTCTGCACACAAAACACGATAATTTAAACATTATATACAACTTAAAATGTATGTAATGATTTAAATTGTACTTATACTGTCATGCAGATATACAAAACTAAACAAAAAGGAAATAATACATTATATACAAATATACAAGTTGTAAATATCAATTATTTTCATAAATGAGAAATATTACTTTAACTTGTATAACTGTGGAAATTAATAAACGATAACAAAAGCTTCAATGTAACATGAAAGTGATGTCTGGAGAAAAAAAGTTGTAAAAATATGTAAACACAAATATATATATTTTTTTAATTATGACTATTGAGGATTTACCTCATCTGTTAAATCATTATCATCATATTAATGATTATATTAACTATATAATATAAATCATTACTATATTAATGATTTCATATAATGGTATTTGTCCTTGACTTGCGTCGATTTGTTCATTGACAGAGCACACAGTCACTGGCAGTTAAAGAAGAATGAGCACCAGTTACAGGAAATAAGCCTAAACAACGAGAAACTATTTTGATCTGCACAAGGTGGTGTTAGCTGCCAATACTAGTAAAAGCATGCCTTCAGAAAGCTCAGGACAAAAATATCCTGGGAGGCTGGTATTCAAAACTTCGCTGAAGTAAAAGCAAATTTAAAAAAAAAAAAAAACATTCTCGTCCTAACATCCAATGTGTTGCAGGTGCTATACTTACATCATCGCAAATAAATAGCATTTTTCACTTCTTGGCTTAAATCTAGAAAGCATGACACTCTTAAAATTATAACAAAACCGTATATACATAACAAAAATATCACAATATGGAGAATATATGTTTTCCCAAAAACACATACCACAAATTAAGGATATGTTACTCATACGTAACACTTTTATACATGAGATTCAATGCATATTTAAAAAATAATAATAATATAAAAGTCCTCTTTATTTACGAAAAAAAAATATAATACTATTTTGCATTAAATCATCCACACATAATAGTGCAATTCAGAAATTAGACATCAATAGAAATGCAGAAAGACAAAACAAAGACATAAAAAAAATATATATATATATAAATACGTAGAAAAACGAAAGTAAAACAGTTGAAGACAGGTAGAAGGAAAAATCTAAGAACTTAAACCATGAGGGTTCCCCAACTTCTAAAGATTGCTTGACCTTGCGCTTTATGAGCGCGAGAACAACTGGGAGGATGATGTACCAGTACCTACAGATTTCCGAGGCATCCGAACCTGGCAACTAGATATTCAAATGTTGAATTAAGGATCAGTAGGAAAACAGCAAATGTCCACTACTATTTAGATTCAAACCTGGATTTTCTGCACAGTTGCCAAATGTGGCATCATATCATTGAAAGATTTTGTACATCGTCAAATCAAACGAATGTCGTACCTCCAGTAAAAAAATTTGAGTGTGAGGATCCAAGAGAGAAAAATACCTTTTTTTCTTTTCTTTTTTTTTTTGAAACGTTAAAAACATTTTTCCTGAGTTTAACTTCGAAAAATCGTTATGAAATTTTTTTACAGTTCTCCATCATGAAATCATATTACACTTTTGCCAATTGGTGAGATTTGAAGACCAAAAAACAAATCAACAGCAATTTAGCATAGTCAAATTGGCATCAAACTTTTTTCTTTTTTTTAATTTAAGCACTGATAATATTTTCAATGCTAATTTATTTCCAATTTTTATAAACAATAAACCTTGTTTTTTTTAAATAAAAAAGAACTACTTTATAATATATAAAAGAAATCTGTCTTCCACTGTGACCATAATATTTAGATCCATTTCTGAATATAATTAGAAGAATAAAATGTAATTAAAAATACAATTAAATTTACGAAATAATATATATATATATATTGTCAAAAGAAAAAATACATCTTTCAGTGAACATAGATGCATAAATTGTGAAAATACTTAAAATGATTTTTCTGTGATTTAGAACTAAATGTTTAAAAAAATAATGAAAGTTAATAGCGTGGCAAATACTACAAAACTTCTTACTTACAAAAGTTTTAGAAATGTAGTAGAAATCTTTAAGAAAAATTAACATTTCCAAGCAAAAAAATAATCGAACTTATTTCAATCAGAAATTTAGTTTTTAAATCTAGTCGGACCGGCTTATATCAAACTTACAGGGGAACCTTTATACAAGTTGGTTGCTTACAAAACCCGAGACACAGTACATTCTGTGGTCCCTTGAACCCTAATTAATAGTGTGTAATCAAACTTCTGTAAAACTCGTTGATTTTTAATTGAATTTTCAAAATTGGCTTTTCGGTAAATGTGGTTGCTCTGGTGTTTTAGGATGTGCCAATGTAGTGGAATCGCCAAATTCCCAATGAGTTTAATCGAGTAAATTTCCACTGTTCGCTAAACCAGTCTCTCCACAAATAATAAGTGAAAGTTTAAAAAATAAAAACTGGTTATTAAACTATGAATTTGGCATTTCATGAAAGTGATATTGGATATGAAAATGATTAAAACACAAAGTTCCATTGCAATGAGTACAAATGAGAAAGGAATATTCCTGGCAACTTTTGGTTTCGCACGTTCCATGTTTTATTTTAAAGGAAACTGAGATTTTTAAATTTTCCAGGGTTAAAAGCAATGTAGTTGTATTTAAACAAAGCATACTGGAACATCGTTTTAATATTTTTGGAACTAAAATTGATTGTACACTAAAGTCTACATTTTAATAATTTCGTTTCAATTTTGGATGTCAATTGGCAATTCACTGTGTCTATTCTATTTGTAATTCTCTTTGTGAATCTTTTCGTTTGATGAAAAAAATAGACATCGAATAGTTGAATTACTGATGTGATTTTCGATCTGAGGGAATTTCGGGAAGGTCACTATATATGTTGGGATCAGTAAAGACCATCTTCCTTTCATTGCAAGCAAAAAGCCGCCAGTCCATCACCAAACACTTCGCACATGCCAATGTTGAAAATTCAATTAAAAATCAATGAGTTTTACAGAAGTTTGATTACACAATATTAATTACGGTCTAAAGGACTACTGAATGTACTATGCCCCGATTTTAGATGTAACCAACATATAAAAAAAAGTTACCCTTGTTAGATAAATGGAAGTTTCATATGTATCAAAGCTTTTACATGTTCCCTGAACTTTATAATATTCATCAACCAGTATGGATATATCAAAATTCATATATATCAAATATTTCCACATCCCCGTTTAGCTTTGTTAGAAGTAAGTTTGGCTGTATAACTAAATGCTCTTGCATGAATTTCATCCTTTAATGATAATTACATGCACATATAAATATAACAGTCCAATAATAATCGAACAGTGTATACATTTCTCCGATTAAAATAATACGCGTGCACTGAACATAAAGTATAGAAATATAAGCAAAAACATTTCATCATTGCAGAACACATAAATTATTGATTTTTTTTTAAACATCATAGCAGTAAAAAATTACAACATTAAAGGTTCTGCAAAAAATTTCAGACAATTGAGACTAGAAAAGGAATTTCATAATTTCACAAATCATTACAATAATATAACTAAAATACATGGGATAGAATGACCGACACAATATTCTTACTTGCATGTCAAATTATATATTGAGTCAATATCAATTTCATTTTAATGGTGAATTAATGTTGAAAATTGTGAAATAATAGATGGGCTGAAATACTGATGGGTTGTGTTACTAGCTGACACGATGAGGCTCTACGCATAATCATCTTGGTTTGGCAACCCTAAAATTTTAACAGATATTTGGCAGCATCTGTTCTGCTCTCACCAAAATCTAGATCACAACTTGGCAGTATTCTAGCTATAGCAAATTCTTATTGTAGGTGTAATCAAAACAATATTGCAACAGTAAACGACATTCATTTATAAGTAAGAAAAACACACTAACAGAAGCATGCAGAAATGCCATAACTCTCTACATATACAGTAGAACCTGTATACAATGAGAAGCTTGGAACAAATGAAAACATTTGCTATATCTGATCCTTGTTAAATCTGTTTTTTCATTTAAAATTCCTTACTTTGAAAGTAGTCTGCAGATATATATATATGTGTGTGTATGTGTGTGTGTGTGCATGTAATATGCGCACAATAATATTTGGCTTCAAATTTGGTTAAAATTTAACAAAAGTATTACTATTAAAAGGCTGTAGATATTCACGTCTTTCATTACGGTTCTCTAATAGGCATTTGTTAACGACATCTCATGTTAGGAGAGACCATTTATACAATAAAGTTTTGGATATTACGTTCCATCATTTATACAT
This sequence comes from Dysdera silvatica, assembly GCA_006491805.2. NCBI lineage: Eukaryota > Metazoa > Arthropoda > Arachnida > Araneae > Dysderidae > Dysdera > Dysdera silvatica. The sequence continues at coordinate 51,257,209 of QLNU02003225.1, read as the reverse complement.
TTAACATTTAACGAATTGTTAAATGTTAAATCAAAAATTTCAAACTTGGTATATAACACTCGTATTACATTCTATCACTGAGAGCGCAAGGAACAGTTCTCATTGCAAAATCACGGCTTAAACGTTTAATTATACAATAATTTTTGCCACCCACATATATTTAGCTCAAACTAGAGCTTTTTGTTTTTGTTTTAGGAGAGAAAAATGTTTAATATTTTAAAGATGTTTGATTTCATAATATAAAAAACTAAACGTTTAATATTTCAACGATTGGTAAAAAAAAATGTATCTCGTTTGAATTGTTATTCAGTGAAAAAAAAAAATATGAACCAGAAATTTCCTTCACAAAATGTTACTTCAAAAATTCTTTTAAAAAATATCCTTCTAAACAAACTATTAAACTACCTAAGCGGAGCAAATAAATGCAAAATGTGGATAAAGTGGAACTAATTATTATTGACTAATAAAAAAAATTAACATATCAATTAAATTTTTAATTATTGATTTAAATTTATTTTACATTATTTTAAGGATTAATACTTCCTTAAATCCACACCATTGGCACTTCAAAATTACTTAAATGATAGGTTGACTAAAAAAAAACGTTATTTCTCTGCAATAGTGTCTAAAACAATAAATAAAAAGGACATAACAAAATAAAGGGCTAAAGTCTTGAGTGAAGAAACCGTTTTCAGGTATGCTGGGAAATAAGTTTCTGCTGAGAATGCTTCTGTTTGTGTGTGGAGGACACCTGAACAATAAATGTTTCGGAGAAATGGACAACCTTGGTCAACACATTTCTTTCAATCTAAATTGGACTAGATATTGGTACGATGCCTATCGAAAATGGTAGCAAATCACCTCCAAGTAGCCAATAAATATACAGTAGTGTAACAGTTCCCAAGTGCACATAGAGACAACAGTAAGGAAACTGAAGGAGATTCCTTGTAATTCTTTCAATCAAGATGAACGTCTGGAAACGGGACACAAATTCAAGCGAAATAACGCATGTATGATAGAGGCGCTGGCTTCGCTAGATCAACAGGGATAACTGCAAGGTAAACTTGAAGACACAGAAAGTTTCGGACATTAAAAAACGGCAATGTCTATTGTCAAGTAGTTTGTTGGTAAGAGTAAAGTTTACAGTAGTGAAGATACGAGTTTTTCTACCATAATATTACGAAATTAAATGGTCACGTATCATCCAGAAATCTAAATTTTTTATTACTCGAAATTTGCAGTGGTTTAAAAAAACTTGATTTCTGGATCACCATCCTGTCTGGGTGCAATCACCCCTGGATGAAGAAATTCAGGTACATCAAACACATGCCAAATTTCAATTGCGAGATCAAATGCTAGATCCATGTACCATTAGAGATGACTACAGGCTTCCCAGCTGCTGTCGCACATGCTGGGATCCCTGATTTGCAATGCAGGGTGAAGATTGCTACCCAGCACGGCTTCAATCGAACTCTCGCTGATCTGACCAGCTGACAAGCAGCGGCTGAGAATGCCAGAAGTGCTTGGCCCGGGATCGAGGTGGTAGCCTCGCCGAGGCAATGTCGCTTCACTGTTGACAATCCAAACGGGTGTCGTTGGGTCTAAACAATCTCCTGTTTCTCGGGGTTTTCTTAGAGATCCCAGTGGAGTTCCAGCCACCAAAGTCCGAGATTCTGTTGGCACACAAATAGAAGAACTGCAACGTGAGTCTTGTCGTAACTGATGACGCTCATCACTCATAAGGCGAGAACTGGAACTTTCCGGAGATAGGGAGTTTGGAGATGATTTGTGATATCGTCGTTCACCAGTTTCGGAACATATTGACCCAGAGCGTGTGATTCCCTTCCCGTAAGCACTTGAAGGAGAATGACCTGACACCTCATTATGATTAGACTGGAACTGACCATTCTCATTGAGTGTACCGTAGCAAGATTGACTTGCATTCCCCCTTCCCTTTAATCGGTGCACACCAACGAACGACGAAGAAGGAGCATTGCCATTTGGGTAAATGGAATTATAATAACCAGAGTTCCCACCTACTCCACATGCCAGTTGCCTATGCACCTGACCAGGAACATTAATAGTTGCAGGCCTACCACCCCTTTTAACACCACTACTAGCAAGTTTATGTCCAATATGTGGGTTAATGGCCTCCATTGGCCTAGCACAGAGAGTATCATTGGATCTTGCAATATAAGATGCTTCAGGGCCTACTAAATGTGCGAGAGGTTGGGATGTAAATACAGCCTCGGGGAGGTTTTGACAAACGAAACTACAACTAATCTGGCAGTGTCTTTCATCTTGTCGTTTTTTCTTCTTCTTTCTCTTAATTAAGGAGAACTTTTTCAAATTTGAAAGTGTCTTTTGAAAAGGAGGAGCTTTGCCTTCTTCGTCACCACTACTCCTTGGAGCAGTAAAACCAGTTTCTCCCCCAACAGGCACTTTAACATTTTCTTGAAACAATGGTGTCAATCGATTTTTCCGACTGAGTACTTCAGCACGAGGATGTCGTGAGAACTCAGCATCAGCAAAACTGGAATCACTGGTACTGGGACTAGGAGTTGGTTGTTCGTAAGTGGGGCTGGAACTGCTGGATGACTCACTTGCTTCACCATTCCAAACAGTGGGGTCAGGATATAAATTATTGTTTTGGCTATGAGTTGCTGAGCTTAAGCTTAAACGCTTCTCGCGCCGAGCTCGACTTGCTTTTAATCTATATTGTTCTGTGAATTCACTGCAAGAGTGCCGTTTGCTCCAAGACTTTTGCTCTTTCCCTGCAACATTGCAAGTGCAGCATGCAGCAGCAGTGCTAGCTTCTTCAACATTAGATGGAGCTGTCAAAGTACTTTGTATATTGCTAGGTGGCACACTCTCCGGTGTAGAAGTGGCTATCCGCTCTGGAATTTCTTCAACATTGGGTTGAGAAGTACTAGGTTCAACAGATGGTCCGTATCTGGAGGTTTCTTCATACTGCAAGTCTGGTGGAAGAACTACTTTATCACTGGTTGTCTGGGTTGTTTCTGGAGGAACGTCAGCGGCACTGCTAGCCACACGCATAGTTGCCATTGCAGGGAGTAAATCTGGTGGGTGTTCCATGGCAGTATGATGAATAATGGCTACGGTGGATGGTGCCGTAACTGGTGGCATTTCTGGCACATTTTCTGCCAGATTCACTGACACCGTTCTTTGTTGCTGTTGTGGCTGCTGTTGCCGTGGTTGTTGCTGAGCTACATCAGGTCTGTTGTTTGAGCTAAAATTATATCTATTACCACTGGTGAATGGAGCAGTCAATTGCACCGACAAGTCATATGGTGGCGGGGCTTCTCCCGGTGGTATATACATCTCAGGAGGTTTCCACAATGTGTATGGAGGTGGGGGCTCATCATATCTGCTGAAATCTAAGTGGTCGTGGCCAACAAAATAGCCCACACTACCATCATCATCCTCAGAGTACCGCCTTGAGAGATGAGCATTTCCATTGTCCATACGACGTGCGTGGAAACCTTAAACACATAACAATTATATGAAATTAATAACAATTCATATAGCAAATGAACAGCATAAACAAAAATATAAATATCAGCTACAGAATTGGTTCATATTTTTTACATTCCTAGACCACTCAACCTATTGGTTTATACTTTATGATGCAAGAACATTTAAGATCATGCCATGTTAGGACCTACAGTTCCCCCCTCCCCTCCCAAGAGCTCCAAACTTCTGTTACTTAGGGAGTCGAAAACTGAAATGTGAAATGTGAAATGAAAAAAAAAGGACCACAAGTGCTCCGATACTTGTAGAATTCAAACCTATATTTACGATATGGTAGCCAAACGCATTACCTCTACACCACTGTATGCATTCAGAGTATTTGAAATGAGACTGCCTGCTTTTTAATGTGATTTCCAAACCATAGGAAGAGCCTTCTTTCTCCAACGATTAAGCAGTTGTGGATTCAAGGGGCTAGGAAAATCCCCCACCCCCCAATTCCATAAAAATGCTGTGGAAATCAGTTGTAACGAATGTTGATTATAACAACAAACTGCATATAATGATGGGATTTTTGCAAAAAATTTGATTCCCCCACATAAATGCCTCCCTGAATCTGCTCTGAATGAAGTGGATCTATAGTTAGAAGAACAGATTTTTGTTACATCACTATAATGGCACAAATAATAGAAATTATATTTTTATAACAGTTATTTTGACACTGGCGTAAGGTTTAAAAACACGACGTTTCGGGAGCCAACTGCTCCCTTTGTCAAGTGAAGGCAGAATGAAGAGTTCGTGAAAGTCCTAAGTTTATATACCCGCATGTTGGGAATCCCCATCTGACGCCATTTGGTGCGAAGTATTTCCAGCTGGGGAAACCCTCGTCGGGGAAACCCAGGCACCCGAGGACATCAGTTGATCAAAAATCCTGTAAGGTTCTGGTAGAGGTTTTGCGATGTTTATTGCACGACTCCTCAAACCGTAGGTTTCCCATGATTCCAGAAAAAGTCTACTCCCCAGATTCGTCACATTCTGATGTAATGTTTTCATCGAATGCCAATCTGGTTCGTGACCCTCCCTGAAGACATGTTCAGCCAACTGGCTTGAATCGTCTCCCCTAGCTACCGCACGCATATGCTCCTTCCCTCGTAGACGTATCGATCTTCCCGTCTGTCCAACATACACCTTGTCACAGTCTCCACACGGTATTTGGTAAATAGCACCAGATTTTTTTTTTAGTCCACTAAGTATAAAATGAGAATGATGCATAACAATTAAGGCAGTGCTTCTTAATCCACAATTTCTACTTTACATAGAAAATCCTCTCTGGAAATCATTAGCACAAGCGAAAGGTATTTTTAATGATGATTATAAATATATAAATATTTTGAAGATGCTACATCAGAAAGTGACTTTTTTCAGGCATTCAAAGTACAATGTGAATCTGTGGACAAAACGCATTTTCTACAATTTATGCAAAAGGAATCACACATAGATGATCTTAATTTTGTTTTCAGGCAAGGAAACAGCTGCAAACAACTGCTTTATACAGTACATTACATGCGTGCAAGCAGTGACATAGCTAGATATTTTGCCACCCAGGGCGAGTGACTGTCATCGTTTTTTTAAAGGTTAATTGCCATCTCCGAATTGTGGCACCCAGGGAAACCGCCCCCCAGCTACGCTACTGCGTGCAAGTTAACTGGAAGAACAATGTACTATATTTAAATTGCGAATTTTATGCTGCTGCAAAGAAAAGCAACATCTTGGCAAATGATAAGGATATGCAAAATTTTCAAATCTGACCATGTGGTACGTATCACATAGTAGAGATTTCAGATGAAACCAAACAAAGGGATATTTTTAAAACATTAGCATCAGGCTTCCTGAATTCTATTATTGGCCACATTGAAGGCAGATTGGGTGATTTGGACAGAGTTCAAATGTTCAACATTACCTGACTGCCTAGAGAGCCTACAGATCTTAATACATATAGGATTCAGGAAATATACGAACTCTTGTTGGCTAATATATAATTTTAGCTAAGTTCTCTGTTGTCGGAGTGGGCCGTTTTTAAACGTACAATTGCACCCAGATGCAAAGACATGGACTTCAAAGAACTGATCCAGTTCACGTTTGTAAACGATATGTCAACACAGTATCCTTTAATGACATCCATTATTGAACATGCAGCTACTATCCCACTTCATACTCTAGACCAGGGGTCTCCAAACTACGGCCCGCCAGCACCACCAATCCGACCCGCGGTAGCGTACCGGACATGGCCAATAAACAAAAATTAACATTGGCCAAGATAGGAAAATAAGATCAGCGCGGCCCGCGGGCAAACAAGAATAAGCAAAATTGGCCCTTGAACTGAAAAGATTGGAGACCCCTGCTCTAGACTGTGAAAGAGACTTTAGAACTTTAAATTTGGTGAAAACCAAAAATAAAAACAGGCTGTCACTTTTCAATGTTAACAACATATTGATACTCAATACTGAACCAATACTTATACCAATACTGAAGGACCTGTAAGAGGACTTAAACAGGCATTTCAGAGGTGGTCTAATAAACAAAAAGTAGACGAATTAATGAAAATAAATCATTTAAAATATACAGAAAGATTGAAATTTTGCAACATCTAACTGACAATAAAAAATTTATGTTTTTATTATTTCGTGATTATAATTTTATATTGCTTACATTTTTTTGGTGAACATTGTAATCCATGAAATCAAGTTTCATGTAAAGTGGAATTTATATTCATTTAATTATGATTTTTGAAATAAACCTTATCATTTACTAGTTAAGAAAATATATGGAAACATACTGTACATTAGTTTTAACGTTGAAAATGTTTTTACGGAGGTCAATTGAAAAAAAAGTGTAATTTTTGTATTTATTTTTTTTCTGGGCTGCTAATGCTATAACTACGATATTCCATATTCAGAGAGTGTACTTGAGGGCACTTGAAATGTCACATGCCAGGGCTGTATCGAAGAGTCCCAAATCCCCTCCATGCATTTTCTACGCTGTCATTAAAGCTATGACTGCAATATTCCATATTCCGAGTCTGCATGTGAGAGCACTTGAAATGTTGAATGTCAGGGCTGTATCGGAGGGCCCGGAGCCCCCATCTTTTCTGGCTGCTATTGGGGCTACAACTACGATATTCCGTATTCAGAAAGTGTACATAAGGGCACTTTGAAATGTCACATGTAAGGGCCGTATCGGAGAGCCTAGAGCCTCCCCCATCTCTTTTCTGGGCTGCTATTGGGGCTACGACTACGATATTCGATATTCAGAGAGTGTACATGAGAGCAATTGAAATGTTGCATGTCAGGGCCATATCGGAGGGCCTGGACCCCCCCCCCCTCATTTTTCTGAGCTGCTATTAAGCAGGGATGGGACTGGCCCAAAAGCAAAAAGACTGAAAATGAAAATCCAAACAAATTATGCGCGAAAGATGTCTTTAAATAATTACTTGCCAGCTGCACCCCTGTAATAACATGAACAGCTTTTATCTAAAAGAATGTGTGTGCGTGTGTGTTTGGGGAAGGAAGCTAAAAGAAAGTTAAAATACCTTAGATTTAAAATAAAAAAGTAGAGCACAAGAATCTGCCTATGCCTGCGAAGTAGTAAAGACTATTCACAACACAAAAATTGCATTTCTATATTTCAAGCTTCTTATACTTTATTAGGTATTAATTACAAAAGTCAAAGCATCTATTAGAGCATTGGTTTTACTACTAAAGGGTCAATCCTTTTCTCTTGCAGTAATTTCAAACATTTCTCTGATTGTAAAAGTTGTTTCCATTTTTTTTTTTTTTTTTTTTTTTTTTTTTTTTTTGTTAGTGTACCCTCCTTCGCTGAAAAATCTAGTGTAGCCACTTAACTGACTTCTTTGAATGAACAGGGCTGTCTTTTATGTCCTTCTTTTCAATGAATACAGATACTTTTTTCTCGGAGGCTCGGTACAGTCATGTACCTTTTCTTCCACTAAAATGGGGACCTGTATTTTTGGTAAGTCTTGGGCTGTTTTTGGGGCTCCCTTTTTTAACTAATGTTGATTTTTTACGAACTTTCTTTAGATGTCTGAGTCGTCTTCTTTCCTTCTTTTTTTTTCTGCCTTTGACCATAGCTTTTTTGGATAAAGATGTTTGGTTAGACCGTTGGAGATCCACCATCCTTTTTTTGTCTAACTTCCCTTTTTTGAAGCTTCTCATAGGATTTACATGCAGACCTTAAGTTTTTAACTAGGTTTGGTTCTACGGGCTCTTGTAGAAAATCTTTCTTACTAAAATAAGCAATGGGATATTTATTTTCAGCCAGAAGATGATATTTTATTGACTGTATGGCATCAAAAGTGGAAACATTGATCCTATCACTGCCTGAAGTGATGACACTGCTCATTATGCTAAAACTAGATTCCACCTTTGGACCATGGAAGCACGTCAGTCTGTGGACATGCCATCCGTAAGAGCAGTGGATACTTAGATGACTTTTTCAGTTCTATCTACCACTGATCAATAGGCGCGTTTTCTTAAGACTGACAAAGCGAATCTGATTGATATTTATAAACTTCCAAGTCAAAATTTTCTCTTTCCTCTAGTAAAATTACGTTCTTTGCATGTTGAGGCAACTCTTTCATGAATTTTAATGAAAAATTCTGTCTGCAAATAGGATCTATAGCAGATACAGATCTTAAAAAGGGGTTTATTACACGCATTTTTTCTGCAAAGCCTTTGAATAGGCAATATATGCCTTTAGAACGTGTGAAATGCTCACATCACACTGCAATTTTGGGGCTGATGCGATTAGTTCTTTAGCTTTTTCACCAACAAACATAGATTTGATTGAAAGGTGATTACTTTTTTACTCTGCATCCAGTTGCTTTATTTTCTTAGTAGAATAACCAATTAACCTGAAGACCTCTGGTTTAATAAAGCAAGCCAAAAATGCTTTAAGAAACTCTAACGGCTTATCATGTAGTTTATGAATAAGAGGTGTGCCAGACTGAAATAGCTTAACATAACCTTCCAATAATGGTAACGCTGACACAAAGAGGTTCAAAATTAAATTGGTTTTCAGGTTAGTCTCAAACAACTTTCCTGTAATTCTGTTTTTACACTTTTTCCCTGCCCGTGTCAAATTCTTGTCTGCAAGATACGCTTGGAGTCTGCGGACATAATCCCTTCCAGATTTGCTGCCATTGTGCCTATTATAAATCTTTATCACTATATGCAGAAAATCAATCTTTTTAGAATGGCACAGAAAAGAAAAAGAAAAGAAGGTGAGTGCACTAAATAACCGAGAAAAATCTTGTGCCACATCATATACAGACAACCAATGGACACTAACATAGTTCTGAGGCATTGTATACTTTAAATTCAGTACCTCACAAATTTCAATCAATGCTGCACACAAATATGGTGACCATTTAAAATCGTTATGAACATCTGTAAATAAAAACTTCAAGTACATGTCAAATGGCCTACAAAACTGTTTTGCTGCACTATGAGCATGGTGGCAGGAGTCACCATCAATATCCAGTAGATGGGGACATTTTTCTCGAAGTTAAACCTCAACTCCTGACTTCTTACCTCACATGACATTAGGTGAGTCCAGAAGAACAGACATTAAGTTATGCCATGGAATGTTATTCTAAGAGCATAACAATGCCTTGAAAAACTGTAGCACTGTTGAGTTTATCTGAAAATGATTGTAAAAGTTAGGTCACAATCTTATCTTTCCTTAAGTAATTTAAAAGCACTGTAACAATTTTTTCATTGTTGTTATTAGTACTGTCATTAATATTTAATGAGAATTTTTCATTCTTTAAGTCTTGCACAAGATTTTCTTCAAAACTTTTTGCGATGCCAAATCGCAACTTGTATGATGAAACGTGATGCTGAAGTACAATGCACCCTAAGACGATTCAGAGCTTTTCTATCTTTTGACAGTTCTTTCACCAAATCCAAGAGATCGGGAGAATAGGAAAATGGCAATAACTTTTCTGCAAGAAAGCTCAACAGCATGGTTTCACTGTTGGCTATCCGATCAACAAGTGGCGTTAATGGCTGCAGTATATTCTTTTCAGATGTGGATACAGTAGAGCCAAGCATTCGATGCAAGCTGTATGGAACACCTAGCTTTTCATTATTGCAATCACCAATTCCTAAAAGTTATAATTGAAAATTATTTAAAAAGTATAACAACGTATTTGTATTTGAGGCTGTGAGTCAAAAACCAGTCCAACTTAACTTTTGAGTTAATCAGATCTCCTTGTATGTGACTCTAAATGGTGGCTGCATAATCCCATCTTATTGGTGATCCAAGTCAGCTTCGCTGGTTTGATTGTTCAATAATTGTTGTTGCACTAACAAATGAGGGGTTTCATAAACAGAAGGCATGTGCAGTGTTTCCAGAGTTTTTCTTTGAGAGACAAGTTTCGCCAGTGGAGAGAAAAAAAATGAAAAATTTTTAAAAAGGTCGAAATTTTTTTGTGAAAAGCAAAAAAAAAACGAAATTTTTCGGGAAAAGCAAAAAAGACGGAAGAATCTAATCCATGTATTGGGGCTAAGACTACGATATTCCGCATTCAAAGTGTATACATTTTCAACATTATTGAAGTTTTTTTTTTTAAATATGTTAGTATTTTTTAAAAAAAACTAGTCCCTCATATTTCAAAACACTGTTGATGCAAATAATTTATTTTACTGATATGATTTTTTGAGAGAAGAAAGCAACTGAGCCTTTTTTTAGCATTTTGCTACAACTTTTTTTTCCTATTTTAGCACTTTTGTGACAGCATGTTTTGAGCCAGCTTAAACTCTGACTCTCTCTACATATAAAAGTAGAAATCTCACTCTCTATACAGTAATAGCATTAATAACATGTTATGGAAAGACAGACATACGTATATATCCATTACATTATGGAACCAACACTAAACATCTGCTGAAATTCCAAGTGTAAATTTAAATGTAGTTTAACATGAGAGAAAAGACAGAATTTCATAAGAGATTTGGAATGCTACATCAGGAAGATCATTATAATAAAATTAATAGTGTGGCACACTATTTCGGGCACTTTGAGAGGTTGTCATTAGCTAAACAACATACATGGAGAAAATCTAGAAAGATTCCACTACAATAGCATTTACCGTTTATTAAGCAACAGAAACTTACGTCTAATCATCAGTAAAAGACGCCTTTGACGAAGTCTGTGAATCATGAATAGCAGTAACGCTAAGATCAGGAATGATGTCACAGTGCTTGCGACCAGCCGAAGACCCAAATTGGTTGTATTCAAGGAGTCTGGATCTAATAATAATTAGGTTAAAACATTAAGACAATTATACAAATAATATACAATAATTTCAAAATTAATGAAGCTTTTTATAGCACAAATACTGACATACTAATAACCTTAGATGATTATGCATAGTGCTTATGCTGAGGATGGGTATAACAATATAATGGAGCGCATACAAAGTATAAAGGAATTTACATAAAAAGGTTAAACAGTCAATGCGTTTTTCACATAAAGAAAAAGTTATGATGTTTGTTTTTTTCGCAAAGAAACTCAACTGTAAAAATATCTCCCTTGATTCATTTTAATATGTTCATTACTTTTTGATAATGCTAGTTAATTTACATACATTCGTTCATTACTCTGAAAGAGTGTTCTGCAACAAGTTTATGCTTTTTACTCTCTTCCACTTTCATCCTACGTATAATCACAAAGAATTCACAAATTCTAATACCAGTTGTAACTTAAGTAACCTTACTAATTTCATGTAGGCTATGCTTGATAATGTGTATGCTTGAGAATGTGTATGCTTGATAATGTGTATGCTTGAGAATGAATAAAATAGCGTTCTTATTAAACACTGGTATGACACCCAAGCTTTCGGATAAGTCAGCAGCAGTCCTTCATCAGGAGTAATCTAAGACTGATGATTTACTTCTGATGAATGATGGCTGTTGACACATCCAAAAGCTTGGGTAATCTATTTCACTTGTTATTTTACTAGTGTTTAACCTGTTGTATGCAATGTTTGAATTTCTCATCAAGACAGTAAGATATTAAGTATAAATGTTACGTTTCATTAAGTGAGAGTTAATGTTACGCTTCATTAAGTGAGAGTTAATGTTACGCTTCATTAAGTGAGAGTTAATGTTGAGTTTCATTAAACAAAGAATTAATGTTCCATTAAGTAAGGATTAATGTTACGATTAAATTACATTTCCTACACGAGGGTTCGAAATTAGTGGGTGCACTGTGCACATGGAATTTTACATATGCATGTAAATTTTTAATTTGGGTGCATGCAGTGCACCTAACTATTCAAAACTATGGCTACTTACTTTTTTTTTTCAAAAACGGTGACCTACGGAATAATTTTATATAATTTTCTCAATGTGTCTGCATTTGCTTTGAATTTTTTTTTATTACATACGAATATTCAATTATTTTGAAAAGTTGCACTTTTTTAGCTTACATGCTTAAATATAATTACTACACTTACATTTTACCCGTTTTTAATGTTGAGGTTTACTTTCTATTCTGTTCGTTACTTGTACACTTAACTAGTATTTTATGCACGTAAGTCGTAAGACTTGGGTGCACTTGTGCACCTGATTTAAAAAGTTAATTTTGACCCCTGTCCTACACATACATAAAAGAGAAATATAGGTCAACTATTCAGCTGGTAGGTTAATTACTTGGCATCGATAGGTCAATTTCTTAACTCTAAGAGATCAGTTACTTGTACCCTGATATGAGTTAATTCCTTATATAACTTCAATGATAGGTATTACCTAACGGATAACAAATTACCTAACTCAAATGACAAAATGATTAACTAGGTTTTAACTTGGGTAACTTTAACTCAAATAAATGGTCAACTGCTTAAAACAGCTGATCTTTAATATGAGAAACTCAAATTAGTGGTCACTTACTTAACATAGACAAATTCGTCAATTACTTAACTGGAATGGATGAATGATCAATTGTTTAACTTGAGAGAAAGTTACATATTTAACTCTGATAAGGTTGATTTTGTAGGAAAGCAGGGAGGGGGTTTCCTCCCAAAAGGATTGTTTATATGTTTAGGACAAGAGGACAGAAAAGGACATGCTCCATCAGAATATAATCTTCTAAGGAATCCAGACAAAATGCTGTACTCAAGGACTGGGGCCTGGGGAAGCTGAGTCCCCCCCCACACACACACACACACACACAAAATATAACCAGGGATTAGTGGCATGTTAACCACTGCTTTACTGCAGGGTTATAAAATCCAAATCAACCCTTACCTGGATAGGAGCCATTGCCAGAGCCCTTATTTGGAAAATCACGGTCCAAGCAGACAAACTCGCAGCATTTGTCGGTCAGAGCATGGTATTCTCTGCAGTTTTCCGGTGCAGAGCAAAAGACAGATATACACATCTCCGGTTTTCCATTCATACAAGTGCACTGAGTGCAGGGATCGCTGCCCAGAGGAAAAAATCTGTCCCCGTGCGACACTACTTTTCCTTTGTGGTCCAAACACGTTTCCAGCTTTTCAGAAGGGACTGTAATAAAATTTCCATTTAGTGAAACTTACCAAACAGAAAATAAATGGTAAGCATCCCCCCCCCACCTAAAAAATTATATGAAGATATAAAATACACTGGCAACAAATATATACTCACTCGTTTGCTTGTATTTTACATAGCAAGGACAGTTGAAGCCGTGCTATATCAAATCAGGGTTCGAAATTAGCGGATGCACTGTGCACTTATATTTTTAATTTGGATGCATGCAGTGCAAATAACTATTTAAAACCATGACTACATACATTTATTTTTCAAGAACAGTTAGACAATTTTTTCTTTGCATTTTCGAGCAACTTGTCGCATTTTGCGAAAAATGCGACTGTAGTTTTAACCCTGATCTGCACTGTTATCACCCAGAAAATTAAATACTGGGCAACAAATCAATAGAAAAACCCACATGTGCTTGGTACTACAGGATTGATTATAAGTCCAAACCAGATTCCCTGAACATACCAGAAAATTCCCTGAAAAGTTACGTAATATTTTTGGTAAAGACACTGATTTCCACAAGAATATAAAAAATTATAGGAAACGCAACGTAATTTTTGTAACTTTTAAAAAGAAATCCCAGAAGATACAAGTTGAAATTTCCCGAATTTATGAAAATCCCCGAACATAATCACCCGGTAAAATTAGAATGCAGGTTTCTGCTTGTAAGCATTTTAGTACTATCACAAGGACAACATGTTGTGCCCGGATCTGCAGTTTTTTGAAGAATCCATAGCTCATGCCAAACCCTGGACTACAATAAGCAGAATAAGAGCATGCATTTCACAATACATCACGAACAAAACCCGGATTAATAATTGCATCGTAGATGAATGCATTACAACGCCACTGTAGGCAGGGCCCGATCAAGCCAATGTGGGGCCCGTCCCACACACTCAACAAAATTATTGAATGAGTAGATGACAAATACAAACTCTTGTTATATTAGGTCTACCAGAAAGTTCTATCTGATAATGTTATTGCAAGTTTCAATATGCTTGCACGTGTTCATTTGAGACACACACACATGGCTGTCTCTCTTTATCATTGTATTTATACACATGTGCTCTTCTAAATTAACTGAAATAAAAATACCTCATTTCATTATCAAGTGAGACGTGATCATGTAAACATGGATAATGATAAAGTTCATTTACAACACTGTATTTTGTACGAATTCCAACAAGGCAGAAATGTGTCGAAATTTAATGGAAGTTTTTGGTGGAAATGAAATTCCGGATAAATTATGCAAGAGATGGTTTGAAAAATTTGAAACAGGTGATTTCGATCTTAATGATAAGCCACGCTTTGGGCATCCATCTTTGATCGATGACGATATTGTCAAGACCATGATAGCGCAAGATCCTTTTTCGACAACATCGGAGATTGCAGAAAAGCTTAACTCAGCCCAACAAACCATTTCAGACCATATTTGGAAACTAGGATTGGTCTATAAATATTCCAGATGGGTGCCTCATGAGTTAAGTGAGAAAAATGTGCATTGCATTGCATTTTGAATCGTCATATGCACATCTCTGCCTGCTCGGAACAAAAACAAACCCTTCTTGGACCAGATGATAACTGGTGATGAAAAGTGGATTAACTAAGAAAACATTGTTAGGAAAAGAGCATATTGTGAGCCCAAACAACCTTTCCACCTTTAAATCGAGCTTGAGCCTGAATAAGAGAATGCTGTGTATATGGTGGGACATCTAAGGACCCATATAGTATAAGCTTTCAAAACCTAACAAGAAGCTCAATTCAGAGAGACACTGTCAGCAAATGGATGATTTAAACAAAGAAGTCAAAGAAAAGAGGCCGGCGATATTCAATAAGAAGCACATCATACTGCACCATGATAATGCTAGACCACATGCTGCTTTGGTGACTCGTCAGAAACTTACAGAGCTAGGCTGGGAAATTCTGCCACATACACCATTTATACTCCACAGGCCTAGCACCCCCCGATTATCACTTGTTTCTCTCCTTCCAAAATTTTTTGAAGGGGAAAAAATTCAAAACTGAAGCAGGTGTCAGTCAAGCACTACTTGAATTCGTCGCCTGTAAGAAAAAGACATTTAAAAAAAATGGTATTTACAAATCACCATCAAGTTGGCAAGAGGTCATAAGTAACGACAGAAATTATATTATACAATAAATATTATTAAAGGTATGAAAAAGTCATTATTTCCTTTCACTTCCCAAATGGATAGAACTTTCCGGTCGACCCAATATATATTATTATAAGTATAATCAACAGTTTATAGACATTTTCAATGATGATGCCTAAATTATAATTTAAAAAAATGTATTAATAAATTACTAAGTTATGATCAAAAAAACTACATTTCAAACTGACATTTCAAATTTTCCATCCAATTATTAAAGAATACAAAATTTAGGGGTTCCAGGGCCATGGCCCCAGAGACCCATGCATGAATCAGGCCCTGACTACAGGTGCACTGCCCTACAGTCGCATGGTAAAGGGCCATGGACTTACGTTTTCCCCAAGGAATACAAACCTCTTAAAACCTAGGAAACCAACACCCAGGACTGCCATGAGCCACTGGTTGGCGAATTATTTTTTTTTTTCGCCAACAAATGGCAGAAAACCCCGGAATAACAGCCTACTCAGTGAATGTGCCACCACTGCACCATTATGAAGTGCACTATATGATACAACACATCTTCCTTTATGCAATGGGTGGCACAATGGTAACATCTTGCTGTTTGGTATGCCAAAAAACAAGATCTTACCATTGTGCCACCACCACCAGAGAGATAATGCGTAATGCAGTAGACGCAATGTTCTAATAGTTTGTATTACACTAAATCAAATAAAATGTTTAGTGTGCTTGATTTTATAAATGGGCTAAATATAAAGTACTTACTCTCCTTCTTCATATCAGCTGAGAGCACAGATGCAATGCTGATTCCAACGAGCATGCCAATGCAATTTAAACCCATTGGTAAAACCATTGTGGATAATTCTCAAACAGCCATCGTTCTATTCATCTATAACCAAATATACAGCTATTCACAGAAGTCTACAATTGAGAAACATACACACAAAAGCGTAGCAATTCAAAAATTTTAAGGGGGCCTCAAGTGGCTTTAAAGATGATTATGTGATGAAATGTGGAAAAAAAGTATTTTGATAGCCAATGCGGGGAGGGGGTTGAACCTCTAAGCCACCCCTGTCCTACACCATTGTGTACATGCAATTCTTTAAAATCTATTAAAATACAAGAATGAGTATAACACATTTGTACACACAATAGGTTGTACATGTCTGCAAAAGAATATCAAAATACTCCAGAAATTCGAGACTTGCAGAAATATATATAAAACGCGTAAATAACTAAAAATGTTACATACCATACTATTTCAGCATACAACTGTGATACAAATTATCATAAACATAAATTTAACAGCTTTTTTTTTAAATAAAACACTGTTTCATACACAGTGAACACTCCAGAAACAAGCCATATTAGACCTGGAACCATGGATAGTAAGCCCTCTGATTAATCTGAAAATTGAGCTGTTCATGAAAAAAGGTTGATAAAATTGAGGTGTCATAATGAATGCCTCTAAATTAATAATTTAAAAATAATGCAATTTTGTATATACACACACACATACCTTTTCACAGCAACAACAATGCAAATTCGTCTAGAAAAACTGTTGAGCAATTTGCCGAAAAGATCCAAACAAATGGGAAGAAGATTTTATGTGTGTGTGTTTTGTGTGTACAGGCTATATATGGCCTGCAAAAGGGTTGCTGGTATCTAACTGGAAGGAGACCCACACGCTGAACGTATGTGACGATGTGTGGACCCGGCCAGGTCAGTAACCTAGTGTCCTACCCCGCTTTCAAGTGGTGCAGGCTGGGCTTTCTATTTATGAGGCAAATTAATAATTCACAAAACTTGGTAAAATAACACAATGGGCACAGTTTCTGAACTATATGTTTTAATATAGCTTTAAAACTTTTTTTGAAGGCTTTTAGCCCTCTTCAAAGAAGGTTACATAATACTGGAACTATTAAGACTGAACTAATAATAAACAAAATTTTCAAACACTGTCACACTATCTAAAGTCACGTACAATTGACCAAAACCAAATGAGTTTAATAAAATTATTAAAAATACACTTAAAGAAAAAAAAGTAAACAACCAAACACAAAAAATAATCTAAAATCGAGAAATCTAGTGTAACTTAATGTGTAGGAAATTAGTCCATGCCGGATGTAATTTTGTGGTAATATCCATGTCATGAACAGATTCCTACACATTAAGTTACACTAGATTTCTCAATTTTAGATTATTGTTTGTGTTTCTGGTTGTTTACTCCTTTCTTTTAAGTGTATTTTAATAATTTATTAAATTCATTTACTTTAGTCAATTGTACATGACTTTAGATAGCATGAAAGTATTTGAAAATTTTGTTTATTATTATTTTAGTCTCAACAGGTTCAGTATTACGTAAGCTTATTCGAAGAGTGTTAAAAGCCTTCGAGAGAACGTTTTAAAGCAGTATTAAAACATATAGTTCAAAAACTGTGCCCATTGTGTTATTTTACCAAGTTTTGTGATATATTCAGCACAGTGAGTCGTTTTACTTCTAAATTAATATTTGCTGCACGGATAGAAAGGCGGAAGGGGAGGGCTAATTCACCAACCCGTCTAGCAAGCAGTGAAATAACGGGTAATTACTTTACTCGCTGACACTAAAACCATGGCCCCTAGTCTCCAGGTGCTGGAGTGCTCCTGATCAAGGCAGCGGTCAGTGTGGCATGAAAGCAGGGGGTGCTAAGAATCACTGGAATGGCCCAGGCTGCCGTTTGTTATTGACCTTGGCTACGTTTAATGGACGATCCCTTGCTTCTGAAGCAAAACTTCAGGAATTGGAAGAGGAACTAGACAAGATCAAATGGGACATTGTAGGACTCAGTGAAGTTAGAAGAAAAGGTGAAGAGTTGGTGGAACTTAAAAGCGGACATTTGTTTTATTATAGAGGAACGGAAACTGGAAGAACAAGTGGTGTTGGCTTCTTAATCAACAAAAGAATTAAAGACTGTCTTCTGGAAGTTGAAAGTACATCAGATCGAGCAGCGAGGCTCGTTGTTCAACTAACCCAGCGATACCAACTTCAAATAGTACAGGTATATGCACCAACATCAAGCCATACCGACGAAGAGGTTGAAGAATTTTATGAAGAAATCAAACAGTTACACACCAAAGGGAAACAACATATCAAGCTCATCATGGGGGATTTCAATGCAAGAATTGGACAACAGGAACAAGGAGAGACATCGGTTGGTAAATACGGATATGGGGAAAGGAATGAACGTGGCGATCAACTCATCGAATTTGCAGAAGCTGAAAACCTTAGCATCATGAATTCATTTTTTAAGAAGAAACCGCAAAGAAAATGGACATGGAAACACCCAAATGGGGGAACTAGTGAAATTGACTATATCCTGGCAAACAAGAAATCAATTATTGAAGATTGCAGTGTACTGAACAGATTTAATACTGGAAGTGATCATCGAATGGTGAGATGTAAAGTGCACTTAAATACTAAATTAGAACGACAGAAGCTCATTAGGAAACAAGTAAGTAAGAGGGTGGATTTAATGAATCTACCTTCTGAATTATTAATAAATCCACCTTCAAATCTGACAGAAAACACCAAGGCATTCAAGTTAAAATTTAAAAAAAATTCCTTTTCTGCACTAGAAGGACTTATTGAAGAAATTGATATCTCAGAAGCAAATGAAAACATTGTTAAGACAATAGTTGAAACTGCTGGGGAAATTGGTGGTGTAACCTGTAAAAAGCACAATAGCAAATTATCTGAGAAGACGAAACAGCTCATGAAAAGGCGAAGAGATATGAAGGTGGACAATCGAAATACCAGTTCCAGGATTGAGTACATAGAACTTTGTAAAACTCTGCGCAAAAGCATGAAAGAAGACATAAGAAAATTCAACTGTGAGTTAGTAAGGAAGGCCATTGAAAATAACAAGAGCCTTAGGGTTGTTAAAGGAAGTTTATCTGTTGGGAAGAAAAAACACATCATTGCATTAAAAGGAGAGGATGGCACCGTAACAAGAAATAGGGAAGAAATACTTAGAAGAGTTGAAGAATTCTACAAAAATCTATACGAAAGTAACAGTGGATTAAACGAAGACACTGAAACTGCTCAGTGGGTAGAGCCTCCGCCCGGCAAGTGGAAGGTCGTGGGTTCAGGTCCCACCGAAGGCAGAAATATTTATTTTCTTTCGAACGTTTCACCATCTAATCACGCCATACCATCGGCGTTGGTATCACTACGCCAATAAACGTTGATTGATTGACATTGTTGTTTGATTTAATCTGCGTAGTGTTCGATTTATATAAATAGACACTGAAATAGTCGAAGGAACAGCTCCTAAAATCTTAAAAGAAGAAGTTTCATTTGCAATAAAAAGTATGAAGAAAGGAAGAGCCCCTGGCGATGATGGTATTACATTAGATATCCTAAAAGAAGCTGGAGAATATGTAGAAGACATACTTGCAAAATTCTTTACCAAATGTCTTAACAGCGGTAACATACCAAACCAATGGGATTCTGCAACAGTAATTCTTTTGCATAAAAAAGGTGATAAAGAGGATTTGAAAAATTACCGACCAATTAGCTTGTTACCTGCTATTTATAAAATCTTCACAAAAGTGCTAACACATCGCCTGCAGAAAAAATTAGATGCAGCTCAACCAAGAGAACAAGCTGGATTTCGAAGTGGATTCAGTACAGTGGACCATATTCAAGTATTAAGAGAATTAATTGAAAGAACACATGAATATGAACTTCCATTGTGTGTTGCATTTATTGACTATGAGAAGGCCTTTGACTCTATTAAAACATCAGCAGTCATCAACTCTTTAAGATCAACAGACATTGAGGATGTGTACATTGACATGGTGAAACGTGTGTATAAAAATGCAAGTGCAAAATTTCGGTTACATAAAGATACCAAAACTATCAAACTTGGCAAAGGTGTGAGGCAGGGAGATACCATTTCTCCAAAACTTTTTACTTCAGCTTTACAGATGATTTTTCAGCTGATAAATTGGAATAACAAGGGAATAAAAATAAATGGTGAATATTTAAATCATTTGCGGTTTGCTGATGACATTGTTATTTTTTCAACGAACCCATCAGAACTCCAAGACATGGTACAGGAGCTCTCAACTAGAAGTAAGACTCAAGATCAGCCTACAAAATGAAATCAATAAATTTTTATTATTGTTTTTCATTTAATGTTAATGTTTTTAATTTTTGTTTTATCTCTCCCTCACCCCCCAGTAGTGAATTAACACAATTTAGGTTCACCAACAGCCTTATCACTCTTTCTGACATATAACGAAAAAAGAACTGTCTTACCCTTAGAGGAATTTTAACCAGTTTGCATGAATAAGATTCAGCTTATCACTGTTCATATGTACATACTCTTCATAAATCATATCATTAACATAAGTAGAAAGTTAATAAAACTGGTATGGTACAAGCTTATGAGGAGGGGGTTACAAAGCTACAACTCTTTATATTCAGATGTATATGTTACAAAATTACATCGCAATGGGGTATGGCCCTGAGGACATCAGTGCATATCATGACAATGTTACGAAACCAAAAGCAATTTTTTTCTGTAAGGGATGTATCTACCAGAGTTACAATAAGGAATGGTTTATTTCTTTGGAAAATACATAATTATATCTTCTGAGAAATATATTCCATGAATTACACTCCAAGATGCTCTATTTGCAATACAAGATTATAGAACCTATGATTTTAGAAAAAAATAATTCAATGGATATAATTGTTTTTACTGAAAGAACCGAAACATCCCTATTGTTCCTTTGAAAAACAACTTCAATTTTAGAAGAACATAAAAATAAAAAAATGATGCAACTCCAATTGGGTCCCTACAAAAAAAAAAAGGCGAATTGACAAAATTTATTTATAATTTTTTTTTTAAATTTTCCTTACTGCAAAAAATTGAAAATTTAAAAAAAAAATATTGTAAGTAGAGCCCAAAAAAAAATCGAGCCCTGTGAGGAAAACATCCGATAGATTAGAAACCAAAACACTGCCTGGCGAAGGCATTTAAGCAATAAATAAAAACATTCTAAATAAGCGACTTCCATGCGTTTTTTATTTTTCAAAAAATCCGTGTAATCAAAATAAAACGTTGTAGATTATTTTGAAGAAGATACTCACTTTGGGTTGAACAGAAACTGTCATCCCGTACGCCTAAAACAGGTTATCTACGGAAATCGATCCCAAAAAACCATCCATAATGTCATAGGATAACCACAGCATTGATCTAACGCTATAGCTTAAAATAAGACTTAAAAAAGGTTAGAAAAAAAGACTAGATACAAACTGAAATTAAGGTATGAAACGTACTGCTGGTTTTTGAAAATTCTCCCATGACAATCCTCCAGCATAAATAAAAATAAAATCAACCTCAAAACTCTGAGCCGATGCCAGAGGTAACGATGTAAGAACTCGTAAATGTCAAATGTGACTTTATAATTTTGGTTTCTCATTTTTAACATTAATTTGCTTACCATTCATTGATATAACTGAGGGCTCCTAAGAAAAAAATTTAGCCCCTCCTTTGAAAAACAAAAACTACAAATGAATACTACGTGCGGAACATTGAAGTGGAGAGCCATAGCCCTTTTCATGTTTAATTCGGTTCCTCTCCCACCTTCTGTACGTAAATAGTTCTGTGTGTTTTTTTGTTACGTTCTTTTTATGCTTTTTTTGTGGTCTCCATTTTATTTTTCCGGTACTACTGCGCGTACCTCTGAATCATCCAGCTTCCTGCTGTAAGTCTATACAGACCAATTCTGGTATTACAAAATTGCAATGGCAACCATCTTTCCCAATGTTTGTACATTATTTTTGCTCAGTTAAAAAAAAAGAGAGAGAAAGAAAGAAAAAGGAGTTATAGTCTAACCCTTGATGTCGTAGACAGGTACACCAATGTGAATATTACAAATTTAAATTAAAAAGAAAACAGTGATTATATTGATTCTAAGGACCAGTGGCGTAGCTAGGTATATTGCCGCCCCCCACCCAATGGGGTAACAAAACAAATAAATTTTATTTTTTAAAGGCTAATTGCCGCCCTCCAAATTGTGGCGCCCGGGGCGACCCCTCCCCCTAGCTACGCTACTGCTGAGGACTATAATTCGCTCGGTAATCTCTTCAGGAATTCTCGCTCCTCTGCAACTTCATCTCATCTTTCTGTTTAGGGTTGTTCTTATAATGTTGCTTCAATCAATAAATTACTTGTACTTCAGAGAAGGCTTCAAAATTAAGTCGCTCGATCGGGGAGTCTTTCTGATACTATTGACCTTAGGAAAACTTCCTTGGCGCAGTATAGCCCAGATGCTCTTGCGCCATAAAAAAGCCAAACAAACAAACAAAATTAGGAAAACTTTGGCAAAATTAAAAAAGTCAATTCGATCTTCGAGAAAGAGAAACTGGAAAATTTTTTGTGAGAATCTTAATGCTCGTACACTTGACAGCACAGTGTGAAAAAAGATTAAGAATATCTCTGTACTAACAGCTCCTGCACGCCAATGGTTTACCCTGGTCTGTGCACATAAGTCACCTAAAACTGCTGCTAATGCATTCCTTGACCATGTTCACAGGAAATCTCAAAATACTTTCATCTTGAGTTCTGTCCTTCATACCCGTCGACTCAAGCCTCCCAGGATCTCTGCAAATTCTTTATTCATCAACTCTCCTTTTTCACCAGCTGAACTTTCTCACTCTATTCGCCGCTACAGAAGAAACGGAGTACCAGGACCTGATGGAATACCAAATAGTGCTTTTATCTGTCTTCCTCAATATTCTCTTCCGCTTCTGTTGAAATTTTTAAATCACATGTGGACTTACCATGATCAGAAAAGGCTGGAACGAAGTCCAGTAGTTATAAGCAAGAGGTCAAAGTTCCATGTGGAAATTGAAACACTTTTGAAATGTGGTTGTAAAACCCTGATTGAGTTCGTCTTAAAACATGTAGTGTGTTCAGTTCAGTCCCCAAGTCTTACTGATCATGCCAACACATCCCAAACCATAGAGAGAAGAATATCCATGGGCGCAGCGTTGCTCTCCCCCCACGAACTTGGTGGTTGTCCTTATAACACTTTGACCGGAATATTACATATTTAATACAGATAATCAGAGATAATGTTTGACAAGGTGTAAAATATGAACATAGTGGAAATCAGACAAATAAAATACGGTAATACATACAATGTATGCATGGTATGGGTTAATGCAACAGAGTAGTTATAGGTTATGTAGTTTACGCATATTGCAGTGATTTGTACAGATAATTTTTACAGGCAATTTGTGATTATATACGCAAAGCAAATGTATACACAAAACATATTATATGCACAATACGGATATATACACAAAACATATTATGTGCACAGTACAGATATACACACAAAACATACTATATACAAAACACGGACGATTGCAATACAGTTGTACAACAGGAAATCTGTACACAATACAAGCATTTGAACAGAAAAATTTCACCAGCTGATTTATACAGGAAATTTGCATATAATGGTTTAAATACAGAAAATCTATGGCAAAGTATAACATGGTGTATGACGAAGTAAACGTTGAAATGAGACATAAAGGGATGCAATAGAAAATAATGCGGTAGAGGAGACCAGGCACTAGATGTGACGACTCGTGCTAGTAATAAAACAACAAACGACCTTCGAAACATTTTGTTATAAGCGAAGACATTTTTATATCCCAAAGAGGTCTAGCAGACGTGGAGGCACTGGGAGTCCAAGTGTTCCACACGAGTGAAAGAGGTTTCGTCTTAGCAAATGATAGGCATTGCGCTGAAGAATAAAATGTTCAGCTGTTTCCACAACTCCCGCAGTACACTGAAGAGAGAGAGAAGGAGAGAGCAACCACTCCAACAGTGGAGTGGTCGCTTTACCAATGCGAAATTGTTGTTCCTTAGTGTAGAAAATACCAAGTCTACGTCGATGGAAGTGAGTGTTGATATAGCGAGAACTTGAGTCTTACATAAAGAGAGGCTTGCTAGAGACAATAAATGGTGATCTGCTGTGGCCAAATATGGAATGCGTAAGAGTTGACATCTGCTACATGGTCTGGGAAGCCATTGATTTGCTTATGCAACCAGATATGCTAAACCTGTGTGGAGTCGGTGTTATACATTGGTGGAAAACTCAAGGCACTACGTGAAAACTTATCGGTGATGTCCTTGCCAGGATGGCTCCGGCGACCGGATATCCAACAAAAGGAAATCGGCTTTTACGACAAAGCACGCTGTGATACGATGATTATGATATCTTGAATAACAAGCATGCAACCCATTTCAGAGGATTTGCAATTAGACACAATAAGGCAAGTTGAGAATCGCAAAAGATGATTGTTTCCTGTGATCCATGATTGAGAATCCATTTGACGGCCTTACAAAGACCAATGTGTTCAACGTCTCTAGAGGAAAGGCAATATTCAAGGTGAAGTTTGATGATTAGGTTTTTAAAAGGACGTACACCGCAGCCCCTCTTTGATTCCCATTTGAATAGTAAGGACCATCAGTGAATATTTTTTGTGAGGGAAGGTTGAGTTCTTCAAGTGCAGCATATGTAGATGAAAGCAGGACTACAGAGTTTACCGACCAACGTGGCTGGGCGCCTGGTAAAGTGGTTATAACATGTAGTCTAGCAAGCAGCCAGAAAGTTGTAGTTGTAGGAACTGGTTTGTAAGGAATCATAATCATCTGTGAATCTATAAAGAAGGATGAAAATTCTGAAGTGTTAAGCCTCTAATGTAGGTGAGCATGTATTTTAATATATGTAAAAAAGAAGATAATTTTTGTTAAGTAGGAAGTAAGGCTGTTTCTTCGCTGGGAGGCAGTTGGCAGAATGTAAGCCTCCACTCTCAAGGAACGAAGATGTGTGTATCTGGGAATCCTAAAGCAGATACTCAAAGCTTTTGACTGGATTCCTTCCAAGGTTGCTGAAAGGGAAGGACCGCAGAATGCAAATGAAGACGAGCCATAAAGAATTTTTGAAAGTAGTAAAGATTTGTAGAAGTGTAAGAGCCTCCTAGGAGAAGCACTCCAAAGGCTGCCCGCAAGGCAATGCAGCATATTGAGTTTAGTACTGGAAGAGTTTTTTTATATTACTAATGTGGAACCATTGGAACGCCATACCACCAAAATGTAATACCACAGAAACGCCTCACCCATTTAAGCCCTATCCACAATTACAATTGTGTTTCTACTACTACTTGAAAAATAAACGTTCAACTCGGCGCATAAGATGCAAACACGAATTGAACAATTAAATCTTATAATTTATTTTATCATCACTTCCCAAGGTATACTGGTTGAACGTTAGCTCATTACTCAATGACACAAGCTACTCTTGGATGTAATCTCTTAAATTCCATCTCACACTTTCGGGTTAGAAACACCTGCTATATGGGATCCTGAGTTGATTCCGAAATTGTAATTTTTTTAGCCTTATGCCTTTTCGGCTAACTGAAGTGACACATTCAGAGAAGGAGGATGAGGAAGAGGAGGAGGAAAAGGGGCGTTTAATAACGGTTAGTTTAAAGATCGTAAATAGTGGAAGTAGCGTTTCGAGACTTCGTATCGTTGAGCTCAATACATGACTTGCGAATGATATTTTTTTTATTATTATTTTTGCTGATACACATGGAGCCATTCGTCGTAAAAAAGAAAGCAAAATGGCTACTAGCAGGAAAAACATTTAATAGCAAGTTTTGTTGTCCTTAACAATGAAATTGGCCTTTAGTCATTATAAAGGCACTCAGAATTCGATACCGGACTTGGAAGCACCATCTTCTTTTTCTTTGAATTAATTTGAGAAAAGTAAGTAATTCATGTTAAAAGTAACCAGTTTGTGCCAAATGAAGCAACACACTGAAAAAAAGGAAAATATTTTAATGTCTAACAGATTCATGGTCTTAAACGACGGAAATAACTTTTTGTAACAATATGAAGATCTACCTTTGATTCCAGTATTGCGAGTATCCCTCCACTTTCTCTATCTCTCTTTTTTACTTTCTTTTTTTTTCTTTGATTTGTTTTTCTTAAAACAAGTAATTTGGTCGCGCAATTGTTGTTGTTGATTGTTCAAACTATTTTAGGAAAGTTGTTTACTGCTTCGGCACTGTTTTCTCGGAAGAGAGCTGTTTTAATAACAGGAAATAATACACACACATATAAAAGACGACGTCAGTGACCTGATTGAGCAACCGAGTCTGGGTTATTAGTGACGAGGAATTACAGAAAACGCCCCGTGACTCTAAAGAAAAACGTAGCCAAGACAAGAGATTCCGCTGAATGCAAAGGTTACGATGAATGGAGAAATCAGTCAGTATCTGCGGTGAAGGAAGACAAAATATTCTATAAACTACACCGAGTTCTGCACAGAGAATGTGCTTTGCCGGTCAAAACAGAAGGAAATGTTCGAGAGTATCGTCCAGTCCATCAGTGCATTGAAGGCACATGGAGGAAATTGCTTTGTTGATTCTGAAAAGACAGTTATTCGTAAAGGATCGACTTAGGTGGTAGCGATGAAATCTGGTCTGCACGATCCGAGGGCAGCCACAGTCAAGAAGAGACGGGTTGTTTAAAATTGGAAAAATAGAGAACGAGGATACCCAGTAATAGTATTCTGAAACGTAGAGATCTTTCCATTTTGGAAGCTGCTTTTTATCACACAAAGGTAGCTCAAGAGGTTTGGTCGATGAGGGGATGACGATCTGCTGTAAGATGAGGCAAAATCCTGCTTAGGTCGACGAGCCCAGGTATTCGCCATAACATTTCCTTTAATTCCGCTATGTTCTGAAATCCAGTAAAATAAAGCAGGTTTTTTTTCAGAGCTGCACATCTGGAGGCCAAAACAAGGATATCTTGGTTAATTAGGATAGCAATTCAAGTAGCAGGATTGGAAGATAGATTGTGGAGAGCAGTTTGGGAATCACAGAAGATTGTCGTAGCCTCTTTACCATTGTGCAACATCCAGTTGATGGCCTCCCAAATACCAACTAATTCAGCTTTGGTAGAGGGGCTGCAGAAAAAGAGAGATGGAAGCAAATGACGAGGTCTAGTTTAAGAATAGCAAAAATAGTGCCCCCTTTTCTAAGGTCCG
>QLNU02003225.1:51175486-51229769 GCA_006491805.2 Dysdera silvatica | reverse complement strand
GATGTAATCTCTTAAATTCCATCTCACACTTTCGGGTTAGAAACACCTGCTATATGGGATCCTGAGTTGATTCCGAAATTGTAATTTTTTTAGCCTTATGCCTTTTCGGCTAACTGAAGTGACACATTCAGAGAAGGAGGATGAGGAAGAGGAGGAGGAAAAGGGGCGTTTAATAACGGTTAGTTTAAAGATCGTAAATAGTGGAAGTAGCGTTTCGAGACTTCGTATCGTTGAGCTCAATACATGACTTGCGAATGATATTTTTTTTATTATTATTTTTGCTGATACACATGGAGCCATTCGTCGTAAAAAAGAAAGCAAAATGGCTACTAGCAGGAAAAACATTTAATAGCAAGTTTTGTTGTCCTTAACAATGAAATTGGCCTTTAGTCATTATAAAGGCACTCAGAATTCGATACCGGACTTGGAAGCACCATCTTCTTTTTCTTTGAATTAATTTGAGAAAAGTAAGTAATTCATGTTAAAAGTAACCAGTTTGTGCCAAATGAAGCAACACACTGAAAAAAAGGAAAATATTTTAATGTCTAACAGATTCATGGTCTTAAACGACGGAAATAACTTTTTGTAACAATATGAAGATCTACCTTTGATTCCAGTATTGCGAGTATCCCTCCACTTTCTCTATCTCTCTTTTTTACTTTCTTTTTTTTTCTTTGATTTGTTTTTCTTAAAACAAGTAATTTGGTCGCGCAATTGTTGTTGTTGATTGTTCAAACTATTTTAGGAAAGTTGTTTACTGCTTCGGCACTGTTTTCTCGGAAGAGAGCTGTTTTAATAACAGGAAATAATACACACACATATAAAAGACGACGTCAGTGACCTGATTGAGCAACCGAGTCTGGGTTATTAGTGACGAGGAATTACAGAAAACGCCCCGTGACTCTAAAGAAAAACGTAGCCAAGACAAGAGATTCCGCTGAATGCAAAGGTTACGATGAATGGAGAAATCACTTCTGCCTTCGCCTTCCTCAATTCAACCCTGGACAAGCAGCTTGAAAGTATAAACTCTAAAGCACCCCGGTTCCTGTTTCGGAGTTCCCGGATGCACTCACTGGCCTCTGTGCATTCTGTGGCCACTATTCAGAAAATTGCCCCTGAACAAAAGAATCAACTATGGCTTATCTTTTGTAAATTTTTTTATAGAATTACTGTACCATATCCATGCCCATCTTCTCAATAAACCTGGCAACTCATGTTTTTCAAGCTTTTACCACAAGTCCATTCAACTCGGTTGGATTTGCTTTCATTCGCCTCGTACCACATTTGGCAGTGCCAAAATGAAACTTTTCGCCATAAACAGAAACGTTTACTGGCTGTAAAATATTAGTATTAGGAAACGAGTTGAATAGCTCACAGTTTTAATGGTCATTAGCGGTGTAAGTGGCTTTACGTTACTATATAGGATTCTGACTTCGATTACGGAAATGGGTTTGCTGTCCACTCTTTTTTTTTTTTAATGTAGTTTGACCCTGCCAAATGAAACGTATTAAAAGGAGGAGGGATTGCGTAGTAGGCAGTTTGATAGTTATAAACGATGAAAGTGGTCTTAATTCGATACCGAACTTACAAGTGACCCCACCCCCGCCACCTACAATTTTTTTTAAGGAACAATTTTGGGTGTGCCAATTGAAGTGACAATAAAAAAAGGTGGGAAACGTCTAATAGCTGACATTGATGGTTATAAATGATTAAAATGACCTTTCGTTACCATATAAGGCCCCAGAATGGGGTGTTTATTTTTTTTTCTTTTTACTTAAAAGTTAACAAGTGAAAGAAAATCGCCTAAGGTCAATATTTAAATTTAGCCAGTTTTAATTAACATTAATTCGCGTCCCCTCTATTTCGCGGCCCTCTAATTCGCGACTCTCTAGTTCGCGACCCTCTTGTTTGCGATCCTCTAATTAGCAACTCTCTAATTCACAACTCTCTAATTCTCAAGTAACTCGGTAGGTTTTCAACGTTAACAATAGCCATCTTTTTTGGAAGATCTTTACCTCACCCTTTTTATTGCCTAAACACAGACATAAAAACCAAAAGCGGGTTTATATTGAAACCCGTCAAAAAAAAAAAAAAGTTTGTCCCCGGGTCCCCACATCCTGAAGCGTACCATCCTCCCTCTATCGATAAGTTTAATGGCAATGTGACAATAGCTTAACAATTCAAAAATTATGAAGGAAATCAAATGGAATTGGGGAGGGGCTCAAGTGTCTTTCGAGAAGATTGTGTGATGAAATGTTAGAAAACGATTCGAAATCCAATAGCGGACCTTTAGCCCAAAACCCCCCTTTTCTACATCACCGCAGCGGGATACTGTACAGAATTTGGGGTGAAATGTCAGTGCAAATGTTGACACAAAAGTATAGTATTTATGAATTAAAAAAAAAAAAACAGTTTGGAGGATGGCCCCTTAGGTTTTAAGAGGTTCGGATTCCTCTGAAAACTGTATGTCCTTGCATAGGCGTCCATATGGGAGAGAGGGTTCGATTTCTTACCAGCCAATTAAAAATTCGATTTGCCCGATTCTGCTATGCCTTTATTTTCAAAAGTTTTGCAAGCACGTTTTAAAATAAGATACTTTTTAGCTTATTACTATGTCAAGCAGTATCAATTATTTTGTAGTATTTTGGTATCTTGTGTATACATTCACTAAAATGTTTGACAGTCTTAAGAAGAAGATATTAATTTTTCTCAGCCCCCTAAAAGTACTCATATGAGTGCCCATGGGTCCTTGCATTGTAAAACTCACACAAATATAATAAAAACGTACAATAATATCGGACATTATAGCAAAGTATATTTTTTCTAGCTTTTGTGGGTGAAATTTTTTTAATATCTTTATAAAAATCAAATTGCTTAGTTAATTATCTTGAATGCAGGAACTTCTTAGACGATCAAGTAGGCCTGCATTCAAAGGGTGTTCAGTGTGTGACATCGTAAGAATCATCTCCACCTGTAGTGGCTGACAAAATGCAACTGCCCATTTTTATAGTAGTCAAGTAATCCACGACTTCCGTTTTATAGTAACCAAACGATCTGCGACCCCTCTCTGTTGGCCACCGCCACATTTGCATAATAAAGCATTTTTAACAGAGTAAAGAAAACACATTAAATATAAAATTATATTATATATTAATGTATGTTATAAAGTTAAGCATTAATCGTGTAACTGTAGCCATGTTGAAATACAAAAGCGTTGGAAACATTGGTATGAAATTCCTTATAAAAATAATTGCAACTAAAAATAATTGCGGCGACCCCCTTCCCCACCAAAGGTAACCACTGATATAAGCGAAGCGCCATCTACGCACTAGACACGAACACATCCAATGTGATTCTTTAAATTTTATTCAGCCCCGAAAATTTCGGATACCAGAAAACTGACCAAAATGGGAGACAATGAAAATTTATTTTACTTTGTAGTCATCGAAAATCATTTTTTGTCAGAGGAGGTGGGGTGGATGAAAAAAAAAGCTACCCTTCCACAAAAAACAGGGCCCTCTTAAGACGTGAGGCCACATGGGCTTAAATCCGACCCTGACTACATGAAGTTCCGAGTTTGGTTCTAAAAATACAAGTTTTTTCTCGCTCAAAAAAAATATAATTTAGACTTGCTACATAAAATGACAAATTGGAAGGAGGAACAAAAACGCTTAACAGCAGGCAGTGCGATCGATGGTTATTTAAGAAACACCTTTCTAATACTAAAATAACAAACCGTTTAATAACTGGAAATTTGATAACCATTAAGTATGAAATCGGCTTTTTGACAAAACATACGGTGCCGAGTTCGATATCAAACATGCTGGCAACCCCCCCCACTTAAAAACACTAAGTTTATAGTGTCAAACGAAACCGTTCATCATAAAAGGAAAGCAAAACGTGAATTACCCGGGAAACTCGAAAATAAAGGACTAAGATGTTTAAAGTTGGCAAATTTTTGGTCAGTAACGACCTTTCTATATAGGGACTTCAGTTCGATAGCAGGTTTGCATGAGCAAGAATATCCCTTTTTTTAAAAAAAAGGCTAGTTTTGAAGTATAAAATGAAACTATTCACCATAAAAGTACGCATATTACCCGAGAAATGCTAATTCTTTAACCTCAGTCTTTGCAGTATTTCAACAACCTCCTTGAAACCAAACATGCCAACGTTTGTCCCCGACATTCGTGTTAAGTATTACCCACTAAATTCGAACTTAAGACTACAATCCAATATTCCAAGCAATTACTTTAATGCCTAACGTAAATTGACTTACATAAAATAAAAAATTTAAATCAGAATCAATTTAACTTTACTGTTTACACTTTTGTTTGATGTGCAAGTTATATTTCTGTGATTGAATAGCTAAGTGTGAGCATGGGTATTGTTCATTCATAAAGTCTAATTCCCAAGTTATTAATGCAAATAGTTTCTCCCCTTTCTTGTAAAATTTGAAAAGGTCAGAAGGCCTTTTCAACTTCAAGGGATTCATACACAACACTTAAAAAAAAAAAGTCCAGAAATTTAAAAAAAAAAAAAAAAGTTTGGATTTTTTGACTTTTACTCTATTTGCTTTTCTACATAATTTTTATCTTTTATTTCATTCAAGGATTTTACACAGACGTAATCTGTTTCAAAAACGAACACAGTAAATATTTAATTAAAAAAAAAAAATGAACACGGAAAAGAACTGCATAACTTTTAATTTTCATTAACAATTCAAAGTCCATGGAAATAATAGAAACATTTCTAAAAATTTATATAGCATACAAATTGCGCTAGAAAGTTGTAATACAATTTTGGTAATGCAGAAAAACATACACGCCATGTCAAAAAGCAGCAATTTAGTTTAAGAATTGATACAGCAGATGTCAAAACGCTACAACGCAATTTCAAACATTGACATAGTATGTAATATAGAGCTACAAAGCAATTTTTAAGTATTGATAAGTGTCAAAAAAGTTGCAACTAATTCTAAGTATTGATATATATATATTACAAAGACAAAGTGAAAGAGCTGTACTCTAATGCCAAGGATTGATACTGTCAAGCAACAAAGCTGTAACACACAATTCTGAAAACCGACAAAATGTATAGTATATTGAAGAGCTGCAACACAATTTTAAGAAATAATACAGTATACCACGTAAGCCATTTATATTTAAAATTGATTGCAAGTCACAAAGGGGGAAAAACATCACTGACCTTACCTATTACTTTACAGAATGACAATTATTGGCAACAACTGATACGGATAAATGATGAATTTTTTCAATTGAGATGTCTTTTGGATTCACAGCTTAACGACATCAGTATAATCCAACTCACATTGTGGGGGGGAAAAAATCTGAATTTGCCAGAAAAATTCTCGAACTACTTTTTTTTTTACTCCTCTCTGTGTGGATCCAACTAAACTTTAGGTTGCATGGAAAATGGCTTGTGAGAGATCTGGATATTCGATACAGAAATTAATGAGTCCCCCCCCTCCACCTCTCCAGGTTTGACCAAAAAATATCTTTTACATATCCTTATCTTTCCAGGGTTTTTAGGGACATTTTCAATTTCTCTTACAATTCTAGGTGCATGGAAACGCTTGTCAGTAGCTCGTTATGGGTGGACAATGATTGGGGGGGGGGGATGAATTAAAGTCGTGAGAGAGCCAGCAATTTCGGTGTGCGTGTACCATTGCCTCTAAGAAGTTTAAATTTAACATGCACACACTTTTTAAAACTTCCTTTGCTTTAAATTGTGAAAGTGGCAACACAAGTGGCGTCTTTGGTTTTTTTCTCATACAGAACAGTGTGTGTATGAGGAGAATTATACAACATTTGGCAAACGGAAAAGATCCCAAAATTTTGACTGATATCAAATTTGATTTGAGCATATGTGTAATCAGTTCCATATACTGAAGAGAAAAATCCGCTTTCAGTACCTTTTTACAGAAATGTCACATATAAATGAAGAGTCAAATTCTCAAATAGTTGTCGTGGCATAATAAATCTCAGCATTGCCACGAATATTTGTTAAATGTAAAATACTTTAATTATCTCACACATGCACATGACTTAGATAACTTGTCTAGCTAATTTTGGCATCAATTTAGAAACATTCATTCTTGTAACAAATTACCTGTTTTACATAGTGAATATCATTAGGTTAAAAGTATCAACAAGAGCTCGATAAAACAGCTAACATACGGGGATAGCTTTGTTCCATTTCTTTTCCAAAAGTTCAAAATTCGTTAAAAACATCAGGAACAGTTGTGACAATAAATCATTTCAGTTTCACAGGTGTACAATAATCATCTATAACAGGTCTATTAACTTTAGAATGGTTATCTTATGTATCGAGATCAAAGTCCAGTCCAATAAACTTAGAAGCCATGAATAGGATGAGAATAATGACAGTAACAGGAATTAGCAATTTGAAAAATTCAAATACTAATTTTGTAATGAGTTAGTATAATCCAGGGCTTAAATTGGGCGGGAGCCCGGCTCCGGTACTTCTTCATTTTTGGCGATTATTTAAATATTAGCCAGAACCCCTAAATAGACACTGTCATGAAAAAGTAATAAATTTGAGATTAAGGTCAAGCATTTTGTTGTCCAGAAAAATGGACATAAACAATTGATATGATTTATCGATTCTTTTGCAGCCATTCGATTTTTTAATCGATTTATCATAATATTAGGGCTCCTGCACTTTTTTTTTGTTAGAAATTAAGCCCTGATATAATCTATATCAGTCTTTATCAGCCATGTTAGGTTGGAGGAATTCTTAAAAAGAGTATGAAATCTTGGGGGAATCTTGCGTGAAAAGTATGTCCACAACTGACAGGGCATTAGTATGTTATATTTTCAATCTACCTCTCATTAAATCCTAGTTAAGAAACCCTTGCCCATATTCACTGGTGTATGCAGAAAGTCAATAAGAGGTGGTGGAGGAGGTGGGGGGTATAAAGCTACAACTCCATGTATTCAAAAGTATACATAAAAAATGGCATCACAATGTGGGAGTAATGACTCCCACTAACCCCCTTGAATATGCAAGTGTCTACACTGTACCAAATAATTTTTCCTTATACATATGTGGGCCTTAAATGAACAATAATAATGACATTATCTCTAAAAGTATTGGTTCATTACTTATCAACCTTATAGATTATTTTAAACAATGTGTAAGGTTGAAAAGTGATAAAACAGGATTTTCGGAAGTAATTCCATTAATATTGATTGTGTAAGGTCCACCTTACAGTTTTTGTGATAAAACAGCAAAAAAACAAGCAACTTATCACTTATCCAATTGATAAGCAAAAATGGTCCTTCAATATTTATTCCTGAAATATTATTTCATTAAGAGCAGCAGTTCATTTGTGATGAAAAGTTTACAAAAGATTTTTCCTGAATTTTGGAAATACAGATACAATTTAAACATCTCTTTAACATTAAAATGATACGTTTTGGATTCACAATAATTTTGGCACTGTTTATTTTTTTAAATGCAAAATTTATTTCACTCCACTCATTATGAAATTGAGCACACGCACAATTAAAAGTTGCTTTAATATTGGCAAGACTTTTTCTCTCCAAATTTAAACTTCGTAAAATATTATTTAAAATTTCCATAACGATTAGATAGTTATTTAACCTTTAAAATCAATGGATTTTCTAGTGAAAGGAAGAAACAAACAAACCTGGAAATATTTGAATTATCTTCCTCTAGAGTACAGTTAATCAAGCAATACAAATTTACCATCATTATTATATATATTACATCGATAATTCAAATCTAATCTTATCGGGCAGGATGGGTTTTGTCAGACTTTGTCTTTAGCCATTATTGCTTGGGTGAACTACGTTTCTACGAACTACACGGTATCTCTGCACAAATTTTCACAATCTCTCCAAAAGAAGAAATTATTATTATCTCAAGAAAGCATAAGTATGGCCCGTTTACTATGAGAAATAATGACTTATGACAATCACCGGTACTTTCGTACAGATTAATAACGGATGCATTTTTTTTCCATGCGTGGCACAGAGCATGATTTAACACATAATATAAAATCACTTCATTAGATCCATTACTTAGTTACATTTATTGCTGTAAGATCGGGAGGACTAGGATAACTATAATCCACGACCATTATTTATCCACTATAGAATAGAGGTCATTCTACTATTGCACACACATAGTATGATGAAAGCATCTTAAAGGAAATGCTTTTAATTTCATCACGCTGGCTGGATGGGTTGGCAAAAAAACCTGACCTCTAGTTTAACAACGAATCCAAACTTTAATCCAATAGCACAGGTGGTATCACCTCCCGAAAACAGATCATTTTACCAGTGGCTCAACTTCAGTGATCAAGAAGGAAGTGGTCATCGAATATATATACACACACAGAGTGAATGAGTGGAATTGGCGCAAGGGAAAGACAACCAATATAAGATTGTTCTTGATTCATGTTTTTGTTTCTAAATTTAACAGCTAGTAGTAAGACTTGGAAGAATACAAACTTGAAAGCGATTGAATGATTATTAGTGGCCTGAGGAGAGAAGGAAGGTGTGCTAGTCTCCTCCATCTGCAGCATGACCAATAACGACAATGTAAATAGGTTGAACTTGTCATTGAGGATAATAATGAATAAGGAAGCAGTTGGAGGATTAAGACACTGATGTGAAGACAGTGACAGCCAGAAAGATACAAGACTGATCTGAACATAGGGTAAGGAGTGAGAATTTCATTTCAAATGTGCAGCAACTCATTGACAACAAGTCCTTAATTTCAATCTGTGAGATTTCTCGATGTCTAGTATATTCTGGCAACCATAATCAAGCCTTGGATTAAGTAAGTTACCGTAGGAAGACCATACATGTTCCAACATGATTTTGCACCAGAACCCAAGACCAGGAAAAGTCAGAAGTGGCTTGAGGACAACTTTTTTTGACCATGTTACCCCTAATACGTGGGCTCCAAACTCTCCTGGCTGCAATCCTCTTAAGTATTATGTGTCAGGCACAATTCAAAGTATCACTAAGAGGACTGCCTATAATAATAAAGATGAGCTGCGGAAGCATTTCAATATTTATCACCCAAGGTTGTAAAATTTGCCCGTTCTCGCTTCTGGAGTTGTGTGGAGGCTGTATAGTTCACGGAAAATTGGCCACCAATTTTCCAAGAACAGATCATAGTTACTGCTGAAGATGGCTTCACTGAATGAGTTCTATCTAAAATACCTTACCTTTCTTTCGTATTAGGGATTTTCAATAAATGTTTCACAGTTGTTGTTTTTTTTATGTATTTTCTGTGCCAATTTTACTCACTCACCCTGTGTATATATATACACACACATGAATTGAGTATCAACCAACTCTGTATTAGTAAAATACACACTGTAGAGAATTATAAAACTGAGATTGAAAGGAAAAACAAAATCACCAACATAAATAGAAAATTTTTTATAATAAGTTCACTGAAAATAAAATATCACAGAAAATATGAACACAGTAGGTACTGGACAAAAAGCAATAATGTAAATATACAAAAAAAATATCAGTCCATAAAAGCAACAAATAGGTGAAAATGACAAAATACACATTAAAAAAATAAATAAATACCACAATTTGTAATACAGGTAGACCTTTTGGGTGTGTTTGTTATGCTCCATTTTATTTTCTAACATTGTTTTAAGTTGTTGTTTTTTTCTGCATTTTTCTCTTTTAAGTTTTTGCTTTAACTTTCTGAATTCGGGGTTCCCATTTACATTGGAGGACAAAATTCCCCAGCTTTTCCAGGTGTTTCCTGAGTTTTACAGTAGAATTTCCTAACCAAATCTGTGGACTCAGTTGCACAAACCTAGTTGTGTTCCAAATTGTTCAGGTGTGTGGGAACCCTGTCCATACAGGGCTTTTCAAAAAGATTACGAAGTGCATATTGCATATTTACAGGGGCTCAAATCTGGTCGTTCAAAAGGGTGACTAAATCTCCCATATTTTAGCCAATTTTTTCAAATTCTCTTAACTCCCATACTGGCATTCCATTTCTCCTGTACATTTCATTAACCATCAAACATCCATTAACTATATCTGCAACGAGTGTTGAAATTTGCATAAGAAAATAAAAAACTGCCTAGTTCTGTAGCATCAGTGAGGAAATACATATAGATTAGAACTGTGAGGCATGTAAATTTAGGACTATACATTAATATTACTACATAGTACCATGCAGAATAAATGAAGGAAGTAAGTACAATACTTTATATGTAGTATAATTTATTTAGTAAAAATCAATGTAAATTTCAGATTGAACTTGGTCGTACCCTTGACAGGATATGAATCATACATATTCCTAATGAGGGTCCGCCCAACAAGAACATTTATTTTTGTTAAATAAATTATATTACGCCTAAAATATCAAATTTATTTTCTTCACTTGCATGTGAATTTACAATTCTATACTATGGCATATGTTGCCGCTCCTTTTCTTTTTCAACAATGTTATATATATGAAATGTAATATTATATAAAATGTAAACTAATTGTTTTGTTTAATATTATCTACTTCATGAACGTTTTCTGGAATGATACTGTTCCGCTCAAAATTCGTTGTCTCCCTTTAATGAACTTTTTTCCGCAACTAAATCTGACTTAAATTCACAGGCTACAGTTGGTCACCCCACATCACCCAGTAACCACAGGCGACTACGTGTTTTCACTCGGTGAATAGGGTGTTTTCTTTATGAGGCAAGCAAGCACCATTCTTGTCTGGCTACTATATGGTTTACCATGATTTGTTGAACCCCTGTGTGTGTGTATATATATATATATATGCATGTTGAAGTCTGAGTCATATTGCTTTGAGTATTTTAAGTGGCTTACATAGCAAACACATCCAAATGTCCACAATATTAATTTTTTTTTCCATGAAAGCCTCTGTCATATCAAAATAACTTTTTGTCACAAATTAAACAAGAACAAGCAAGACTAAAATGAAAAATACACAAATCACAAAGTTATGAAGATAAATATACTTTCAAACTTTCATTAGACGACTAGTGTTTCGAGGTTCTAAACGATATTGAACACACTCATTGTAAAGTTACAATATAATAAAGATGAAAACAAATGGCACTTTACATGGATAGCTCACATATAAAAACTAACCAATGAAATCATAAAACTCATGAGTGCATGATGTAGGTTTCTAAAAACATTTAGTTCATAATTTCTGAGCCTCATGAAGCTCTTGAAATTTCTTCGCATTACATATTAATACTGAATCTTTACCCAACATAATTCTCGAATCTTTGTTGTGCATAATCATTCGACTCTTTATTACAGTCAGTATTGGATATAAGGTTAATCCTGCATTCCTAAAAAATCTGATCTTATAATCAGTGTGATCATATATATATACTGTGCGAGGAAAAATTTCGAAATTTATTACAATTGTAGTATCTTTGTATTTTAACTAAATCTTAGATAATATTAGTAAAATAAAGTATAAGCAAGTAGAATAATGAGGAAATTAATTCCTTAGTTTTAAAACCCCTAAAATCAAGCAATAGTTACAAAATTTACTGTTTAAAATGGTACGGTACTCAGCTATATAGGACTAATTTTCTCTTAGGCTTAGTTATTGGCACTACCTCTCCTAGATCACAAACAGTTTTGAAATGTTCTTCTACCGATTCAAAATTCGTAAAAAAGCATCTACCTACATCTAATACTTTCAAGGCTTCCCCCCGGCAAACTTAGCAAAGGTTAGAACAATATTTTTCGGAGAACTGATAACGAATGCTAGTGCTTGGGGATGGGTCCTAAATGAAGTTCTGGCTGATGCTATGGATACAGCTCAGTTTATTTAATTTTAGGTAGAAAGGGTCGAAAGCCCAGGCCTCTCCCACTTCATTCTTTTGGCTTTGAGAAAGGGGGTTACAAGGGAATAAAGAGGCACTTTGAAGAATTAACATGAAGTGGGGGCGGGGGCGTTTTCAAGGTAACCATATATGCAAATGTAGAAATTTGAGACTGATTATACATGTGGAACAGTTTAACACAAAATTCCTATTATATCAGCAGAAACTTCTAAAAAGTGACCATATAAGCAGGGTGATCTTACATAATGAGTATTAACTGTGCAATTATTTGTGTGTGTATGATCTTTAAACTTCCATTATACAAATTTTTCACTTTTTTAATCATGTAAAATTTCTTAATCATTAATGAAAAAAGTAATCACCTCTATGTATAATCTTTGAAAGGACCGTTCCTGGATTGTTGGTCGCTCAGGTGCAAAAACAGTATACACCACCACCCCTATTAAATATTATCTAATTAAGACTTTTCGTCTTTATATCTATACACGCATAGTTTTAAACAACTGCCGTGCAAAAGAGAAATATTCTTTAATTTTCATAAAGTAAAAGAAATATTCTTGATATTGCTTCTGATCTAAAGATAAAGGACCATATAACAACCTAATAAACAGTCTGCGGCCACCAAGGTGAAAGTGCACCTTTTGCACCCTTGTCAGGAACGGCCCTGAACTTTGTGTTTTTCTTACGTATAACCTATGAGCCTTCATTGTATATAATATGAAACTTTATTACAATCTCTTATTTTCATTTAATTATATCCATACATTAGAAATAAAATTATAACCATAAACTATATAATCTAGGAACCTTCTGTTATGGATAGTGTATCTGAATTTTTATTATGTAGCCTACGATTTCCAAATTTTACTATATATCAAAAAGTACTGAATTATCGAAAAGTTTTAAAACATGAAACAAAGCCTACAATTTAAAGTTTAGGGCTGTAGAAATACAATATAAAAGAAGAATTTTAAGGTCTAAAATACAAGTTATAATGTTGGAGACATAAATGTACTCCAAAATACATTTTGGAGAAAGTTTAATACAGTGAAGAGTGGAAGGACTTTTTTTCTTTTTCCATATAAAAACAAAAAGAGTACTTGCTTCATTTTGAACCGTGAAAAGGAAAATCCTGCGGATATTAAAATTGAAGAATACAAGAGGAAAATCCAGATGTTAGAATTTTGCAGGAGAAAGAAAATCTTTCAAACGGGTTTAGTTTTCCACCATACATCGTTTCTTAAACCATCTATAGTCTGGAGTGAGTTTTTCTTGTAATGATTTCACATGCTGAAACTGTCTACAAAGAAGCAAGCAATGGTACCACAATATATCATTCTCAAATTTTTTGGACTCTTTTGGTTTTTCCTTTATATCCTTCAACCACTTTGTAAACTGTCTTGTGGGATCAGAATTGGTTCCAAATTTGAAGAATAACTTTAAATTCAAAACGCTTAAAACCCTTTAGCACTTTTCAGGCAAGTGCACTGGAACTTCATGTATATAACAGTACGTAGAAGAAACGGTGTCAAAGAGGTAACAACAGTGAGGAGGTAACAATAGCTAACAACAACAGTGATAATCACTGCTTCAAACATGCAGTCAAAGCTAGAGGAAGAAGTCTAAGAATGTGGGGTTTTAGGGTATAGAAATAGACGTAAGAAGGATCAATCGGCATATATTACAATATTTCACTGTTATTAATATGAAAGTAGGGTTACAAAGGTAATTATAGAGCTGGTCATCATTCTTAACCTGGTATTTGGCAAAAATTGAGTCTGGCAGACCCACAGGTTCAGATTCCAAAGAATAATCTATTGTAAACACTTCCAAAGAAGCTGAGATTCATAGTATTTTTTGTAAAAAAAGTTTTTGTTTCATGAGTACTACATCGATAGCAAAGTAGATGAAGGCATCGATAACTGTTAATGATTTTATTGCAATCATATTATGTTATTACCTTGTTTTTAAAAATGATTACAAGTAACGGAAGGGTGTAAAATGTAACATTCAACCAGGCATTTGATCCGACATAGCTATTCTTACTATTTTCGATCACCTACCTAATACTGGATCAAGAATGACAAGTTAATTAAGAGCTTCCAAAATTTCCGAACACAAAATTATAATTTGCGAACATGGAAAAACTAGATTAAATATTTTCTACATCATATACGCAACTATTTCATATGATTGTTAGCAAAGAGCTTCTGTTACTGGGTCCATAATAACATACCCATAGGAATCATGCTGATATAAGTATAGCTCGCTTATCCAACTATATAGATGCTAAAAAAATCACTGCAAATAACATTACTATCATCAAAATGGCAAACTTCACAGTCACAGGCATAGCTCAATAGTTGAATGCTTTTAAATATGCAAGCTATTTAAAATCGCTAAATAAAACAGAATGTCCACTCGATTCTTAAGACCTTAAATTCGCAAAATGTTTTTTAAGGTTCTACGCATAAGAGTTATGAGTTTCCCGCACTTTTTTCCAAAACCAAAATTCACATCTACTTCTCAAATGCCAAATCAATGGCAAAATATTAGACTTAACCCTTAACAGTCAAACATAATCACGTATGAATGTCTGTTACCGAATTTTAGAATAAAAAGCCAAATCTAACAACAACAGTTTTCGCCACCCAAAGCTGAATGTGAAAGTTTTAGTTTTGTAAAACTTCATGAATAAATTTTAAATTTTATTTTAGGTGCTCGTTTCCTTGACTCCTTTTAAACTTAAGTGGACATCCTGTAAAAGCAATGGCGAAAAACTAGCATTATCATACTAATAAAACTAAAAAGTGAGATTTACGCCAATTTCAACTACTAGAGCAATGCATAGAACTGCAGCGTGAATTATTTTAAATCTACCTATTCATAAAGCATGATACTGTCCACACGCTCTATTTGGGTAAAAATTTCTTACAGTCATCATCATTTGAAAACTCATGTTCATCAGATTCCTCCGAAATTTCTTCATTATCGTCATAATTCTCGTTTTCTTGCTCATTCTTGGTATCGGGGATCGGATTCTCACTTTCTTCGCTTGCTTTGCGATTCGCACTTTCTTCAGACTCCTTTTCACACTCTTTTGGGTTGTCGATATCTGACTCAGAGGAGTTAGTATCGGCGAGTTCACTGGCATTGCTAATGAGACTATGACTTAGCAATTCGAAGCTTGAAGTTTCGCTATTGATGCTTGAGTCACGTTTCAGATCTTTTTGTTGCAGATCTTCTGAACTGCAACACTCTTTCGGAGATTCCTCGGTAATCAGGTCATGCGTGAGCTCAGGATTCTGAGGATCAAAAATGTCTGTGGGCTTCTCTATTTCATCAGCATCATCATTCTTAGTTACCTTTTTGGCACGTTTTTTACTCTTGCCCTTAGTTTTGCCTGTTTTCTCCGGCGAGCTCTTTTTTCGGAACGCCTCAGTAAGAGATTCAGGTAGCAGTGTTTCCAAAGCAATATTCTGAAACATACAAATTGCCATTCCCATTATAACCTTTCTACAAATGAATGCAAACCAAAAAACATGTTTAAATAGCACTAGAAAATGGTCGGATAAAGGAACTTATTACCGATTACAGAAATTGCAATTTCTAACACACTATTTTGATTAAAACTGGTTCTCTTTTCATCAGTAACAGTCGAAAGAGAAAAAAAAAAATACCACACACAGATTCAAGCTACACTCGAATGAGCAAGCACTAAAGTTACATCTCAACATTTTCACCTCTAAGCTACAGAGTACAGTCATATCAACATTCATATTCATACTTAAATCTTCCTTTTCTAATTAAGGAATTCTCCTTTGACATGCTTAAGTACAAAAAAGGTCTGCACATCATTGTACTGGGTAGCTTAGCAACCAAAACGTTGGGACATAAACCTAACAACCATAGACTTGAAGCCAGCCAGGGTGTACGTGGCAATATGTTTTCTTCTCTTCAAACACTTATCAATCAAAAAGTTATTCTAATTTAAATGAAGCAAGAAACTGACGTGTGAGAAATTAAATTCTATAATTAATATATCCACAACTTTCGCCCTTCAAGGAATCGGTAGCGTAGCTATAGACTTTGGGCCTCAATGCAATCGCTGGTAAAGCCCCCCACCCCCCAATCCCACAATTATGCTATCTAAGGAGCCTCGACTTCCAAAGGCCCTCCCAAGGGCCCAATGCAACTGCATTGGTTGCATCGGCACAACTATACCAATGTAAGGAATACCCATTTTCAACCTTACCAGTCAGTTTGCGATGATTTATAACATTCATTTCAAATTTACAACATTTATCCTAAATTCCCTGAGCCTAGATCTTTAACTATATTGAAATTCTGGATATTGTATAAGGAGTAAACGATTTGACTATCCTATGTCTTATACTTTCCTACAATTTCATTTATTTGCACAAAGTTATTGACTAGGAAATATCCTTGCTTATCGAGAATTTGTTTATGCCCACTGTGGTTTTACTTTAGCAATGGCAGATAGAGAAAACTTGCCTATTTAAAGAGTTCGATCACAAGTTGGACATTTTTTAAACTCAAACTTAAGTACTAGTGTACTTTTATTAGACTTCCAAAAAGTGACGAAACAAGTGGGGTAACAAGTAAATAAGGTGACGAAATAACGAGGTCCTACTGTATTTAGCAGTTTTATGTTACAGGCCATCACAATG
Organism: Dysdera silvatica; assembly: GCA_006491805.2. NCBI lineage: Eukaryota > Metazoa > Arthropoda > Arachnida > Araneae > Dysderidae > Dysdera > Dysdera silvatica. Next base: position 51,213,197 of record QLNU02003225.1, on the reverse strand, counting down.
AGTATTGGCTAAAATTGAATCTGAAATAAGATGAGCGATTTAAAGTGGTCGCTGAAGCACAATGCATTCACAACACATATGCTTATAGGTTACTTCAGCTTAATCAGATATGCACAAAAGCTACGGTTTTACTGATGCACACCAGAGTCAAGAGAAACCCTCAGAACATTAATTATAGTAAAAATATAAAACAATATTAATAATACTTTATTTCCATTGCCGCCAGCACTGCAGTCTTTAAGCAAACATGCATTGGACAAGCATTCACTCACTGCACCCATGTGTTTCATGATACGTTCCATAGCAGTCTCAGTCTCTTCAAGTTTTTTCCTTAGTTTGTAGATTTCATAATCCTCTGAACAAAACAAATATACTTAAAGTGAGTAAACAGTAATGTAGCAGTCATTATGCCAAAGAAATAAAATTATGTCTACAAAATTGACATTTTTTTTTGCAATTACAGAGTCTGCCAGAAAAACCTGGTGGTTTTTCAATAAGTATTACATCAGAACTAAGATACAGGGTACCAGGGAGGAAATTTACATACAAAAGGTTAAACACTGGTAAAATAGCAATGAAAAAGATCACCCAAGCTTTCGGACGCATCAGCAGCAGTCCTTCATCAGGAGTAATGACGATGTTATGTTTCTGTCTCTTTTTATACTTGAAATTTCTGGAAAAACCCTTCATCACAGCAATCTCCTAGAATGGAAAACCCCAGTGGGAACCAATGGGAGGCCTCCAATAGGACTAATGGAAAAACCCAATGAGAAACATGTACGGCCAGGCACTTAATATTGAAAAAAGCTCATGTATTTCAGAGTAAGAGTTGTTTGTAAGTTTCTGGAAGTGGTTGTGATGTATTAATGGCTTTCCCATGTAGTTTGTAAGTTTCCCAAGATTCTAAGAAGAGTAACTACTATACTCAACAAACATGCATATCACAAACAAGAATAGTAGACTCTTCTTAGAATCTTGGGAAAGCCATTAATACATCACAACCACTTCCAGAAACTTACAAACAACTCTTACTCTGAAATGTATGAGATTTTCCCAACATTAGGTTGGAGGCTTGCCATTGGTTCTCATTGGGTTTTTCCATTCTGCGGGACTACTCTGATGAAGGGTTTTCCAGAAATTTCAAGTATAAAAAAGAGACAGAAACATAACATCGTCATTACTCCTGATGAAGGACTGCTGCTGATGCGTCCGAAAGCTTGAGTGATCTTTTTCATTGCTATTTTACCAGTGTTTAACCTTTTGTATGCAGAGTATTACATGGGTTTTTTTTTGTTTGTTTTGTAAATAATGTACACGATCTATATTTCTATGACTATATGCTACTTGCTCGTTTTTTCTTGAAAAATGTTATCTAAATATTTTCCACGGGTTCTCCCACAGTCTTGTAGCCTGATTTCAAATTTGCCTTACCACACAGGAAGCAAATGTAATATGGCCTACAGTGTGGGTTTAATAATCTTCAACAGCTCAATCTCTGCCATTTCAGTAGTCATGGAACAATGAAATTGGGCAACAGTGTTTTTGGCATTGAAACGTTTTTAAAATACGGTCACTGATACACAAAATCAGTAGTCATCGACAATCATCCTCTTTATTTTATATAAATCGAACACTACGCAGATTAAATTAAACAACAATATTAATCAACGTTTATTGGCGTAGTGATACCAGCGCCGATGGTATGGCGTGATTAGATGGTGAAACGTTCGAAAGAAAATAAATATTTCTGCCTTCGGTGGGACCTGAACCCACGACCTTCCACCATCTAATCACGCCATACCATCGGTGTTGGTATCACTACGCCAATAAACGTTGATTGATTGACATTGTTGTTTGATTTAATCTGCGTAGTGTTCGATTTATATAAAATAAATACATATGCTGCAACGTGCATTTCGATCAATTTAATACCAGTCTCTTTGCAATTTGGTTTAAATAGTAGTCTATGTACTACACCATTCTGCGAAATAACTGGCAACAATATATATACGTTCGTAAAGAGATTATATATTGTCCTTCGTAGCTCAGTGGGTAGAGCCTCCGCCCGGCAAGTGGAAGGTCGTGGGTTCAGGTCCCACCGAAGGCAGAAATATTTATTTTCTTTCGAACGTTTCACCATCTAATCACGCCATACCATCGGCGTTGGTATCACTACGCCAATAAACGTTGATTGATTGACATTGTTGTTTGAAATCATCCTCTTGTCGATTTCTTTAGGAGTTGCTTCAAAATAAAAGCGTTTATCAATGATCTACACATAATCGATGACCTCTGTGTTATTTGACAGAAAATCACTTAAATATCTGAAGATATGGTGAAGCATGCAATTGGAAACTTTAACGTCAATTTGCAAGTTTGTGCGAGAACAGGTAGGATGTGCATCTGAATAAACGACGCTACTTTCAAAACAAGAGGGAATACACTGATAACTGTAGAAATAAAAAAAAACATTGTTTTCTATCCAAAAAATATTGAATATAAAATTCAGAAGAAAGTAAAAATCGAATATGTGAAACAGGGAAATTTGTCTATAATAATAAACTTAGCCATAACAATACTTTCCACGGCCCCAGCCAATTCCCATGGTACCGATAATTATAATTCCACGAGGATTATTCTGCACTTTTCACGCTGTATGTTGCATCCAAAACTAGTTAAAGCAGCACAGTTTATGTGCATTTATGCATATTTAGTGCTGAATTAAACATATAATTCTAAATTTTAATCTGATCATATGTACACACACACATTTTTAGATCAATAGAATTGTAGTTAAAATATGCGTACAATATTATATTTTTGAATAAATTAACATAATTAGATTTTCGTGATCCATAAGAATGTATATTTTCTAATTTGGCCTGTAAAAGGGTTGCTAGTATTTAACTGGAAAGAGACTCACACATTGTACAAGTTGGCAGATAAGCTAATGATATATCAGATAACAATGAAATACAGATAACATTATATATGAGATAACAGACACTTACTTTCGTCGAAATTTCCTTCAGGTTTGTAAGAAAGAGGAGAAAAAAAGTTAAATTTAATATCATTTAATAATTTTTCTTTTGCACATGCATATGAAGTCGTATTACATGTTTTCCTCAAATCTTAGATAACGGCTTCAAGTTACTTTCATCATTAAATCAGTAAAAAAAATATATAATTTAAAAAAAAAAAGAAAGTTACCAGTATTTCCATTTGGTGTTTCCGGATTCACGGGCTCGGGAACTGGAACCTTCGATTTCGAAGCAGATTTCGTATTCTCTTTTGGCGTTTGTTGGCAGACGAATTTGTGGTAATCTGGGTCCATATGGAAGTCCTTGATCAAAGGTTTCTTATCGGCATCTGGATTTTTCTTGAAAACTAACTGAAAACACAAAATTGACATGAGTTTAATTATCTCGCTAATAGAAGCATCGGAGGAAAATTACACTCATGTTCAAAATTAAAACAGCAAATATAAAAATCTTGTTAACAAAGCAATAAATGTAATGAAATTATCTCTATGTTTTATGCAATGTATACGTCTTGCACAACTTATAATTTGTGAACAATGGCAATGAATTAATTTGCATTCAAATGTGTCTGACTCAACTGCTTGTCTGATTGGATTTATGCATTAATATTTAGAAATTGTTTTATTCCTGTGAACAGTGATGTAGCTATAGAATTTGGGCTCCAATGCAATCGCTGGTAGAGGCCCCCACCACCCCATACCAGGATCCCACAATTATGCTATCTAAGGAGCCTCGACTTCCAAAGGCTCCCTCTAAGGGCAAAGGCCCCAATACAACTGCTTTGGCATCACTACACCACTGCTGTGAAGGGTGATAATATCATATAAAACCTTTTAAAAGACACGACTCTTCAAAGAGAACACAATTGTCAAATTTGAAATAAGATACACAGCCACCACAGAATGTCTTTGTGATTTTTGGGGGGGGAGGGGATTAAGTCATACAATATTTTCTCCGCATCCATATTTATATGTTTAAATTGGAGATGCATTTATAGAGAAGAGAAAGAGCCACTGTCCTGGAGTCGCACTGCAGACCTTTCATATGAACTGGAGTGTCTTCACCAACTGGGCTACCAGGACTTGGGAACGGTACTCCTTTTCTTTGTTTTAACGTTTTGATAGGCATTATTACTATCCAGTCAGCTACGGCACTGCGGCGATACATATAGAGCAGTGATTCTCAATTAGTTTCCATCGTGGGTCACTTTGAATATTTTCTTTTCAGTTGGGATGGTCAGAAGATATGGAAACGAAATTTTGTTACATGCTATACAGACATTGGGGGAATTTATCCCCCCTCGAAATTTTCTGATTCAATGAAATAGCATTGAGGTAAGAGCTTTGAGGTAAGAGCTTTGGTTCCCCCCAGAAAAAATTTAGTTTCTTATCTTTTGCAGTCGGGCCAGTTTACTGTTTGCTGGCCAGCCTACTAAGAATCACTGACAAAGAGGGTCCCTAAATCTCATTTTATGGTAGCACCTTTTCCTCCTCTCTACAAATACAGTTTGTATATAAATTATAACTATAAATATAATATAAATTTTTACTATAAATCTAGTCTGAGCACATAAGCATGGGCGTGGTAAAAATATTCTCTCTCTTAATCCCCCACAAAAACATGACCTGATGGCTTTGTATACTGACCATATTTGGCAATTGTATTATCCCTGCAAAGGGTCATAATATCTTTTAAAACGTTAACTACGAAAAAAGGGAGCATTATTCCAGTACCCCAGTTGGTTAAGATACTTCAGTTAATATGGACGGTCCCCATTGAATTGTAGATGGTTGCTCTTTTTCTTCTCTATAAATACGGCTGTAGTGTAAGTATGTAAGAGTGGTTACATGAAAATAATTTCTCTGTCCATTTCAACATTGATTTGTTTTACGCAACGGAAAAAGATCTACGCAAAGTTCAGCGAGATCTATGACAAAACAAACAATTTTGACAGATTTCTTTCGGAACAAGTAATGCAGAAAGTCTATGATAATCTACAATTTTTATTCCATTAAAAATATATATACGTACATGCAATTTGTTTTTACATATTGCATTATTCTTTTTCTAACAACATTTCGTATTTATTTTTTGTGCAACTGACATTGGTGTACTAGTTTCCCCAGAAAACTGAATATTATTTGTTGGAACAAACAATAATCGTTTAAACGGGACAAATTGTACATCTGACATAGGACCCAAGTTACTGAGAATTTCACCAAGTTTGGTAAGATCAAAGGTAATGGTCATGGGTATTAAACTACTGGGGTGCTGTACTACTACAACATAGGATTTTTTTTTTTTTTTTGAATTTCAAACTGTTTACAAATACTTCAATGATTCATATATATGGCAAAGCGTTTACCTTTAGCACTGTATATAGGAAAAACACAACAATTCCTATGGTATATACTGGCATTATAATGCTCATCGCTCCACCAGTTTTAGTTTGAGGTTTAACTGGTTGTCTCGCCGAAGGGTGCGGAAAAGGCTAAATAAAAATCAGACATTTTGAAAAAGGTATGTTGTTATAAACTATATACAATACTTAACACATATTTTGCTCAAGAGTTATAAATGTGAATGTCCAACACATACAAGAAATACACGTTTCAAGATAAATACAGAGTGAGCAAAAAAAGTATTTGCACACCTGCATTATGTCGCATAAATAGAAGTGGAAAACAAATACTATGAAATATTTTTAATCATTGGCTTACTTTTACAGTAAGCATCCATATGAGCATTCATATTTATAATAATTGCAAGAAATTTATAAAAAATTAAAAACCTATTTTTCTACGGAAAAAAAAAAGCACACACACATTTCAGAAAAACCAAGCTTATTAAAGCTTGTAATTGTCTGGGCATCAATTTTACTAATTTTTTAGTCATTTCTACACTGATTTTCACCCATTCTTCACTAAGTGTTTGCCCAAATATGATTTTACTGGAAATTTTTATTTTCCCTTACCTGAAAATCTAAAAAAAAGGTCACAAGTTTTCAATAGAATCGAGGTCTGGAGATTGTGAGGGGTATATTAAGTTAATTTTTTTTCATTTTAAAGCAACCACAACCTCGTTTTGTGGACAGTACAGTCATCATTGCTATCCTGCTGAAAATAGAATGAACCCTAATGACCGATTTCAATATATTGTCCAATAAATTCCCTTGCAATATCTTAATATGATGTCAATCATTTATCTCATCCTTCAATAAAGGGCATATTGTCAACTCTGTTTGAAGTCATGCACCCCTAAATTAGCTCCATTTTCCATCCAAACCGATATTAACCCTTTGCACTCCAGGCTATTTTAGCCAAAGTAATTCAAAGCCATAAATGTCACTCCAGCGGAGCCAGTGGGGTGCAAAGGTTTAAACTTAGAATTAAACTTTAAAGATAGATACGACGTTATTCATCTGAATGATAGTTTTGACTGGAATTTGAAATTTTTTGAGTTGTATAACTTCTGCAATATATTCCTTCACCTCCTCCCCCAACATAGTTTGGGGGACGGGGCAGGCCCTCCCAAAATTAATGGACAATAAAGAAATGCAGATTATAGTGAAAAACGAAACATAAAATTTGCTAATTGTTATTGACTATATTTTTACTGCCTCTGGTTAATTCACTTGACAGATTATGCAGGTTCATCCATTCAAGCCCCCCACCCCACCCCATTATTTTCTTTAAGTTGGCATCCCTGATAGATACAGCACTGGAATAGAAAGAAATATGGGATAAAAGATGGTACATTAAAACCAGAACAAAGGATAGTCGTCTTCTGCTTACCAATTCTTACGAGTCAAATTGATCTATAGTACAAATCCAAAATGTACCATGTAAAAATCAGGCCTTTCATTGAAATGCAATCGCAAAAGGTAACACCGTGGCAGTTAATCACATTACAGCAACAAAACAAATATTTTCATAAAATATTGCTTTAATTAGCTTCAGAGTTGGCAGGTTTTTGACGTATCACAGTTTTTTTGGTCCTAACCATAATTTAAACTGTCATGTAAAAAACCCTCTGTCGAAAACTGGCAAAAACCTTAAATATTGTATCTCAATATAAAAATCCCCTTTCAAAATAACGTACATTGACTGCATGTAATGCTTAAAATGTTAATAGTATTTGACAATGCCAAACGTCAACAGTATTTGGGGTATGGGGTCAACAAGGGTCAAAAACAAGTTTTTGATCCCCATTAGCTGGGTCCAGTATGTCCAGAGGCACCGAGAGCTAATGCGGGCTCCAAGGCTCACTTCTACCGGACCCCATAACCCCTATCTTGGGCTGGGCTCCCCACAGAATAGGTCCCTGCCAGCATGGGCCCCTAGAATTCATCTGGCCCCCCAGGCTGCTGCTCCTCCCTTCTCATCTGCTCTGAGTATGTTTGTTTGTGGTTTTACGGCTCAAAGACTACAATGGTCATGCTGCGCCGGGACCTACTGTTTTCCGAGGAATCCGAACCTCTGGACCTACTGTTTTCCGAGGAATCCGAACCTCTTAAGGCCTAGGGAACCAAACCCCGGACTACAGTGAGCAGTGCGATCTTTATGAGATCTCTGAGTAAGCGTTCTTTTTGCACTGCTGGGAGTCGAACCCGGATTAGCCGCGCAATAGGAGAACGCGTTACCACACTGCGCCACCGCAGGGCAGCTCTGAGTATGTCACCAATAAATTGAAAACATTTCAGCAGTATAAGATATATTACTGAATGACAATACTTACTCTTCCTTCTTTCACGTATTCTTTATCCACCTGTCCTCCCTCATGCAAATGGGGAGCCATCATTTCGGGGGACAAATGTGGTGGTCGATCACGTGGTCTATAAGCTAGAAGGAAACATTGGATACGCTTACTTAGAGGTAATACAGTCCAATGAATAAGATATATCTGCAACAAACTAATGAATTGTTTGAGTTTTACGTTACAAGAACAGCAAGGGTTATGCCACACTGGATCCTACAGTTTTCAGAGGAATCGGAAACTATTAAGGTCTAGGGTACCAACTCTCAGACTGCGGTGAGCGGTTAGGGTTAACTAGGGGTTTGTTTTTTTTTGTTTATTTTTGCATAAGTTGGGAGCAGGGCCATCTTTAGCTAATGCGGGGCCCGAGGCAAAACATATTTCGGGGGCCCATACACATACGAGTAAGAAAACAAAACGAAATAAAAAAATGGAATAATGTATGAACACTAGATGGCACCAAATGCAAGGGCGGAAGCAAAAATATTTTTGGGGAATTTTCAGTATTACAAACATTTTAAATTTAGGAATTACGTGGGGCCCGGGGCATGGGTCACACTTGCTCCTGCTTAAAGGTAGCCCTGGTTGGGAGTTTAGCTCGGGACAATCACATGCTAGGCAAATGTGTTAAGGTTGGTTTAATTCTTATGAAACGCAGGCAGGTTATATCGATGATGATAATGAGATTGAGGACAGATGTGGATTACAATCATTGGTATATGCAGGAGGGTGTTGACGGGGGTTGTAACCCCCCACAATGAACATATAACCCCCTTACAAACTTTCTGTGTACGCTGATGATTACAACACTCAATGTGTACTATCTCATCTGACATCCAGCATTACAGCTTTTAGCACTGTAAAACGGTATGAAAAATCATAATTTTTTTATTACTTTACTATTTTAAATCCTATTTTTGTGTGTTAAATTCAATTTTTTTTTTTTAAATTTATAACATGCATATAAACATGACACACAAATATAAACATGTATATCAAGAGTGAAATATTCTCCATTATTTCCCATGTGGGTAATATAATCCAAATTTTGACATAATCAAATCAATAAATAACAATGAAAATAACTCGAATGTTGCAATAAATGCCGACAAAATTTGTTCTAAAGCTGTATCGATATATATATATATATATATATATATATATACAGCAGAATACATACACAATCTTTTGACAATAGACTGAAACTGAAATTACCCACAACCGATGAAAATGACATTTTTCAAGCACTCATGAATGAAGACTTCTTAGAAATTGAAAGGCAAAAGAAAACTAAACTACGTTAGTAAAATTTCGTGCTGCAACTTCTGTTGCTTTTGAGTTATAATAGTAGCAAGCTTTTGTCTAACAGTATTGCAACTTCAGTATAATAAAAGCCATATAAGATCTTTCTTCAACTTGCCATTTTAGAACAAAACAATACAAAGTTCACTAGGAAATTCCATAACAAACGTTATTTCGACACTAGCTTAAGGTCTAAAAATAAGACGTTTCGGGAGCCAACTGCTCCCTTTATCAAGTGAAGGTAGAATTCTGCTTTCATTATGTCATCACTTGACAAAGGGAAGGGTTGGCTTCCTAAACATTATGTTTTTAAACCTTACGCCAGTGTCAAAATAATTTTTTAATCCATTTTCAGGTTAGAAAATGGATCTGAACTTGTCGTTGTGCTTTGTATATAACCAAGCCTTTGCTTTTCTCAGATAAGTCAAGTATTTAATAGCAATCTGAAGTGCACCCAATCAAATACCAGGGAAACAGGTTTATAAGTAACATCTGTTAGTTAGTGGCTGAAGAGTGAAATACTTATTTGTCAGTCGCCATTATTATCTCAATCAGAAATAAAATATTCAGTAGCAATGAAATAATTCTTCCATATTTATATAAAAAAGTTCATTCTTTTATTCAGAGGAAAACAAAATTCAAGCATTTTTTCTCAGACATTTAGTCTATTCACAGACAGTTGATAATTTTTGAGGTGGCAGGATTTTACTTCATAATGTATCTTTCTCTCACTTCGTATCCATATTTTTCTTCGAAAAATTGTTGCATATAAAAGATTATTACAATTTACATATGCAGAAAAAGTAAGGAAAAATAATTTGCACAATTTTTTTTTCTTGTCATTTAAATATTTAGCGGGTACATAAATTTTGAGTTTTTGGGGTGTTTGTCAAGAAATTTGGAGGGGGTTTTATGGGGGAATAGCAGATTCCTTTGAATATAGTCAGTTATATTTATAAATAAATAAATAGGTATTTATTTATAATGGTAACTTCAAATTTAATTATTTGATGTTATTATTTTTGTTTCTAAAATGAGAATTCGTAACGTACGAAAAAAGAAACTTGAAAAATAAAGTATATCTATCACATTAATTTAGGCACTCTAACTTCAATAGCCCAAATGCACAGGTTGGTCGTACACTCGCTATCACAGTAAAACTCCTAAATAACGGACACCTCAAGACTTGAGTATTCGTCCGCTACTCCGGAGGATTAGGGGATAATGAACATTGAAACTGGGAAATAGAAAAGTGTCCGTTAAGAAGGTTTTACTGTACAAAAAATAGAAGAAAAATATTCTGTGTTATAAAAATAAAATTGCAACTCTTACAACTCTCCTCGTTTTCGAAGTTTGGAGATGTCATCATAAATGCAGCTTGCATCATAGGGTAAAAAATTTTTGGCCATAGGATTGCAAAACATCCGACGACAATTGCAATAACAACAATGCTTTTACCAGTGCCGAAATCTGGACCCGGCATGATTTTGTTAATCATAAAAAAGTTATTTTAATCTAGGATTAAAACCATATAAGTATGTCAACAATCACCATCGACAACAAACATTTAGGTGGTTGCGGTTAGTGCCCAATTCCTTTTTAAAAGGTGGGCCAACTGGGCCTGGGCCCAGGGTCCCTGATGTAAACAGAGTTCTAAATTTTCTTTTGTCTTTACTGGATAAAGAAAACAATTAGCGCCCGAAAAGTTAAGTTCCTACAAATTACAGCGTTGTCGCAGTAACAGTTGTTACCCATAGTTTTTTCTATACCGTTGCACATTTGGTTACAGCATTTTACAGAAACATCCAAAAATTAAAGAAAACACTTTTCGAACATGTGTAATAACATCTCTGTAACGGACACTTCTACTGATGGCGCACTATTCCAATTCCCAATTTCAATGCTCGGTACTTCCGCACACTCCCATTTCTAACACCTCAGAATATCGGACACTTTTCGAGTCTCTGAGGTGTCCTCTATTCAAAGGTTTCACTGTAAAAGCATTTTTTTATTTGATTATGCTGTCGAATTTTTTTTAATGCACCAGGAAACATAAAATAAGTAAGTAGATTTTTTTTAATGATTGAAAACTATTTACCCCTCCCGTCTTAAACATGCAGGTTTTGTGCAAAATTTGAAAAATTTTGGCATCGACTGTTCCTTATAGCGGAACTTCCCTTCTGCTAAATTGTTTGTTTAGGTGAGGCCGTTAGATTGTTCAGATAGTCACAATTAGTCGATAGTACGTATGCATTGCACGCAAGATTATACGTGTGTTGCTTTGTAGTTCATTTTGCGTTAGAAGCGTGCCGCTTTGCTGCTCATCTTGCGTCACATCCACCGCGCTTTGTAGTTCTGAAACTAGACACCGACATGATCGTTATCCGAAAGTTTGTTGTAACTACAGCGTTATTAGTTTTATTTGCTGTTGAAGGTGTTTTTAACCGGGGACAAAAATCCCCCTTTGACGAAGCCGAAAGTGAATTAACTATTACTGTGCTTGCAGGAGAAGCCGTTAACTTTTATCAATATAAAGGACGATGCTGTGGAAATGGAATATCAGGTAAGGGTGCAGTTATGGAACGTAATAACATTCGATGATAGAAGCTTTTATTGGTGTGAAATTCGTCATAATGCGCAGGGATGGGGACCAGGAAGAGCGAGTGGAGTGGAGGCAAATACCCAATAGGAAACATTTTCGGTTTTCCTTTTTTTTTTTTTAAATGTTTACGGGAATTATTAAAAACACGTTTAGCAATCCATTAGCGTTTAGCTCTTTAAAAACCTTAGGTCCTGGTACAATATAGTCTAATCCTAGCTGACTTTATTAGTATTTTATCACAAAACGTAAACATTAATATTTAAAGCTAATGAATGGGAGAAATATTAGATGAGAGGCGTGAGTGAATTCTTTGCATATGTGTTTGCTCCTTAAAAAAGTTTATCCAACAGGGAGTTTAGCTCTGTGCGTGGGTACCCATATGAGTGCTTCTGCGGGGAGCTGAAAAAAATTAGTACCTCCTTCTCAAACCTGTCAAACATTTTAGTGAACGTATAAGATACTAAAATGCTACAAAAATAATTGATACTGCTTGACAATTAGTAATGAGCTAAAAAGTACCTTATTTTAAAATGTGCTTGTGCAACTTTTGAAAGTAAATGCATAGCAGAATCCAGCAAATAAAATTTTTAAATGACCAGGGGGGGGACTCAAGCTCCCATATGGGTGACCATGGCTTTGTAGTAACACAATAGTAACATATTCATTTAACTTATCTTTAAATTAGATTCATAACAGACCTCCCCTCCTAACTTTCAAAAAATAAAGCTTACTAACTAACCTCTCAATCCTTTCATTTTCTGGGAAAAATATACAGGGTATCCCATGAAGACCGCATAAACTCTGCATAGCATAATTCCTTGCAAAATTCTAAGCAAAAAATGTTAATGCAAAAGTGCTCGGAAATTCATAGTTTTTAGTTATTAATGTTTTAAGTCCAGCCAATGAGAACAAAATTTGACCCCCCTTTTCTTGGCAAGAACCATTTACTGAACAAATCACTAAGCCCTACCTATTATAGTAGAAAGTGAGAACTTCACTGGGCTTCGAAATGATTTCCCTTTTTCAATTACAACATACTTTTCTGGAAAATTGGAATTGTGATGCGAGAACTATTACTTAGCTTTATGAAAAGTTACTATAATTAGTAATTTTTTCCGACTGTAGCAATTATCTTGTTTAGAATAACATTTTACTTATTACACATAAATACTTCATACACCTTTTTCACTATATGCAACATCCTTTAAAATATAATTTTCGCTATAATTAATCACAACATCATAGAATATTTAATGTTCATCATTCTATATTTTATATAACAATTAACAATGACAGTTGTTTCTTATTGCAATATTGTGATTGAACAAATAACTTGGTAGTTAATACTGTATTATTTCAATAGATATGCCATAGTACCACATGATTAGATGCTGCGATACATAAAATATGCTGTAAAAAGAATTTACATTATTTTAAAATATTTGAATAGGTTTACATGTTTTACATCTTCGAACTATGCTAAGGGTTTTCTTCAATGGAATCGATAGTTTAATGTAACTTTAGAACCACAATACACTTCCGTTCAATCAAATGTTTTTGAAATAGAACCCAGTTCAGCAGACTCAAAGACAGGGGCGATCACTGCTGGATTACTGTTGAATTCAGGGTCGGCACTATGTATTATGTCGTTCGGGGTGAACATGTGTTTTGCCATCCCAAAAGGACTTCATTTTTTATAATAGGCCTAATCCCATTTTGTTAGTCCTAAAAATCTGCCGATCAGGGAAAACGCCCCGGGTCGCCACTCTTCGGTGTCGGCCCTGAAGGCACATGTGTTACATAGTCATACATAGAAAGTTTGTAAGGGGGTTATAGGCTTAATGGGAAGGGTTACAGAGCTACAACTCACATATTCCTATGTTAAATATACAAAATTTCATTGCAATGGGGGGTTACAACCCCCATCAACACCCCCTGCATACGCCAATGATATATTAGTTCAAAAATAAATCTTTACTCTCGAAAGCTTGCCTATCTCTGCCTTATTTGTTAAAAGTTGTCTATCAGGGCAATAGTTTTTACGAACAATTATTCTTTTACAATCAATACGAATTTAAACGTTAAAGTATTAATGTAAATTTTAAACTCATGCCTTTTTTAATTTCTTTACGATATTAATGTTATATGCTTGTGTGTGTTCGTTATGAGAATTAAAAAAAAATTTTTTGTTAATTATTTTTTATGCATCCATTTTTTGCATTACTTAGCCTACTGATACTTTGCGAAGAATGAAGTTCCGAAGGTTACCATACTAAGGTCACTGATTGTATGGCGTTATTTCTTTAGTATTGGCTGAGGAAGAAATATTTGCATGCATGTTTGCTTTCAAAGTAAAATTACCGAATGAACGATCGAAAACGAGACTTCTTCAATTAGTTTCAACCTCAGCCTAAAAGGCACTAACAAATGAAAAAACAGCAGGAGATTGGTTAAATTCCAAACCTTAATAACTCGAAAAAAACATGAATTTCTGAACATTTTCTCATTAACATTTTTTGCTTAGAATTTTGCAAGGAATCGTACTGTGCAAAGTTTATGCTGTCTTGACTGGACACCCTGTGGATCTATTGTCCTATGATGATGTAGTCGTGATACGTCCATCTGTCGTCATGTCTAGTGGTGTATCCAGAGAGGGGTTTGGGGATGTAAATTGCAGTAGGACCCACTTATAATGAGTCCCCATTTAGCGAGTTTCCTGATATAGCAAGGAAAATGTGAATTTTGTTCAATATAATGATTAAACATAATACGATTTAACTGCTTTTAGTGAACAAGTCTTTTTTTGGACCCCGAAATTAACGAGCAATTTAAAAAAAACAAACTAGGAAATCAAATTTATTTTACAAATTCTGTCGTTATGTGCAGTTGGTCGTTATAATCAGCGTTCATAACTGATTTCCACAGCAGCATTTTTATGGATTCGGGGGAAATCTAATTTCTCCCAGCTGGTGGATTTGTCACTGGTCATCATGGCCAAGGCTTACTTCCCTCGGCAACAAAGGTTTGGATTCTTTTGAAAACTGTTGGTCCCTGCACAGCATGGCCTTTGCTGTCTTTGTGCTGGGAAAACCGTACTTGTTCCGAACGTAGTTCAGCTAGCTCAAAGATGATCAGTGCAACCACCGGGCTAACTTTCAGTAAATTGTGATGTCCACACTCTAGATTTATTCCAGTCGCTAAAGGCATGCTATCTTCCTTCTCGGATGATGTCATCATGGATTGATGTTTTACAAGTCATGAATTTTTGCAAATGTTTTGGAAAAAAACGATGTTATGTCATAAAATTTGCTGAAGTCGGAATATGGCTGTTGGGGCTACGTTTTGTTGGGTAAAGACATCCTGCTTTTCTTTTATCAATGTTACGACCACTGCATGTACAGATATGATTTTTTTTTTTACTATTGCAAGCTTTCGAATTGCATGAGAGTGCGACTCCATATTATATTTATTTGGTACCAGTTTATAACACAGTAACTGTTGATTATCCAAAATTCATCACACTGGATGCTAATAGTTGTGGCAACCATCCTCCATGATGCAACGTTTCTGAGATGCTTTTTTAAACTACTACTTTTTCTGAATCAGTACATGCCTTGTGAGGTGGAGGGGGTTCCCCCTTTCCACCTTGCTTACTAAAACCATCTTACCCCCACAATCTGTTGAATTTGAAAATGTGGCCAATTTAAAAAGAAACAAAGTTCGCATATGTTTTAACACTGCGGATGTCAGCTGTACCCAGAGAACTGATCGTTTTCATTGCATTTAAGAACATTGGAAACATTCTATGCGAAAGTCAAGAACGTTATATCTGTTGCTACAACTTAAAAATGCTGTCGTGAAGAACGATGGGGAACAGTACTAACTGAAGCATATATTACAAATGGTGAGACGCAATGACGCCAGAAAGTGAATGCCATGATGTCATAGGTGCCCATATAGGAGGGGGGGGGATGGAGGCTTTATTCCGCTCTTGTTTAAAATTTTAATTCGCACAATTCTGCTATGAACATACTTTCAAAAGTTTCACAATCACAGTTTAAAATAAGGCACCTTTTAGCTCATTACTAATTGCCAAGCAGTATCAATTACTTTTGTAGTATTTTACTAAAATAATTTTAGTATCTTGTACATTTACTAAAATCTTTAGCAGCCTTGAAGGAGGTGGTTTTTCTCAGTCCCTCTAGAATTACTTCATATTGCCACTTTCGCATGTTGCGGCACTAAAAAGTAAAAAAAAGCCAAACCAGAAGTGGCTACCATATTTTAAACTTGTGCCCTAGATTTAATGCCAGAATCCATAGTGGAGGAATATCCCCCTCTCACTAGGCATTCAGTGGTTTAAGAAAAGTACTGGAGTGTCCTATATCCTTTGCAATTGGGTAGAAGATTTTACCAATTCTTTTTCTCATTTTTAAACTTCAACAATTTAGAATTTTCCAAAATAGCGAACACAACACTCATGTGCATCTGCTCTGTTGGAAGTTCCCAGGGTTACCGTGTTTTGTAGTAACCCCCAGAGTTCGATTTCCAAAATGTTTATCTGTGTTCAAATTATCATGGTTTAGAGGTCATACTAAGCCTTCAATCTAATCCCAGATGACCCATTTTAACCTTAGGGTATAAAAGAAAAAAATACAACTTCGGAAGTTAACAAGGAAATTTTGTGGAGGAAAAAAAAAAAATCTGAGATTTTTTTAAAATCATAACGAGTTTTGGAGACTAGTACAGAACACAGTAAGTCTGCCAATTATCACACAACATTGCCAACAACAGCAACTCTCCTGTGATCTTGCCAAGTGTGGCAACCTTCATCAAAAATTGAGTTATTTCAATGAAACTAAATTTTGAAATGCATATCGTTCTTACTTTCATTAGATTTATCACTTCAAAGAAAAACAAATATTCATAATTTTTCAATTACTACTACACTAAAACATTCCTTTATTAACTAAAAAATGCATTTTTCCAAAATGACAAAATCGCAATATGCATTCCCGGCCGTATCGTAGAATAGGGTAACATTGGCACTTTTTTTCTTTATTCGACTATTACAACTAAACAGTTGCTTCCAAAAAGTTTAAAATTACTGCATTATTTCAGTCTCGTTGGGTAGTATATGATAGAGTGTGATAAAAAAATCGTACGATATTTTTTTTCCTTAAGAAAAAATAAAAACTGACCTGCCAAGTTAAAGTGGGTTTGGGTAACTTTGGCACCCCACATTTTTATTGAATAAACAGATGCGACTTCCGAGGATGAACATTTTGATCCAAATTTGACATTTCTAGGTTCAGGCATTCAAAATATGTGATCTTTTTTCTGTTTATGCTGCGCATATTTACAAATAAATTAATAGGTATGTTGTCTATGATGATTGGATGATATGTATTGTACATTACTAAGAATTTTATTTAATGTTTGTTTGTTTGGATTTTTTATGGCGCAAGAGCATCTGGGCTATACTGCGCCAAATTTTTTTTTTTTTTATTTAAAGGAATACTTTACCACTAAAGTAAAACGACTTGTGGTTTATGTTATCAAAGGTAAGGAAAACATTCATAGTACAGAAAATGAAGTTTAATCTAATGTCTACTAAGCTGGTACTGTGTAATAATTACATGTAAGAAAATAGTACACAAATAAGCCAGTTAGAGAACGAAGAAAAACAATGTTGTATGGTAATAGAGCCTAAATTAAAGGCACCGTTTTCGTAAGTTAGTCACATCCTGACATAATGAAAAATTAAAATTAACCAACAGTAGTATGTTAATTCAAAGTGTAGTTTAAATGACAGAATCACTGAGCATGTGTCTCACCTTGTTTGGTGCAGAATGACCCTTGCTGTCCTTGTGCCATAAAAACAAAACTAACCGAGCACATGAAGTTACTAAGG
Source organism: Dysdera silvatica (assembly GCA_006491805.2). Lineage (NCBI taxonomy): Eukaryota > Metazoa > Arthropoda > Arachnida > Araneae > Dysderidae > Dysdera > Dysdera silvatica. The sequence goes on along the minus strand of QLNU02003225.1, from coordinate 51,195,583 downwards.
GAATTCATATTTCACACGACTACCATGACAAATTAATTTTGGATAAGGCAATAATTCGACAATGTAATTATATGAAATGTGTGATATATCATTGTCCCGTGGATGGAATACATTTTTAGATTTCGTAACAGATTGTAATGCCAGTACCTCTACCAGAACTTGTTCATGGTGTTTCAAAGCTTGAATAACACAAACATAAAAAATACGATTTTATTGCTGGAAAATTTGACAATAACATACTGGTCAGAACTTAGCAAAGAAGTTGAAATTGGAACAGCGGTATTTATATATTGCCAGTTGACACACTAGCAGATGTCCTAAGATTTACTGCTTTAGATTGAAGAGCAGCTGGTAACGATTTTGTATTAGGGGAGCTTGTGGAGGATTGAAAAATCATTCTCTGCAGTATGTGAGAGAGAATAATTGGGGTACCAATCTTTCCAGTGTGATAACCTTTTAGTTTAATTTGTATGATGTCATTGTAATTGGTACATTGTAAATTTCAAGAAGCAGCGTTACGGGGCTAAGTTTGGCAAATTTAACCGTTCACTGCTTCTTATAAATGGGATTCTGTATAAGTTACTTAAGATCTTTTGCTAGGGATTTTCTCTGCTTTTTGTGGCATTTTACTGGCTGCCAAAGTTACCCCGATTTCGACTTGAAACAGAGAACTTTTCGTCAAATATTATTTTACAGAAATGTTACGATGATACATTTTTAAAATACATAGAAACGGTGCTATGCATAGTTAAACTGTCACATAGTGGAAAGATAAGTTCTCTCATTTGAATTGTGTGTTTGCGGGATATGGATTTTTGGGTGCTTAAAAAATGCTCTTTTTTTTGTGCATACAGTTCTGTTGTTTTGTTTTGTTTCCTGCCACCACCTAAACTTAGGTTAAAGTGAAAATCCTGGTACAATATTTATTACACTTACATTTAGTAATTTTTTTATTCAACGAAAATGAATAGTTGGGTGTGAAAAAAATTGATGAAACGTTTTTATAGAAATCTGCCAAAGTTACCCCACATGCCAATGTTACCCCATTCTATGGTAATAGCGACATTTAAAAAAAAGTCACCAACATTTACCTTATTCTATATTAGGTCAGAGTTTTGATATGTGCTTGAATAGAGTATGGTTTGGAGGCCACTTTGCATGATGGTATCCCATTCCAGATAATTTGTTCTGTCACGCATAATATTTTGAATGTATTAAGCATCTTCTGCCTTAATATGTGTATTGTCCAATGTATGTATGATGGCAGGTCATCACCCATGTGTTTTGTTTTAGGTGACGGATGCACGTTTTGGTGATATTGAGATACAACGAGATTTAGACATAAATTTTCAGTTTCTCTCTCCATCGAATAGAGAATTAATATCTGATTATAAAAAAGCAGATGGCATGCATAGGTAAGACATTTTATCATTCAAGTTTTCTTTAATTATTATTAATAAATAATGGATATATATTTGTGACATCAATGCCTGAAACTGCATTTGTGTGTGTGTATATATATATATATATATTTTTATTATTATTATGACATTATTATTGTTATTGTGACATTATTATTTGTATTGATTTTATACAGAGTGATTCAAAACTAATGGAACAAACTGAAAGGGGTGGTAAAGGACGCCAAATAAGCCATATTTGGCGAAATCCCCATGTCCGCAAAGGATCCGATTTGGCTGTACAGTGAAAGTATTATTTACATCCACATCGTTACTACGTAGGCAATTACATGAACAAAAAAAAAAAAAAGAAGAAGAAATTGACACAAAATTTCAGTGATTAACCGAATAATGCAGCAGAGAAAAAAAAAATCAAAATTCTCGCCTCATTCTGATAGTAAGTATTTAGTCATCAAAGGTATCAATAATTGGAGGCACCGGGAAATTTCATGCATATAGGTTATGTAACAATTCTTGCCACCCACGTATTAATTAGCTCAAACTATTTATTTTGTTTTGGAGAAAAGAGACGCCTCTCTATCCCACCAACTAGGTCCCTCCGCTAGCTCGGAGTGTTTTTGGACCGCTAGATCTAATGAGGACAGGAACAACGCCATGTCTTCTTCGTGATATAAAGATATATTTTGCAAGTATTATTACCCTCCCAGCTTTCCACTTTTTCTCCAAAACAAATAAGCTCTAGTTTTCTGAGCTTAATTAATAATTGCAAAATTGTATAATAAATTCCCCACGAAAACTCACAAAATTCTCGCCCCGGAGGCTTTCTTGTGTTGACCATATTTGGCAATTGTGTTATCCCTGCGGAGGGTACACACTTTAATATAATAATAGGTGAAGGACATCTAAAGGAAAAAACTTTGGTCCAGTGAACCAATGCCCGAAAATGAGCCTTTCTGGAACTATAGGGATGTTATTATTTGCATCCACATTAGTTAATCACAGGGGGGAGACAAAACTCAAATAAATTCAGGAGCCAGCCCCTTTATCTCAGGAGCCAACAGCACGCAATGTATATATATATAAAGTGGTGTAGTCAGGCGCCAAGTAAAATTTTTCAAGCTCCATGGCGACCAGGCACCTTGCATTTATGGGGCCCTTCGTTAATCATATAACAAAATTTCCCAAATTTTGATACATGAACCAAAAACAAAAAATTTTTTAGTTCGTGTAATTGCCTACGTAGCAACGATGTAGATGTATATATTAAATTCCTTCTACAGCCAAATCGAGCTCTTTGTGGGCATGAGGATTTTGTCAACTGTGGCTTATATGATATCCTTTACTACCCCTTTCAGTTTACTCTATTAGTTTTGAATCATCTAAAGTCCTACTATCATGGATATCTAGATATAATGTGATAGTTTAAAGACAGGGCTATCAATTAGAATACATTAGAAAATAATTTTTTTTATTGTATTTTATTTACACTGTCAAAATCATTATAAATATGTGTAAACGCCCTCTGTACAAGTAGTTAACCATGGTTTTCTGTTCTTTTTATGTAATATTCTTCACTTCAGTGTAAAAGCCTGATTATAGGCACTCCCAACAACCTCCATGAAATTTCCATTCAACACTCTCAACTGGGGTCCAATCCAACAACTCCCCCCCATCCCGAGTCAAGCGCAAAATTCATTTAGAGCTTTAATAGAATACTAGTATAATGCTTTGCATGGTCATTCTGTGTTTGCTAATATTTAATATTTTGTATTTTACCTTTAAGGCATGAAGCAAAGGAAACTGGAGATTACAAGCTTTGCTTTGATAACAAGTACAGCCAGTTTACTAAAAAGACAATTTATTTCGAAGTGTATGTAGATTCGATGGATGACGATTATGGTTGGGATGAATTTTCATTTTCACCAGAGTTACTGTACAATGACACAATGGATCAAATAAAGGTAATTTTCTTGTTTGAAGGCTTTTTGAATGAAGTAAAGCAAGCCCTTCTTACCTTGTAATATATGTGCACATAGCAATTGTGTTCCACATGGTAATAGCTGATTCGCTGGTGTATACAGGACGGGGGGAGGGGGCAAGACTGATGAGAGATCATAACCTCCAAATTTTGGTGCAATTGTGCATATAGACATGAATATATGGAGTTGTAGCTCTGTAACCCCCACCCCTTACCTAACTTTCTGCATATGCTAATTAGTTCTATATATGCTGAGTTCTAGCCTTTTACTAATATTCAGAAGTGGAGCAGAAAGGTCAGAATTCGATTATTGTTTAATTTTACCTTGCGAACAATTTTGCAACATAAAACATTATTCTAATCAACACAATGATCAGCCCTAATACTGTTATCTTTAGTTCGGTGATAGTGTATTACAAGTTTGGCATCGTTAATCCAAAATACTTGGGGACAGAGTTTTGGAGTTGGATTTTAAAATACATGTCATGGGAAGAGAAAACCACCACTCTGTCGTGATCTTATCTATCATCAACCGAAATTAGAGGTGTACACAAATATATGCACTAATTAAATCAGTGAATACTTCTATAGTTCGTTCACGAAAAGTTGTCCGATGGTGCCGTTAGAAAATAAGGGGAGCTGACGTCACAAAGGGCCTAGCCGATTCCAGCAGAGGGAAGGGTGTAATTTCAGAACTGGTTTTTAGTGAACGTTTGTCTGCGCCAACATAGTTCCCATGGTCCTTGAATATCCTAGATTTTTTTTGTTGCCAAGATGGGACCCTTGAAAAGTACTTGAAAACTGCCAGAAATGTGGTTGGTCCTTGAAAAGTCTTTTAATTTTTCTCAAAGGTCTTTTTCAAGTTTTGGCAAAAGAAGAAAAAAAAAGAGGGGGGGGAACATTCCTCCCTATTTCCGAAACAAAGCCAGTAGTGCTTCTGACATGCTCCCTTTCTCCCCCACCCACTGAGCATGGCTAATATAAGGGATGCAAAAAGGGTAGCTTTTGATGGCAGTGTGTTAAGTTGAAAAGGAGCAGTGTAAGTAAATGCTCTAATTTCAGTGTTATGCTTATAATGTCTTGCATTTTTAATTTTTATGTACATTGCGATTGACAATGTGAGGTCTTTGAAAAACGTCATTTGGTCCTTGAAAATTCCTTAAAAAGTCATTGAATTTCATCAGGATAAAAGAGTGGTAACTATGGCCAAAAACCAGTTCTGAAATGACGTCCTCCCCTCTGCTGTAATCGGCTAGGCCGTTTGTGACATCAACTCCCGTTATTTCTAACGGTACCATCGGACTACTTTTCGTGAACAGACTATACGTACCTGTTGTAGATGGGCATTATTATTCATAGATTAGATCATTGAACTATTTTGCCTGTTGTTGTTGGTCAAAATTGTTTGTTGATTCCTTGAACGATTTTGGTATGCCCTGTGGTGACGCAGTGTGGTAACGTGCTCTTCTAGGTCGCTGTTAACTTGGGTTCAACTCCCAACGGTGCAAAGAACGCTTACTCAGAGATCTCATAAAGATCGCACTGCTCACTGTAGTCCGGGGTTTGGTTCCCTAGGCCTTAAGAGGTTCGGATTCCTAAGGTCCAGAGTTCCTCGGAAAACAGTAGGTCCCGGCGCAGCATGACCACTGTAGTCTTTGAGCCGTAAAACCACAAACAATTCAATTTCTTTATACTGTGTGTGTAATCTCCCATTTCTGACCTAATCAATCCCAAAAATATCAATGCAACAACAGAAATGTTACATAATAATATATTACCATAAACCGTATATAGGTTGAATACCTTTATTCTTATTCTATGACCATCAAACTGCTACCTATTAAATGTCTTGTCCATTGAACCTTTTATATCACAACTGTTTTTTTGTTTTGTTTTGTTATTAAGTTGAGGTGTGATGATTTTCCTTTAAAGTGGATGAAAACAATCATACTCCTCATTTTTTCTCTGTGAACAATAATTCTTATTCCTGTTCTATGAGTATTCATTCCTATTCCCTGAATGAATGATTCAAAAGGTGGAGAATGAGTTCCAACAATAGACTCTTTCTGCTGTATGTTAGAATAGTGCTACCAGCTTCATCGATCATACCATGGGATGTGTGCCATGATGTTTTGTGGTTTTTATTCCCCCCTGCAAGATGTGAATTTTTAGTGAATTCTTTTTATGTGATTTTTTAGTGAATTTTTAGAATTTCTCAAAGTGTATTCCACAAGCAATTTGTAAGACATCATTAAAAATTTCAAGAAAATCTTTAAATTCGTTAATTTTCCCTCAAGATTACCCATTAGTAACCAATATACCACAACAATAGAAAAGTACAGGGTGGGTCAAAAGTCACTTTACTGTTTTAAATGAATATAATTTTTAATGTTTTATAATGGAATCTTTTTATTTATATGTATGATGTTATACATTGTTTGGAAATTTTTTTGAACTACGAATGGAAAACTGTATCTCTCAGATGAGCACCGTTATCCTGTTCGCAAATACAGGCTTTTTCCATCACATTTTTCATAACAGCTTGCAACATCTCCTGCTGCATCCATCGAATTTCTTGATGAATGTTGGTCTTCAGCTGAGCAATGGTTTTAGGCTTATTAATGAAAACCCGGCCTTTTAAGTAACGCCCGGATGCAGTGAGGTCAGGGGAACGTGGTGACCAAGGGAAGTCTGAGCCCCTAGAAATTATTCTTTCTCCGAAAATGGCCCTTAGCACTGGCAAAGATTCTCTGGCTGAATGTGATGTGGCCTTGTCTTGCTGCCGCCACATTCTTGGTTATTCTCTAAAGCTGGGAAAGCAAAGTTTATCAATATTTTGCAGCATCTCTCAATGACGTTCCTGGTTCTTCAGCAATGCTTTCCTCAATGCGATCAAAATTCGTCTGCCAGCTGAGTAGGGTCTTCCAGTTTGTGGTGTACCTTTGACAGACCCACATGTCTCGAAACATTTAACCAAGGCCAATATCATAGGCCTAGAATGAGGCCTTCTTAACTCTTTAAGGATTCTGGATCATCGAAAAACCGGGTATATTTGAGGCTTGATGTTGGGTGCAAATATAATGGAGTCATCCAGATCCTGCTCACCCTTACTGATTTCAAGTTATTTGTTTACAATGGCCATCTCAGGCTGGACACCATGTAGCATTTCGAAACCGCAAACTGACAATGACAAGTCTGGGTCCAATTTCAAAATAAATTGCAGGAATACAAAAAACAAGACTTTGTTTTTATCTTCCTTTATGAGTTAGTAAACCAGCATAGCGCACAATATATCTGTATCCCCCGCCATACCTCCTGTTGCTCTAGAACACCAGCTTACAATAAAGAAATTGATCACCATTACTGGTTATATTTCCAGTTGCAAAAAACAACTTCTTCACCATTCGATCAAGCGCTTAAAATCCTTAACTGCTGGTTAAAATCTCGGGTGCACCAAGCAAATGCCTCAAAGGGTTAAATGAAAGTGATGCACATATGCCCTCTGTGTGTGTGTGAGAACAAGGGCACCTTTCTTTGCACAGTAACATTGAATAATTTTCACACGTTGCTCAGTTCTGTATTTTTCCTAATTAAAATCCCAGACGTTGATTTTTCAGATTTTGAAAATAAGCCAAAAAATAAATAAATAGTTTTTACAAAAGTTTTTCACATTTTAAATTGCAAAGTGACTTTTGGCCCCCCCAACCTCCCTGTGTTGCTTGCCCTTTTATACATTGGTTATATAATATTATTATATATTGCTTATTTTTTCGTTTCTGTCCAACAGTAATAAGTAATAGGCCTTTACTTTTTCTTAAATTTTATTTATAGTGGTTTTTTTTTTTTTGTGGCTAAGCATGTTTGGAAAGAAAAAACTTGCGTGGGATAAAACTTCAAAAGATCACTCACCCTTATGGACCCCCCAAAAATTAACTCAATGCTTAAAGCCCATACATATTTATTTCTAGTGTTTCATCACTGATTTTCACCACTTAAGGAAAATGTTTTTTGCTCCGTCATAGTTTATGCTTAGCATTAGAGAATAAATACTCTTGTCTTAGTATTTTTCCGAACCTTTGTGGAACACTAGGAGGGTCTCTCAGACCCCCATGGGTTCGCTGACCACAGTTGAAAAACTGTTGGTGTAACAGTTGTATCGAATTCCAGATGGTCAAGGTAAACTGAAACGCCGTTGCTTTTAAGCACAGAATTGGGGTGGAGAAGGCTCATCGTTTCATCGCTGGTTGTTTTAACTTCTGGGATTCCCATGTACACAATTGTTGAATGGTTACAGTCGTGGCTCTTAAGCTATCTATAATTCCATAAAGTTCCATCTTTTATTCAGCTTTGCAATGCAAAAGTTTAAAAAAAAAAAAAAAACCTTGGTTAATACTTATGTTTTCCACCAGGTATCTATTGCTAAGGTTCATGATGATCTCAACAAAGTGAAGCATCACCAAGACCAGCTAAAAGCCGTCGCAACTAGGGACCGCAATCTTCAAGAACATAACTTTACTCGAGTGAATCAATTTTCGATTCTCTTTATCTTCGTTATATTGAGCGTTGGCGCCGTTCAGGTGGTCATGGTTAGGAGCCTCTTTGAAGAGAAAAGCCGTCTTCACAAAATATTTCAACTCCTCTCCTGATACAAGTTGTTCTCAAGGAATATGCAATTTTTTAATTTCAAATGCTCGTTTTCTAAGTTTGAAAATAATGCTCAAAACAGAATTTCTTATCACTCGTCTTACATAAAGCATATCTTTATTATAGGCCACCTACAGGCTTTTTAAAAGAAAGGTAGATTGTATTTAGAACTTGAAATATGACAATTAAACATTTGTAATTGGCCCTCTCAAAATATGTATGACATAATCTTCATAGTAATAATTCATAACTATGTAATACGTCAAATTGTCGATGCAAATATATACACCTTGTTAAGGTATAAAGATCTATTAGTAATTATTATTATTATTGATTTTTATTAGTAATAATTAAAACCTTTAACCTACTAAGGTGAATTACCACGTACAATATTTGTAATAGATCTGCAGTATATCTACGAACAGTTTATACGTGTTTCATGTATTTCTAAATTACTTTTCTCTGTGTTCATGGTAGCTATTATATAATGTTTCTTTCATTTTGAACCATATACAAAACAAAATTTTTTTTTATTGATTTATACTTTCTTTTAATATTTTCTTTTGTTTTTTTTGTTTTTTAAGTAGACGTTTTTTGCTTATCAACCAATATATGGTGCTGTGTGAGATAGTCATAAAATGAACTGAAAAAGTTTAGTAACTGCTTATAAATAAGAATGGATACATAATATAGAAATGTAAATTATTAATAACAAAAATTATATAATCAGGGAATCAATCGAAAAAGTTTCGTTTTGGAATGTAAATTGAGGTCTCTTAATAATTTGCATACATATTTTATGAAACAGTATGTTGTAAACTTAAGGTTTAAAAATAATTCATATTCAGTATACGTGTTTATCTTTTTGTACATACTGTTTCATTATTATTTATTCAAGAATTATATTTTTGCTTTAGAAAATTTGGTTGCGCATATTAGAAACCAGAAATAGGTATATCTCTTAAATCAACTAGAACTACTACCCCTTTAATCACTCAAATATTCAAGTGGTTCATTTGCATGGTGATAAAAGTTGTTTAAAGGTTTATATTATACCCAACAAAACGTTTATATATATCATTAACTTTATATTCTATATCCACTGTTGATGACAGGAAATGAAGCTACACGTATCTTTAACGTTGTTAATAATGATCATCAAGATGTCACAGTCTCCTTAGCATAGAATAAAAACAACAATAAAGACACACTTTCATCACTAAGAAATAAAATAAAGAAAATATACAGTGAAAATCATTTATAATGATGCCGGTTATAACGACGGAATTTTTACAAGAAATTTGGTTTGCTATTCTACTAAATATATCGGTTATAACGACAAAACCTGCTATAACGATGGCGATTTTGTTGTTGAAGTAGATTCTAAATAGGAAAATCCATATTGGATATAGTGACCAGACTTGGAAGTTATGCATCGGTGCCACATGGACCCGAATATTTTGGTATCACATAGGGACCTTGTGTTGTTGAAATTTAATTGTTATTTTAATCTTGTTTATTTACAAATGTCCAAGAGATTTTTATTACTGCTAAACCTGAATATTGAAGATAATGAACTTAAAATAATAACATGATTTAACGATTGAATATCGCAACGGAAAAATTTTTTAGAGGCCCATTCTATCCTTTCAGCCTGGAGCCCATAAAAACTCTTAAACTAGCACTGTTCAGAAGTTGTTAGTGCTATGAATACAAAAAATATTATAGATCACATTTGTTTTCTATATTATATACTTTAATATTTCTGTAATTTTTTAATTAAAATACTTAATATGTGTTTAGTGTGACCATACGTATATTTTTTTATAGCAATTAAATTCATTATAATTATGTTTTTAATTTTAAAAACCAACGGATTTAATGCTTTTTACCATTAAAACAATTTATAAAACCTTAAAGTCTATTACTATACCCTGATTTTTGAAAAAAAAATATCATTTATAACGACCAAATTTTCGCGGTCCCTTGAAGGTCGTTATAACCGATTTTCGCTGTATATCCTATTAAAATGAAAAGACAATGTTTCTTTAATTAAATTAAGCCTCCTTCATTGCAACTCTACTCACTGTGCAATTATCAACACATTCGACCCGGCTGATGCGGATTCATGTCATGCATGAATCTCCCTTCGGCCAGTTTCATGAGGATCCATTTGCCGGGTCAGCCACAGGAAACGAGTGTAATGGCGGTTCCTGTTTAATTAGAAAACGGGTTTCAGGGGTTCGGGTCGAATATGTTGATCTTCGTAACAATCAATAAGACATCTAATAAATCAGCTTGCAATGAAGTAAAAAAAACACAGAAATACTTCCCTCAGACTAAACATGTCACAATAGGTATCAATCCCCATTCTCTGTAAGGCACCAAACGACCCTTGTTGTCCTTGTACCATAAAAATACAACGAACCAATCTCCTTTGTAAATAATGCATTTCTAGTACTAGTTAGCTGATCGTTTATATTTTCCAGTGTTTGTGTAAAAAAAGTATGTTCTCCAAATGTAAGCAACATTTACTCAAAAAAGTAAATCAAAATTTGCTGTTGTTTTTTTGTAAAGAACACATGGTAAAAGTATTGAAATGAAAATATATTGCATAGTCATCTTTATTTTTCTTTGTTCAAAGGATTGCGTTATTTTTTAACGTTTAAATCTCATCGTTAGCCAGATGCTATGGCCTGGGAAAGATTAATTCAACGTACATAGTTTGTAAAAAAAAAAACTGTTGTACCCACAAATTGTTTTTTGGATGCAGCAGGGATTTCTTTTTGTCTAAAGATGATTGTATAAAAGCAGGGCTTACAAACCCTGTAAATTATAATTATTAGATACAAAGCTGCTGAATCTCTAGTGTTTACCTGATATCTGTGTTATAGACTTTAACTTTATGTTTAGTTAGGGATACTCTTAATGTTTAAAATACTGACTGGTACCTTGACTTGTGTAATGTGCTTCAATGAACAACCACTTATGAATCTCATAAACCTTCAACTGTTGTACTCAAGTCACTAAATGTAACTGCCAATTTCTACTGGAAAGTATCACCCTATGGTCAAGGGAGATGTGCAAGGACAAATTATAGTTTTTCAGAATAATTCCTTTTGATCCGTTCTTGTACGAATCTCCTCATATAGGCCCGCTGAATCTTCATACCATTGTCTTCTATAATGGTATGAATCTTCATACCATTATAGAAGACAAAGCCACAAGGACAATTAAGATATTATAGGAGGGGGAATAATGCCCATACCCAGAGGGGGGATCTTAGGGACCAGTCCCCTCCAAAACTAAATTTTTAATAGGACTTGGCTACGGCCTTGCATGCTGTGATTGTATCTATACATGCAGTAAAACTTTTTGAATCCCCCTCCCCGAAATTAAATACTGGCTGTTGTCCTTGGTGAAATGACTGCTCACCTAATGAACCTATTTGTTATACCAGCACTAGCTTAAGAGGAAGCTTTACAGGGTACCAGCCCAATAAAGGCGTTTGTTTTGTTTTTTTGTTTTTGTTTTTTTAGATAAAAAGTTAATCTTGGATGGGCAAAAAGGCACCAAAGCAATCTTTTTGCCTAGTGCACCAGAATATCTTTGTCCATTTTTGTGCAAAATTCACCAGATCCCCCTCAGGTTGTGAAGATATTTCTTCTATTATCTATTAGTATATATCCTATTCCATACATAGATGTGTATATGTTCAAAGACATAGCTCATTATAAATTAGATTCAAAATATTTTCTACATGCTTTCATTGCATACCCTTTGTCTTTCTACCGATTCTTAACTCAGGGTTTAATTCCGTAGGTAACAGTTTCGTGTTTCTTAGTAAACTGTTAAGTCCTGGTGCATTTGAGCTGCCCTTTAACCATAAAACAGAAATCCTTTCATCTGCTGTTAATGTGATTCATAGAAACTATGCACAAAATTTACGTTATTAGTTCGATAATGGATGAAGCTGTAAGAATGTAAAATACAATTGTGTCCAAAAAGTTCTCGGATTGGGTCCAGAAATAAAAAAGAAAAAGATAGAAAAAAAATTTTATTATTACTTTTCAAAGTAATCCCCTCCATACTAGTGCCACCGCTTCTCCCAATCAATGAAATATTTCTTGTGTCAAACCTCCTTCCTTTTAGTGACTTTTTAATTTGGGGAAAAGAAAAAGTCGCATGGAGCTATATCGTGAGAATAAGGTGCTTGTGGAAAAATTTGAGTTCGATTTTTGGCAAAAAAACTAATACGGAGTGTGCACAATGGGACCTTGCATTATCATGCTGTGAGATCTAATCATTCATGTTCCTCTTTTCTGATGAGTAGTCTCCCCTAGTCCGTGTAGAATGGCCAGATATACTTCCTGGTTTCCCGTAGTACCTTCCGGTAGATATTTGTGATGAACCAATCCCTGGTTGTCAATAAATGTTATGAACAAAACCTTGTACAGTCAAGTCTTTTTTGGATCTTGGCTTATTTGGCGCTTTCCATTCCAGTGATTGGCATTTTGTTTCTGGGTCATGGCCATAGACCCACATCTCATCAGCTGTAATGACTTTCTGCGTCCACATTAAATCATTTTCAGTCATCTGATGTTAAGCCTTGTTTCGAGGCATTTTGCCTTCTGGTGCACACGAAGCAATGTCAGGACAAATTTGGCTGGTATCTTTCTCAGTCCAAAATCATCTCTGATAATTGTTGCACATATTGATTTGAATATGCCGATTCCTTTCCTCAATTTACCTTAATGTTATTCTATTTCCTTTAATTAAATCGAAAATTTGTTTAACTTTACCCACAGTTCTCTTTTATGTTTGCAGTCCCAATCGTTCATCATCTTCCAATGATGGTCATCCGCTTTTGAAGCGAGAAAACCACACAAATACAACTGTTCTTTTAATACTTCATTCACCAAATGCTAGTTGTAACATTTCAAAGGCCTCTGTAGCTGGTTTACCTAGTTTAAAATAAAATCCTCCATCGTAAAATCGAAGCACACCTTATTAGTAACGTTTTTAAAATAAATTTTAGTAAGTAACGCTTGTGTGCGTGACATGCAAATTGGTATCACTATGTTTCTGAACCTTTATTCTATATTATACTGTCAAAAAATTATTTTATAAAAATTTAAAATTTTATTTCTGGCCCCAGTCCTGGAACTTTTTGGACATGCCTTGTACATCAGTGTGTTATCATTTTACTAATTGTACTCAATTGTTTTGGCAACTTTATTGTAACCAATTTAAAACGATAATGGTTGGGTACAAAGGAATTAGCTGTCTAGTGACTAGAGGTGCAGACAGCTCTCCGTGATAAGCAGCTAAAAACGTGACTCATTTTGACAAAACACCGTTTATAGATTTGTATTCATGCACCTGAGTGATGTTAGAGAGAAACAGTGGCCAAAAGGCACAAAATAAATACAGTATTACATGTACATCCACCCTGTTTTACTTACCACGGTGGACACAATTGCATACGTGGCCTATTGAGATGAAACAGAAGTAACGCATTTAACTGGTTTGTAGCTTGCCAGTATCAAGCACTTGTCATTTTTTTTCTGCCGGTCTGTAGTCTGGCTTTTAATTTGCTACACGACGGAAGGTCAGATCTTTAGGAAAACTGTAGGTCTTGGCGTAACATGACTTTAGCTGTCCTTGCTCCGTAAAACAAACACCCTTGCACCATAAGAACATATACAAGGTCATTGATAGATGTGAATACTTGGTGAAGTACAGCTTTTAAAAGTTGCATTCAATAGTCTTGAACTGCTTATTCGGACGCTAAAGGTGGATGTAGAGGTTCATTAATGCACGTGCTTAACTGGGTGCTAGGCCGAGAGAACTACGCACAAAAGTATAACCTAGCCTACAGACTAAGAAAAAGTCTACCCCATCAACAACAGCTTGGGCTGTCATCGAGCGTATAAAAAGGCTATTTTAGCATGTTGATGACAGAACCATATAATCATTTAGTTCTGTTTTCTATTGATGACTAAACCATATAATCATTTAGTTCTGTTTTCTATTGATGACTATAAGTACTGATCACAAAAGGCACAGTTTGCATTCTTTGACTTATATGTAAGCTATGTACAGTAAAACCTCTCCACAACAATATTATACGGACGGACAAAAATTATCGTTGTAGACAGAGTTATTGTTATAGGGAGGGTTCATTATACAGTAAAACCTCTCTACAACACTATTATACGGACTGAGAAAAATTATCGTTGTAGAGGGATTTATCGTTATATCGGATTTGTTGGGAGGTTTTGCGGTGTATGGTTTCTTATAAATTGCGTTTTGTATGTGCCTCTGCTGTAGCAATGAGAGGTAATGCACAGGATCAGGCATTATCTTGGAATTTACTTGGACAATGTGTTTTTGTTACCATACAGACAATTTGAATAATTACAAATGAAGGGAGGATACTGTTCGTTTTTTATGATTATAGATATCCAATTAGTATCTTACGAGTACGTAAATCAGTCTATATCAATATTTTTCTCTGGACCCTTGAGTGTTGGTATAAAAGAAATTTCTCCGTATTCTTTTACGAAGTCAGAATATTCCATGAATATCTATTTCTTTCTTGATATTATTTTGTAATATTGAATTTTAAAATATATGTTAATTCTGGCTAATACATACATGCTTTGCTAATGAAGTTTACTTTAAAAAAAAAATTAGTCTGCCTTTAATTGGTTAGAAAATGTGTTTTATTTTTGCACTTTGTTATTGTATGTGTTTGTCGTCGCAAGTGGTTCCTCTGTTGCTACCAAAGATTTGTGTAGATTTGCTTTCAGTTTCTTCAAAAGAAAGCGTAAACCTTAGTCACTGTGTTTTCTGGTGGAATTTCACACTCGTGTTAATATGTACTGTGTATTATCTTTGCAAATATGTCTTAACTACATGCTTGCAAAACAAGTTGAATGTTTGGTTATTTTTATAATTTTTGTTATTTGTTAGTTCGAGTTTTCATTCTCGTAATTAGTACAGTATCGGACAGAAAAACGACACATGTTATTGTAAATGAATTTGTAATCCAATTGACGTTATGTTTAATGTACGTATACATCTCATTAAGTTTGAACATTTGATTATGTGCCATAATATAAAAGTCACATTAAGTTATTGGTCTCATCTGATATGATTAAAGAATAATAATAAAATAGGCCTCACATGTTATGTCCTATTCATAATAATGGCATGTTGCGAAAACCTCCAAAGTAAGATGTTCAATTTTAGTCATATTCTAATATTGAATTTTACATTTACACATGAATCCCTATCACACGTTTCTTGATGATTGTCTTACTCTACATGCATTTCTTATTTAATTAAAATGGTAACATTCAGTGGATTTTCACTATCTTTAATTTAATTCTATATGTATTTGTTATTTGTAAGTGATGTTAACACTTTTTTCTGTATGATTTCTTCAGCAGAATGAAGTTACTTCTTCCATCTATTGATTATATGTATTGAGGTTAAAATCAACCAATCTCTTTAGCGGTATCAGCTTACTAGGCCAGTTTAATTTATTAAAATCTCAATGAGCAAACTGATAATATATATATGCAACAACAAGGTTTCAGGACTTACTGCAAATGTTAGATATTAGATGCTTTTAAGACTAGCACTAGTTAATCAAAGGGACTGTGTTTTGTACCATTAAGTGCTGTTAGTTTTGGATTAGTATTGTTTTTGAGAATGCAGAGGACTTGTATCAATATGATGTGTTTTGTTAATGTGTCTATATTGCTTTCTGATAATAAGCAAGAATTGTACTTATAAGTTTGCTGTCATTGGGTGTGTTCGTTTTTCCGTTTCTTATTATGCATGTGTGACGTCTCAGTAGTTACAACTATGGTTTTCAATCTTACTAAGCTGGGTTCCATTCTCGATAATCTTTGTTATTCATACATGGATCCTGGCTTGGTTAAGCTGTCAATTGTGGTTATAACGTTAAGCCGTGAATCATAATTAACACGTTGCCACTAGTTGTGATTGCCATGTTCAGCTAAATTGAGGTTATCATGTTGTCATTGATTGTGGCTATCGTGGTATTATTATGTTAAGCCACCAACCACGACACACGTTAAGCCATCTCTCATAGTTATTGCACTTATCAATTAGTTGTGATCAAATTTAGCCTTAAACCATGATTATTGTTTCCACATAGCAATGATAGCTATCATGTTAAGATATCGCTTCCATCTCAAACCCATAGTATAGTTTTGGCCCATAAAACTGCAATAATGTAATTACTCATGTACCTACCTAAAACAAAATAATTTCAGACAGATACTGGTTCACTGGACTAGCTTAACACATTCCACCCGGCTGACGCGCATCCACGTCATGCATGAATGCAGGCTCCAGCCAGGTGGGCTACAGGAAACAAGTGCAATTTTCAGGTTCCGGTTTCATCAGAAAACGGGTTTCAGGAGCTCGGGTTGAATGTGTTAGAGTAGTTCTTTTGTGTTGTGTAATATAGCAACCAGTTTTCTTATACCTACACTACAATCACTTTGTACTATGGTTTGTTATATATTATCACCCAAGTGTTGTTTTTTTTTCTTTCATAATGTATGTGTCAAATATGTGCCTTTGGTAGAGAAATAATTAAATAGACTGTATAAAAATGTAAATGAAATTTTAACTAGTGTTCTAGTCTGCTTAGTAGAATTGGGTGTCATACTCGTCAAAGCATGTTAACGAACATTGTTCTCTCATTTGTGTTTTTTTTTTTACTTTGGATTATTTTGTTACCAATGGTTCCATACTAGCTTGTGTATGAGACACTTGCTGTATGCATATAAAAGCAATAAATGCTTTGTATATATTTGACTTGTGAACTGTTTCTGTTGCTTAGAATGTACAGTGTTATCTTCCAATAAGGGACACCCATGGGACCAGACATTTTGTCCCTTAAATAGAGGTGATCCTTCTTTGGAGGTATATATGTTGATAAATAGACCCAATGAATCATCCTTTAAATAAAGTCCGTTTCGGGAGGTAACACTGTATTTAAATAATCAGCTCTGCGGTAGTACACTGGTAACACATTCGCCTTGCATGCCAGTAATCTAAGGTCAGCTCCCAGTGGTGTAAAAAAAAAAAAAGCTTACTAATTTCTGATTAGAGTTTGGGAGTTGGTTCCCTAGGACTTAAGAGGTTTGAATTGCTCGTAAAAGTGCTGCAAATATCGTTGAAGCATGCCCTTTGCTTGAAAAAAACAAATTATTTAAATAATTGATATTATAATCGTGTATTGTCTGTTTCCATTTCCTGTATTCTTGCATTACAGTCTGACTTGGGAAAACATTTGTGCATGTCAAGTGTAGTTGATCAATAACTGCTGATTGTAGCATAACTGTTAACCAGAACTGGTTGGGAAAAAATGTTTACACAGAATATATACATACTTGGATCTTGTTTTAAGGTAAGCAGTAATGATGACATAAATGAGTCATTAATGATTTTGCATATTGTTTATCTAACACTGCTGCAAGCTTATTACTACCATCATGACAATGATGGCAAACACCTTAAGTCTCCCTACGTTCCTTAAAAAATGTATTGATTTATTGCCTTTCTTGGCATACTTCATTTGCTACCACGTTTTATTTATCGAGAAAGTAGTTGAGTTACTGCACTCACCAGCTACTGCTCGTTATACATGCTTTTTAAGACAGCTGCACACACATACGAACCATGGCAGCCATTTAGAACTGACTGACTGGAATACTATAAAATGAGAAAGATAAAAATGAAATTGCTGGAATAATGATAAGTCGTTGCAATGATAATTTTATTTTATTTTTAACTGTACATACTCTCAAAGCAAGATGCAAACGGCATCCTTATCAGAAAGCAGAAGATAGCTGAACAATGTTAATGCATTATTGACAATGTATCCAAACCATAATGGTTTTGTTCTTACTCTATGTGTATAGCCACCTTTGAATAGGATTGTAGTCTTCCTTTCTTTGCCGATCCGACCCATTTTAATAATTTTTAGCAAGGAAAAAAGTCTATATACAGAAATAAGAGAATTCTTTTCAAATTGAGGAATTTGACCAACTTTATTACCACTGAATTTTACAACGTTTAAAAAATCAAATTTTACGAAATTTTAAAACCTACATGTTTAACTTTTTTTAATGTATGCAATATGCTTTTAAAATACAATAATTTATATATAAGTACAATACAAATTGTTGTAAATAACAACTACTTATATTATCATTGAAGCAACACCAATATCATTAACTGTCACTTTCCCTTACTAGAACGCATGATTTTAGATACATTTTTTGGTGACTTGGTGTAACCTCACAAAAAATATTTTACACATATACTATCAAACAAATAATTTCCTTGAAATTCCTAGTTGAAAGTATGAGATTCTAGAACATCAAAAGTCTTTGCATTTAAGCATTTCACTATTTCCAGAGTTTCACTCCGAACATGTGATTTTGATGTCGAAGGTATGATTCTACTGATTCTTCATTAGTAATAAATGTATCTCAAAAACATTTACTGAGGATGAAGGTGATGCTCAGGATCAGTTCCTTGCGATGCTTTCCTTTTGAGTGGTAGTCCGAGTTCCTACAAAAGTATAAATCATAAGTTTAAAATATAAAAATGAAAAAAAATCATAATTACTATTATTATCAAGACAACTGTTTCAGAATGATATTGTTTTGATCTTTAGTTTATGGAATGGACCCTTGGTTGGGGAAAAGCCCCAGATTTTTAAAGCTCCTCCAGTGCGCAGAAACCTTTCCTCCGTAGATTAGAGATACGTTGAAACAATTATCTGACATGTATATATATACAGGGTTTGTCCCAGAAGTTCCCGGAATGATTTTTTGTAGTTGGCAACGCTGGCTGACGGGGCGGAGAAGTTGGTGGGGGATCTGAGCTTGGAAACGAGACCGGTATCAGTCGCCTGCGGGCAGTTGTTGAGGCAGGGTCACGCTCCGCGCAGAGGTATCTACTGCACCCTCGTCGATCAAAAAATGGACCAGTTTTTGGAGCAGCGTTATGCAATCAAATTTTGTGTGAAACTGGGTAAAAACGGGGCGGAGACACTCGAAATGCTTCGGAAAGCCTACGGTGACGGGGCGATGAAAAAAAGCCAAACTTTCATGTGGCACAAGCGGTTCCGGGAAGGTCGGGAGTCCGTCAACGACGACGACCGCTCTGGACGCCCGTCGACATCACAAACGGACGACTCGGTGCAAAAAGTGCGTCAAGTTTTGGACAATGACCGACGATTAAGTGTTCGGGTGATTGCAGAGGAGTGTGGAATACCCAAAACAATCGTTCATCGCATTTTAACGGAGGATCTTCAAATGAGGAAAGTCTGCTCGAAAATGGTGCCAAAAGTCCTGACGAGTGAGATGAAGGAGCAGCGTTTGTTGAAGTGCCAGGAATTGCATGAACGCTACGAAACGGACCCAGAATTTTTGGACAGAGTGATCACAGGGGACGAGACGTGGATTTTTCAGTACGATCCCGAATCAAAGCGCCAGAGCATTGCACCATGACAACGCGTCAACCCACACCGCACTCATTGTCTCCGAGTTGCTGGCCAAAATGGGTGTGGCAACGCTGCCCCAGCCGCCGTACAGCCCCGATCTGGCACCAGCGGATTTCTTTTTGTTCCCAAGGATCAAAAGAACCCTGAAAGGAACTCGGCATGGGACGCTGGAGGCGGTAAAAGCAGCCGCGACGACCTCACTGAAGGAGATTCCCGTTGACGACTTCCAGGGCGCCTTCAATGATTGGGTGAAGCGTTGGCAACGGTGCATCGAAGCAGGGGGAGAATACTTTGAAAAGTTCTGAAAAGATTGTAAACTGATATTGAATAAATGATTTTAAAAAAAATCATTCCGGGAACTTTTGGGACAAACCCTGTATAACTGTTCTTATGGACCACACAAGCAGATTACTATAAATACGTTCAACACTACATAGTAAAAAAATACCATAGCTGTTTGCTACAAACAAAAACAGACAGTACAGACCTAT
>QLNU02003225.1:51154878-51166928 GCA_006491805.2 Dysdera silvatica | reverse complement strand
TCAAATTTTTGAACGGCTAGGTGGGGGAGGCCTCGAGCCCTTCCCTGCGCCCCCCCATATGGGCGCCCATGCTCGATACCCAATACAGATGAAAAATACAGATGAAAAAATAGTGCTTCTTTATTAAACGCAGGTAGATGCGACTTCTACCCAAGCGCGGGAACAGGGGGTCACAGGGGTCATGACCCCTCAAAAATATATTTTTTCACTGTAAAAAATTCCAACTTTCATGATAAATGAAGGGTGTTATTCCAAGACCATGGCAAATTCTGTCCTTGACCCCCCAAAATGAAAGTCTGTGTCCGCCCCTGTTTGGACCTCTAAATTTTCTGGCGCAAGAAAGGGGAAGGTCATGATCGGCCGGACCCCTCAACGCTAACATATAATTTGCAGTGGTAAATTTACAATTTACTCTTTCGATTAAGCTCAAAATTATCATGAATAGGTCTATTATTAATAACAAAAATTTACAAAAATTTTGTAATTTTTGATTATAAAAATGTTGGAACTTTGAAAATAACTTACAGAACTATGTTGCAATAAGAATATGTTATGTACATGGTTATGAATGCATTTTTGAATAAGTGTTTGAAGAGAGTATACGCACCGTATTAAAAAAAAAATTACGTTGAAACCGTTTTATTATTTTTCTCGCCAATTTTTTTTCTCTAATTGGCGAGATTTGGCGGTCGTTATGCGTGTCATTATCTTGTCATAAGTTGATAACCTCATTAACCTGACAGGAAGAAGGTACCAAACCGGCTGTCGATTTTTATGGTTTTAAGTTCAGTAGAAACGTTTCCAATTTTAAAAATAATTCTCGTCCGTCTCTCAATATATAAAAGGTAGACCCACTTTGATATGTCAAATGCTTTTTTAAAATTGTATCTATGCAATTTTTAATTGTTTGATAAAAAAATTTTAATGTTGAAAATGTTCATTGTGTGTGATTGAATTAGGATTCATTCCCATCTTGAAACGCAACGCTATGGTGACATCATCGTATCGGGGACCTTAGAAACCGCACCCCCAACTAAATTTTTAATGGGACTTGGCTACGGACTTGCATGCTGTGATTGTATCAATACATGCTGTAAAAATTTTTGAACCCCCGAAATTAAATCCTGACAGCGGCATTGGTATAAATTAGACGCAGCATAACTACTAGTTTCCTGTCGGAAAAATAAAACTGAAGTCACCTGTGGTTCTCCTTCAGAAATTGCGGTAGCAATTGGAAGTCCCCCACAAAAAAGTCACTTCTCGCCATTGCACTGTCAAAATCTTTACAGATCTGTAATCAGCGTCAAAAAAAAATAATCTTAATTCGTGCTAAAGAACTTCGATTATTTTCAGGTGGGAGGGGGGGGGGACCGCTCTATGAGAAGTGGTAATCGCGCTTTGCTAATTTGGGGCCTCCTTTTGGGTCAGGGTTCGGATCCAGTTGCCCCGCCCGTTAGGACAGTATTGGAGGCGGGGATATAAAAGCGTTTTTAATATTAAATTTAATCAAATGGCACTGAAATTTTTAAACCATTGAAGTAAGCAAATTAGTCTGTGAATATTATTTTTTTTTTATAGTATACTACTACTAGAGAAAAGAATGTTTATAATCGTTGTTTAAGATCGGCGTGAATAGTGCCTTGTTTACGACAACAGTGTAGAAGTGATCGTTTTTTTTTTTGCGTTTTTTTTTTCATTGTTAATGATGATAATATCCAACAAAACGACAGAACAATAATGTTCTCATTGTACTCATGATAGTTAAAAAAAACTTTCTTCTGGCATTCATGACCCATTTAACATAATACGACGCCATATCATTTTCGCATCTTCGTCCAATTTTCCCTGAAAAAAAGCACAATCGAGGGGGCGCCGGTAGGTTTCGCGCTGCCAGATACCGATACAGAAATTTTATGATGCGTGATGGTCATCATCTAGAATCCAGGTCAGACACGATGCTTAGGCCTTCACCTAAATTTTCCACTTAGCATTGATGATTGGACTGCAGACTACCGAGTTACAATAGATAAGAAGCAAATAGACAGAGAACTTTTGTATTTGCACTTTTTAAACTGGCAACAGTAAATTTGGAATTAAGAGCAAGTTGGGGTGGCAGGCGACTTAACCCCTATTTCACCTGTTAAGCTCATTTCAGGGAATTAAGGAATGACATAGCCATCCTCGAGAAGCGCCATTCATAACACTAAATATTTCAATCTATTTATTTATTTTCCATCTAAATTAGCGCGTTTTAGGAGGAAAAGAAAATGAGGAGTAAAACTGTTACCTACGCAAAAGAAATTTTACTTTTCTTCATTTTAATGTTTGGTAATGGCATCATTAATACGTTCCGAATAGCAGACGATTTTTTTCCGAGGTGTGTTGCCAGATCCTCTTGCAGACTGTCTTTAGAACTAGAATTAGTAGACGGTTAAGCTAAGCACGTGAAAAGCATTGTTTATATACAGTAGCTTGGCTAAATAATCCGAATCTTCGTCGAAAACAGATTAGTTACGGTATAAGAGATATTCTTTGATGTGTAAAATCAAAAATCCTGCAGTTTTAGTAGCATTATAAAATCCAAGGGTGTTGACACGTGCTTTCAATGTTTTTAATCGGGATTTGCAAAATATTTGTTCATTCATTCGAGGTCACTGTATCTAAAATCCAAGGCAGAATTTAACAACTTATTAAGGAAAAAACATTATAGTTCAAAACAAAGCTAAGACAATTTGCGTCCCGTGGACAGCATTCGATTCTTTTGGACTACGCAGCCAGAAGGACAACTATTATATTACACGATTTACTATTATACGATATTACTGACTATAAGATATACGACAATCGCTACTATAAAGCCGATCGGATTTGCATTTTAGCCGCTGATAATAAAAAAGCAAGGGCACTTTCACCGGAACGTAAAACATGGATAACTTCATGTGAACATGGATAACTAATGTAAACATGGATAACTTCTCATCCACGGATTTGCGAATAAAAATTCGTCAGGGAACTTAATTTATAAACTTCAAGTAAATTGGAGTGATCGTTAACGGATACTTCTTTCCTTATTAGTAATAAGTGCTTCACTAAGTACACTAGAATCTGCCTTAAGGGACCACCTTTGGGACTGGACTGCAATGATCACTATACACGACAGACTTTGGTATAAGCATGACTAAGTCCTTACTAGTTCTATCCTTACTAGTATACTTATTAGTACTATAAAAAGTGGTCTTTTATTCAGGTGGTCAATTTACCAAGGTGGTAATTTTATCAGGTTCCACTGCATATTCCAACGTAATTGACGCTTATTGGAAATTAATGCTTATTAATTTAAGTCTTAACAAATTTATTACATACCTGCTATCTTTAACAGAAAGTCAAGTTTATTTGCAAATATAGACGTATTATTTTTTTTGGTAGCATCACATTTACTTGGTGATATATTAAATGTAGTTGGATATGTATTGGATGTAGTGGGATATGTATTAAATATAGTTGGATATATATTAAACTTTGTTGGGTATGTATTAAATGCAGTTGGATATATATTAAATATAGTTGGATACGTATTAAATGTAGTCGGACATGCAGTAAATGTAGTCAGGTATGTATTAAATGTAGTCGGACATGTAGTAAATATAGTCGGGAATGCGTATTAAATATAGTCACTATATATTAAATGTAGTTGGCATATCAAGCAGTAGTCGCTTGAACTTCTACTATATTAATTTTTTTTATGTTATTGCACATTTTTTTGATGTGTTTCATTTTCTTAGTTACGTATTAAATTTGTAGGATGACTTGCCAAGTTTACCAGACTATACAGTAAATCCTCTATTATCTGATAAATCGATTAGAATCGGGCATATGCCAGTAAATCGATATTTTCGGATAATCGAATATGCATCAATTCAGAAGTTCGGTTCCATTTATAGCACTAATTAAAAACATGTATTTTTGCAATGAATGCATCTTTAATAGGAAAGGAACGTTGTTAGTTTGACAATAAATGCAATTTCATGATTTTCACCTTAAATTATTTATTTAAAACATTTCACATTGTTGCCAAATGGTAGGCAGAGCCACTGGGGCGCATTTTTTGTAAATTGCTCACAACGAAAAAAATTATTTCACGGTGCCTTGTGCGAATCGAACCCACGAAATCTTGGCAGCCGTCTTTCTGGAAAAGCCCTTGGTCGGTTACCAAGAGTTCGTGGGTTTGGTTCTTACCAAGCACTGTAAAATCATTCTTTTCTTTGCGAACATTTTGCAGAAACATTTCACATAGGTTTAAAATTATTTTATTTTAGACACAGTTTGGGGTTTTATTTTCTTTTAAGACCAAAATTAAGTTGAGTTACATTTTTTTGATGCTCCAGTCATGTCAATCTCCCCCGCCCCCCCAAAAAAAGGACAATAATTAACGGAAAGTTAAGAATAAAAGAGGGAAAGATTCAACTATATACTGAATTAGCTCTTGTCATTGTAATTTATTTTTAATTAGAGATGACATAGAATTATGATCATTTTTATTCATGGGGGTTATATGGCCGCCCTGAGGGGAGTGCAAGGGGTACACTTGCATCCTTATGGAAAAAGGCTTATGGAAAAAAAAATGACTGAATCTACAAGAAACTATAGTCCAAGAACATTATTCAATTTGAATTTTTCCTGGACGCACCCCTCTGCATATATTTCTGAGCGCGTCCATGGGGGGGGGGGTAATGCGCGTCGTTCTCATTCTTTGAAAAGAATATATTGGTTAGAGTCATTTTCAATTTGATCCTTTAAAAGTGCGGTTTTCAAAAGTGTTTTTTTTGTTTTTTTTTAAATTCATTCACTGTTAGAGGAATCGGTCTTTTGAACTCATTCACCGAAAGAGAAGTCGGTCTTTTATGCTAAGTCACTGTGAGAGAATTCGGTCTTTTGAACTCAAAAGACCGACTCAAGTCGCCCCTTTGAGCTTTGCTACATTTGCCACACCCTGGCCATGGCCTTGGTCTAGGCACCAGAGCCAAATGTGGAACAATCTCTTATCAAGAAAAACAAGTAACAAGGTTTTACAAGCAAAATCAACGAAAGCATAATTATCAAAATTAATTAGTAAAAAACCGTTGGTTTAAATTAGCATAATAATCCGCAATAGAAAAATAAGCAAATCTTGTTTCCATAGAGGTTACTGTGCTAAGAGCGATTACGTTTGAAACAGCTTTTCCAATCCTAATATCGGACCAGGGAAAATGAAGTACAGTTCATTCTCTTCAGCTTAACTTATAATCTGCTCCTAATCTACAGCAGTTCAGCTGCGTCAATATTGCACTAAAACAGGTCATGATTTAAACACGGCCACAGTTTAAGCTTTAGTATTTCTGACAATGCACCTATCAGCGTAGTAATTTCGACTTCGTTACAAAGGTTGGCATGGTGGTAGTTGAAGATGTCAGATGAGAGGTCGTGGTAGTGATAACCCCTAACTCGACGATTTAAGGTAGCTAGGATCATGTAAACTTATGCATCCAGCTTTCAAAAAATTGCTGAAGAATCCGGGGAAAGCCTTTAAATTCATTGTTTTATTTAATTTTTGTTTTCCGTAAAAGAATCCATCTAATATAGTTTTAAGTATCTATATTTCTGACATCTGATGGAACAGTTTCGTGGGAAGCAGAACGGATGATGATTGTCGGTGGGTTTTCTCCAAGAAACAAAGCAACTTATTCCCATAGTGTCCAGTATGTCATTCTTCAAGAAGACCAAACCACCAGAGATACATACGTTTGTCTTCAAGAACCAACTGAAAAAATTGGATCAGCTGTCGAAAAATCACTTTTTTTGCTCCAAATTTAACAGTCAGCTCACTCACATCGACTTCTTCTTGAATAATGTCATGAAACCACAAGTGACAGAGGATTTTCTTTTTTTATTCGACCACTGGTCAGCTCAAATTGACCCCAATTTGTATTCCACTAGTTTTGAAATGGGCGATATTCCCAAGTGCACGACCTTGTTTATGCCTGCAAAATGCACAGGAACGTGCCAGCCGTGGAACACGCATTTTTACAGACAACTGAAATTTTTAGCCAAGACTATATAAAATCATTCATTGGCTCATGGAAGGAATGGAGATGTTTGTGTATTAACAACACGAAATGAAATCCTCAAACTTCAGTCTCTAACGATCCCAACAGCACCTATATTAGTTCCAATGATCCGTCACTGCTGGTATACATCTGGACTTTTGAAAGATTTTGAACATTTTCAAAATGTGCAACAAGTTTGCTGCTCTTTTGCGGAAAAATGTGTCCGCAACAGAATTTTTCATTTCAGCCTTTCATCAAACGTTCGCATTGTGAATTTGTCATTTGCGTTTATGATTTTTATCATACTTATCACATGATGTCCTGTGTTAAAAGTCCATACCTATAAAAATAATTTCCCGTGTGAATATTTTACGCTTCTTGAAAACAAAAATTAAATAAAAAAAAAAAAGAATTTAAAGGTTTTTTCTCGAATTCTTTAGCGCTTTATGGAAGCCTAGCTCCCTTAAATCGCCGAACTAGGGGTTCGCACTACCACGACCTCTCATCTACCGCTACCTACCCAGCTACCTACCACTATGTCAACTTTTGTTACAAGTCGAATTTACTACGCTGGTTGGTGATTTGGGAGTGGGTCCTGAGGGCAGACGAGTTTTTACCAAAATCCATTTTGGAACTAACACAACGAATAGAGCGAAAAATTTCATCTGTGCTACAGCTATCATGGGTGCGGCCAAGGCGAATTTCCAGGGGGGGTGAAAGGGGGAAAAAATAAAACGAACCTCTCCTCAATACCATTTATAAACATGCAGTAATTTATTTGCTTATGTGCTTGAATAATTTCGTTATAAAATAGGGTGGCTAATTTTGGAACACGTCAGATTCCGAAATTCCGGGACACAAGATCTCAATCCAAGAGATTATAATAAAAAAGAAACAATTCTGTGTCGGGCAAACATTTTGGAAATTTTACTTTCTTTTGTCTTGCTAACGTATATAAATGCGCGAACAAATAGATACTGATCATTGTCCTCGGATACGTGGGGATCTGTGGGTCAAGACTCAACTTTGGGTAACTATATATATTTTGTGGATGAAGCAATGTGACTTAGTTCACAAAATTTTAGGAAATGAGGATGCGTTTTACTCTTTAAAACACACAACTATTAATTGTACAACTATTAAAAGTACAACTATTTTTGCATATTTCATAAAAGCCAAACACATTTTTATCATGTCGTCTGTAGAAATAACAAAATTTCAAGTTCCGTATCTGGCAACAGTTATTGTTACAAGAGTCGTTATGCAATGCTAGGGGTGCAAGTCTCGTCTGCTTTTTCAAGGTGGGACTAACGGTAATACCAGAAAAGCCTTATGAACAAAACGGCCAGATGTACTCATTATTATAATTATTATCATCATTATTTTTTGAGTAGATACTCATTCAATGTTTTTTGTCAAAAACCTTCATAATTGCTTTTTGGTGTACTCTGAATTTCAAAAAACAACAAATACAAATGGTAGAATAATGAATATATACAGAGATAGGTATATACTTTGTATGTATCGAACATTGTCAAAGATATCGGACTATTTCCGAAGCAGTTAATGCCTGAATTAACCCACACTTTGTGATATTTTTCAGTACCAATATCGTAACTTAGTATTATATAATTAAACATGTTTTTGAATAAATATTATAACTTCTTGGCACTTTCACTCAGAAAATTGTGTTTTCAAATTACCTGAAATTTTGCTTATCCGAAATCGTCTGTCCCTTTTATTTTGGATAAAAGAAGTTTTATTGGGTGAGATTTTTATTTTTAAGTGAGCGTACGTGAGATTTTTTTTCTTAGATTTAAGTGAAGATTTATATTTCTACAAGTCACACAACTTTATTTAATCTAGCTGTTTTCTTCCCCTCTCTGATAGTGTTTGCATTATAATCATTTAGTTTTTTTAAATAATAATAATAATAACTTAATTTTAGTTGCCACAGTAAGACATACAATATTGAAATCTTTTCAACTATTTCGTATGTAACAAAATTAAATAGTAAATCAGTACACGCTAACATCAATCTTCACTTTTTATGTGTACTATTTTAGTAGTATGTGTAGTACATAATTAAAATAATTTAATATAAGGAGGAAAATGCAATTTAATACATCAAACGAATGACATCATCATCATCTTCTTCTTCTTCTTCTTCTTCTTCTTCTTCTTTCTTTCTTATATTATTATTATATATTCTTATATTATTACTTCTATGTTCGTGTATCTATTTCATGTGACTGTGGTCCTCGGAAAAAACTGTAGGTTTAATATGCCAAGGATCTTACAGTTTTTTATCCAGATTGGTTTAATTATCTGTTAATCTCCCTAACAAGAACGTTTTTATTTTGCTTTCTTGAAAAAACCAACGTTATTTGTTTTCCCGAATTTATCTTGTGGTTTGTTCCATAATTCCGCTCTTTCATATCTCAGACTATTTTTGTACGGTTCGGTTCGTATTTTAGACAATTTTAGTCCTTGCATCTTTCTTAAATTTGTTAGCATGTTTTTTAAATTGTTAGCATGTTTTTTAAATTGTTTGCATTAAAATGTTTGATTATTACTAAACCATATCGATATTACCATAGATAGGGTTCTCACCCGAATGGAGAACTTGAAATTATCAGGGTATTTATAATCGTCCCTAAAGATCAAGGAAAAGCCAGGGAAAAAGGAGATTTTCTTTGTAAAACCTGTAAAAGTTAGGGAAAACCTTCTTAACTTCCGTAATTTGAACAGCTAAACCCAGAGAGTAAAGACCGTCTTAGGGACGTCCCAATAACTATTTTTGTTATCTGGGAACCTCCCACCAACGTGAAGCCATTTTCCCCGCAACTAAAGCTTAATTGAAAGTTTTGTTTGTGATTGGTCAGAGAGGCTTACCTGAAAATCAGGGAATTTTTTCTACTAATGTGAGTGAAAACTCTGCATAGAGTTATTTCGATTGCCCCAATTCACGTATACTAACAAAAATCACGTATACTAGTTGCTATTAGAACGCAAAACCACAATTCAATAAACCACTAGAAGAAATGAAAAATATGAAAGAAATTATTTAACAGAAAGGTTTTGAAATTTGAAAACTTATTTAATGTGCTATCTTGCTGCGATTATAAAACTCTGTGTCAATATTAAAGATATATGAGGGTAAGTAATGTATTTAATTAACATATCTTTCAAATATATAATGTAATATTTATATTAACCTGTATTTATTTCCTTTTTCTTCCCTTCCCCCCCCCTTCTTAACGGGCACAGGTTGTGTAGTTATGTAGATGTGTGTTGAAATTTTGGGTCGCGACCAAAGTGAAAAGGTTGATAACCACAGATCGAGATAAATAAATCTATCATTTCCTTAACTTCAAACTGTCCCTTTCAAAGGAAGTCTCATTTTTAAAACGTTTTTGCTAAAAACAGATCAGGAAT
Source organism: Dysdera silvatica (assembly GCA_006491805.2). Taxonomy (NCBI): domain Eukaryota; kingdom Metazoa; phylum Arthropoda; class Arachnida; order Araneae; family Dysderidae; genus Dysdera; species Dysdera silvatica. Next base: position 51,157,407 of record QLNU02003225.1, on the reverse strand, counting down.
TGTGCATATTACTTGCCCATTAAACAGATTTTAAACTTGTTTACAACTGGTCTATTCATTAAAAGTAGACTTATGCCGATTTACATTCGCACTACGTGTAAATAAAATCAAAATGTCCAGATAGCAAACGATCCAATTTTTCTTGAGTCCTCTGGGTCAGGTAGCACCAAAGGAGAACAAGAACCCAATAAACAACCCGTTTCTACATCGATCTTCAGTACCAGGAGAATGTTTTGCACAGATTTCTTTTTGTAAATAAATAAATAAATAAATAAATTACCCTTTTCCTTATACAGTCGAACTTCGTAAACGCTGTAAACGCTCATAATGACAGCATAATTTGCCCGTGTTTAAAGTGTTTTCCGTTATCCAGGAAGGATAGGAACTTACTACAGACGAACCATTTTGTAGCGAGATCCGTTGTAACGAACGGAAGTAAAATATTTATTTTTATTAATTATTAAAATTATTATTTATTTGGTTACGTTCCAAATATGCAGGACAAAACTCTTTATTACCAGAAAAACCCTTTATAATGAAAAACAGTCTAGTAAAATTTTCCCTCAATTTGTATAGATCTAGATAATACGAAAAATAGATTTCCCTCTTTTTTAAAGAAAAGGGAAGATTTTTTTTTCTGAAATCATGATCATTGCTCACCTGGGGGGGGGCTTAGCACTTTTTAGAAAAAATTTAGCCCTCCTCTTTCAAATTTCACTCTTTCAAATCATCTGATATTCTCAAAGCTATTATTATTGAAAGAGAGGGAGAGAGAAAGAGCGAGGGAGGGGAGGATATAAGGGGGAAAGGTGGCCGCCGAAGACGGTGCTGTAATCCCAGGCAAGTGACGCTCTAACAGCGCAAATTATTATTGAAAAACAGGCTGTAAACGTCCCGAATCAGCTAATGATAGCAATGAGAACTTTTCCCGCTAACCCATCACTAACTTATATACACAATGGTATATGGGTGTCGCGAAAATATGGAAAATTCTGACGTTTAAATACATGATATATAAAAAATATGTAACTAGTGATATTTGTTCCCGTTTTTCTGTCCTTTTTTTTAAATCTTTGATAGTAAACCTGTTTTAACGAGAATCTGCACGTAACGAGCAAAACTACCGCGCCTTTCATGCTCGTTATAGACGGTGTCACCTGCATTAAGTTATTTACTTCCAAAGGGGGAATTTAGGAAACAGTTCGTGTTAAAATAAATTCGCGTTAACGAATTTCGACTGGAATTAAAATTCTTTAATTCGTTGATCATTCTATCAGCTCTTTGTTGATTCATTATATCGGGTTTTTTCAGCGTATCGTTTCAAAACAGATGCTAGAAGGTGATGAAAAACACCTTCAAAAAAATGAGACGTAATTAAAGACATTTAAATGAGGAGCATGCTCCAATGGAGCCCTAGATTTTACACTAAAGTGATTAATATACAAAGGCCCGCTTTTATATTTATAGTCAAACCCATAGGCGTAACTTGATGGTTAAATAGAGCGTAAACTGGGGAGGGGGGCACCAAAATTGGGCGGGAAATATACGATTTTGACTATGTTCTGAAAAAAAACCTCAGGGGGGATGTGCCCCTTGCCACCTCCAGATTATGCCTATGGTCGAATCCTGTTAACATGAACACCAAAGGGGACACAAAATCTTTCCCGGTTAATAATAATTCGCGTTATCCAGAAAGCACGGGATCACGGTACTAAGTTATTTTTCCTATCTTTGGTTACCATATATATTACTATTATTATATATATTATCATTTTATTATACATGCATAACCAAAATAATAGCGATGTGTACTTACACTTAAAGTTTATGTTATACGGTTTCCTTACCCCAAGCCTTTCTGCAAATAATCCCATAATTGTCCTTGACCCATCCAGATATGCATTTAAAATCGCTAACATTCAGAGCACCAGTAAAAAAATTTTTTTTTCTTTTTTTTTTTCAAAAATTGTGCTAATGGGTGTAAGATTCTGCACTCGCACCAATCTAATCTACCTCATCCTAGCTATTTCGACTTCATTTTTGTCAAGTCTCATTCTTTTTCAAGCAGGCTCAAAATAAATGGATCGAAATGTAGTACAACATACGGAGCCATGTGCATCGCCACTAGAAATAAAGTATTTTTACTTATTTGCCTATGTTTTGGTTCATTTTTCCGTGGCTAATATGCTTTCTTCAGTTCAATTTTCATATGAGAACACAAAAAAAAATTATCTTGGTGCTGTTTGTAACTACCATTATATATGACCGAAAAAGCTCCTTCGATATTGTTTCTTGTGGATGCATTTGCCTTGCAAAACGCATGGCCAATGTGACTGCAGGTGACTGTCGCATGCTTACCAAAAGAAGAATGGCGGGGTTTTTTTTCCACATTTTTCTTCCATAGATTTGAATCACACTTACGTTTCCTTGAACGTGGGGACAATAGCACAGTTTCATCATTTGAATCACTAATTTTATCAATCACGTCACTCTACGCAGTGCCGGATTAATGTAAGGGCTTTAGGGGCT
>QLNU02003225.1:51125435-51154778 GCA_006491805.2 Dysdera silvatica | reverse complement strand
TTCTCTTGCAGACGATCCTTTTGAACTATTTTGCTGGGGGCCTCACAATACCAGTAGCTCAGGGGGCCTCTGCCAGCTAGAGGGCCTCCAGGGCGTATTCTCTTGCAGACGATCCTTTTGAATTATTTTATTGGGAACCTCAAAATATCAGTAGCCCAGGGGCCTCTGCCAGCTAGAGGGCCTCCAGGACGTATTCTCTTGTAGACGATCCTTTTGAACTATTTTACTGGGGGCCTCACAATACAAGTAGCCCAGGGGCCTCAAAAACTTTAATCCGCCACCGACTCTACTCACCATGCTATAATATTTCAAATACAGATTGCATAGAATCCAGTGACGAATGAACCACGTGATCTCACCGTGTGTTGTAATTGGTTAAACTTGACTGAAGTCCTTTTGACTGAGTCACTTGTGAATAAATTCCTTGTGAAAACAAACCCTGACTTTCTTAGTTTATTTTTCATGCTGTTGTCTGTTTTGGAACTTCCAATTATTGAGAGATATATTGCTATCACATATGCTGCCAACCATCCCACAAAAGTAATTTTTTTTAAAATTTTAACTTAATGCTTTTTGGAAACGAGTTCTTCATATGATAATGACTAATTTGTATGCAATTATATTTTGCATATAAATTAATTATTTAATTTAAGCAAATTTTTCATATTCCTTAGTCTTTCTTTAGTAGTTACGTGTAAATTAACTAATGCTAATTTCACAAACCACTACTAATAAACTGTGTTGACTATTACTGTGCTAAGTAAATCGATTTTCTAGTTCAATAATCGATGATTACTTTAGCTTTCATGGCGCCTTTTTTAATGAACAGGTTGGAAAACGTTTAAAGGTTAAAAAAATAAATAATAATAAAGGCCACAATAGTCAAGTTATAATCATTGCGTTTTATTTAACAGATAATTATCACACCACTTAACGTGTAATTATATCTCATCTTTACGTAGTAGATAACCGCCGAGTTAAATACCAGATAATTACGGATTATTTGGAAGGTAATTACTAAGTTTTAGCAGACGACCGTTTTGCTAATTGCCGGATAATCACCACGCTGCTTAGCAGGTAATGGCCGCCCTATTTAGCACATGGATCTGTGGTAAGGCACTTCTGACGCATTCGGTAAGTGTGCTCTCAATCTTGGTTCAATCCTTAAGAGTGAAAAATTAAAAGCTTGCTCACTGATTAATGTATAGCCTGGAGTTTTGTTCCCTAGGACAGGGGTCGCCAACCGGTAGTCCACGGACCACTGGTGGTTCGTGAGAGAATTTTGGTGGTCCGCAGAAAAATCTGGATATTATTTGCATTTTTAATGTTTTATTAATAATAAAACAAAAATAATATTCTAAGAAATTCTCATATTCTGAATGACAATTTCCACCTTTATATTGCACTAAATTCACGAAATGTGCTTGATTGGATCCTAAACGTTTAAGCACTAATTTCTAACTTTCTGTTAAAATAATTAATTGTAAATTTTTATGTCGATAATGTACTTGAAATAATTATTTTCAGTTAGTGAAGAAGCCCTCAATTGCCGCAATGAGGTTACCAGGGGAAGGCCTGTATTTATCTTTTTAAAAAAAATATATTAATGGTCCGCGAGATTTAAAATTATGAATTTAGTGGTCCGTGAGGTCCGAAAGGTTGGCGACCGCTGCCCTAGGAGGTTCGGGTTCCTAGGAAAAAGATAGGTTCGGGTTCCTAGGACAGATAGGTCCGCTCTCCTGCGGTGAAAATGGTAATGCATTTATCTACCGTGCCATTAATAGGTTCAATTCCTAATGATATAGTAGGACGCGCGTCGTTTTTCTGATCATTGTAGTCGGGATTGGTTCCTTAAGTCTTAAGAAGTTTAGGTTCCTCGGGAAAATGTGGATCCACTGCCCTATGATGTTAAGGCATTCATCTACCGCGCCATTAATAGGTTCAACACCTAAAGGTATAGTAGGATATACGCTGCTTTTCTGATCATCGTAGTCGGAATTGGTTCCCTAGACCTCGAGAGGTCAGGGTTCCTCGGAAAAAAGGTAGGACCACTGCTTTACGATGACACTGGTAATGCATTCATCAACCGTGTCATTAATATGTTCAACATCTAATTGTAGAGTACGACGCCCCCAGTTTTCTGATCGTCGTCGACGAGGGTTTATTCAGTGGACCTTCAGAGGTTCGGGTTCCTCGGAAAAATGGTCCACTGCCCTACGGTGACAATCAATTCGTGCCATTAATAGGTTCAATTCCTAATGGTACAATAGGACGCGTACCGTTTTTTCCGATCATCGTAGTTGGGGGGTTGTTTTCCTAGGCCTCTATAGGTCAGGGTTTCTCGGAAAAATGAAGGTCCACTGCCTTACGGTAACAATCAATTCGCGTCATTAGTAGGTTTAATTTCTAATGGTACAGTAGGACGCGCGTCATTTTTCTGATCATCGTAGTCGGGAGTTTGGTTCCCTAAGTAGCAAAGGTTCGGATTCCTCGGAAAAATGTAGGTCCACAGTCCTACGCTGACAATGGTAATTCATTCATCTACCGTGCCGTTAACAGGTTCAACTCCTTCTAATGGTATGGTAGGACGTGAGCCGTTTTTCCGATCATCGTAGTCGGGAGTTGGTTCCCCAGGCCTCAAAGAGGCCCGGGTTCCTCGGAAAACTGCGGATACCCGTGCATCTTCTGCTGTTTTTGCAAGATAAAAGCAAAAAAATTTAGCGCATATTCATCACGCTATTTAGCAAATGATTATACAAAGAACACGTTATTTAAAATATAATTAGCACGCAAACGATGAAAGCTTTTAAATAAATCTAAGATGCTCTATTGTATATGTGTGTCTGGGTTGTGAGAGAGGGAGGGAGAGATATGGGAGCATGATCAGCGGCGTAATTAGTCGGAAGTCCCTAACAACCATATAATACGGGGATCATGCTTTAATATTAGTCTATATAAAGTTTTTATAAAAAAAAAAGAAAGAAGAAAAGGAAAAATGTTAGTAGAAAAGTACCAGGTTGGAATCCTCAAGAAGAGCGGAGGAGAGGTACACGTAGCACATGGAGGGGAAATTTAAGAAATTAATTTAAGGCTGGGAGAGGAGGAAGGAATAGGATGAATTTAAGAAATTCGCAGAAAGGAAAAAAATCTTAAGAAAATAAAGATTTTTGCTAAATTCATAACTCACCCCGCTTCCCACCTAAAGATTAAAAAGAGAAATGTAAAAATTTAGTTTCTTTTAATATTCAAAAGTCTTTGTGGACTGTTCAACTGTGGGGAGAGGACATTGTAGGTATGTATAGCTTAATATTACATTGAAAAAAGTATTTTTTGAAAGAAATTGTGAATACCTTGAAAAACAAATAATATTTCAAATTTTCAGATTAAAATTATTATTTTTTGATTTTTTATAAAAATAAAGCTTTTTTTTTTTTATGTATGCTTTATCGAATGCGCGTTCTCACAGCCTAACCTTCCACAACCATATTTTTCAAACGAATGACATCTTGATGGCAATAAGTTATGGAAATACTACCGATTAAAAATAGATTGCAAGTTAAAAATGAACTGCAAGTTAAAAATAAACTACAATTTTCAACGTATTTGTTGCGTATAATACAAATAAAAACTCAAAAAAGAACTCAATCGCGTTTCAACCAGTCGCACGCTGGTCTTCATCAAGAGATGAACAACATTGCAAACAGGAGGAGTGTTGCCATCTTTTGAAACAGTTATTTTAAAAAGTTGCTGTGGCTCTGTTGTTGGTGCCGTCTCTGGTAGCAGGGCGGTCCAGGCGCGGTTGAATAAAGGAGTGGTTTTATGGTCATTAACCATGTTGGAAGAGTTGGCTTTAATATAATATGCTTCTAAAAAGTCTAGTTCGAGTGGAGACCTTGCTTGACATAGTAAAGTGGGTTCGTTAAAACTGAATTTGTGGTTATTTTTCCAACAGTGGACCGCGATAGAAGACTTTTGGAATTCGGCCTTTTTTACGTAGTTTTGATATTCTTTTAACCTATGTTTCAAGACACGTTTAGTCTGACCTATCTATGCAAAGCCACACCGACAAAATATTTGATACACTTCCAAATGTTGGGTGAGGGAGAAGCAATCTTTGATTTTTGATGTAGAAATTTCGTTGCACGGGGAAAATGTGACGCGAATTTCTTTCTTTTTTTTTCTTTTTTAATTTTTGCCACCGCAAAACTAAGTTTTGGATAAAACGGGAGAGCAACGAAGCCCGAGAAGTCAGCTATGGAGTGGTTGGAGAGAGTTAGTTGTGATGGGGCGAGGTCTATCCATTTTTGCCAGCGCCCGATCGATGATATCTTGTTTTTATTTTTTACTGCCGATTATTCACTGTACACAGACAGGGGCAAGCTGGGTCGCTGGCCAACCAGCCCGATGCGCCCTCATGGACTTGCGCCCTCATGGGCTTGAGCCCTCATAGGCTATTGGATTCGCGCTCTCCGATAATCCAAGGTACGCGTACTTTGAGAGGACCCAGTTAGCCCTTGTACACAGAGGTTAAAAAAATATTACAGAACATGAAATACAGACGTTTGAACAGTTCACTGAACTACTACCATTCTGCAGGCATCATTCAAGAAATCTTTTTACCACGAAGTTTACGGTGATTATCGTATCACAGACTAGCATGAAAATGCCACGTAATTTCGGTTCTTGCTATTGTAGCGCTGAAGGAATGATTCTAGATTTAGCAGTCCGCAAAGCTCCACTATAAAAAAAGCGTGCTTTGAATTGTCGTTGATGGCTGGTTGAATTGTGTCGACATCTCAGCATGGCCAGTCTACTCTTTTAACCTTTTCCCGCCTTTTTCAGCTTATGGTAGCCAATTGTCTGGGAAACCTGGCAACACAAACCTTACGACTAGTTCGGCTGCAAGAAAACATGGAGGAGGCTAAATGGGCTCGCTTAGAGCGTGGCTAGAAAGCCAACGCTAGGACGATTCAAAAATCGATATGCTTCATAGATTTTTATTTCTTACGAGGTCAAAGGTTAGTAGTCTTTAAAAACAACATGACCCTGATTTAAACTCTTCTGAATTCAAATCTTGTTCGCTGTTCATGCATTTCCAAGCTAAGATTGCTGACTAAAGCCAGGGACGGCTTTACATATTTTGCGCCCTTAGGCAGAATACCTATAGGCGCCTTCATTTACCCCCACCACCTCATCTCTCCCTCAAATTTTATGGTGCATATTTTATTCTAAAGCTGCGATAAATGAAAACTTAAATAATCATCACCCATTCAACTTGATGGGGTAACAGAAAAACACAACAGCAATAAAAACTTATTATATCATTATTAATTTTTCATTATTTTTTTGACAAAATAACATTAAAAATTTTTTTCAAAAAAAGCAGATTGAAAACATCCTGGGGAACAATCATTATCCTGCTGTTGCATAGCGTCTTGTAAGAGTTTGTTTTAACTATCGTTGTTATTTAGTTTCAATGTGAAATTTCCCTGAAACCATATGTGTCAAAGATAGAACATTACTATAGTTGCTCAAAGTGTGAGCTTCGTAAAATATTTTCGGTCGGAATTTTTAATCAAATTTAATGATGGAAACATATTTTTAAGCAGATAGAGTGTAAAGAACAAGAAAATATGCCAAAACTGTTTTTTTTTAAATGTCTGGTTTTCAAACATTTCGCCCCACTGTGCGGTGTCGGTTTTTGTAGTCTGTTTCCCCAAGTTGGCGCCCCTAAAAGGTTGGCGCCCTTAGGCTCGAGACTAGTGAGTCTAAGGGTAAATACGGGCCTGACTAAAGCCATTCCAGACGCTTTCAATCTTTAATATCGGAAATACGCAGAATGGTAATCATAGTATTACAATGATGATGATGCTATTCCAGAAAACGGCGGAAATTCAAAATGCGAGGATACTGCATTTAAATTATTTATTGTTCTCGATCGATTTCAATTTTTTTCCTTCAATTAACCCTTTCCTACGTTCAGTTCACACCTCGTTCCCCCAATTACAATAGCAAGTTTAACCCTTTGCACTCCAGGCTATTTAGCCAAAGGAATTCAAAGCCATATACTGAATGTCGCTCCAGCGGAGCCAGTGGAGTGCAAAGGTTTAAGTTTGCAGTTTTTGCTCCAGTAGACTGCTCATTTCACGAACTCGTATGGACTTTCAGACAAGTGAAAAACGGTTGTAAGTGACAAGCATAGGCGTTCGTAAGAGGTTAGTAAGTTCGTAAGTAAGTTCGTAAGAGGGGTTATAGGCTCAATGGGGGGTTACAGAGCTACAACTCACATATTCCTATGTTAAATATACAAAATTCCATTGCAATGAAGGTTACAACCTCCATCATTTTCATCCTCCTGTGTACGCCAATGAGGGAATTAATACTTCTTTTATGAGATACTTTCCGAAACCCATGAAACTGTTTGTAAAAGCGAGGACTTTGTGAATTGGAGGGTCGTGAAAACGCGAAGTCACTGTATTTTCGTTGCAGGTGCCACAAGATAAGGGCTATGATTAGAATTTACGGGTCCCCTAGTCGACTTAGGAGATAGGCCCACTCGCTAACCAATTACATTTAATAAGAAATTATATTTGTGAATTTATTAAAGTTTAGTACGGGCCCTTTACGTATTTGCCCTCTTTGTTTTCCACTGTAACCCAATACACATAATACTGTACAACGTCGTTTATTAAAATGTGTCTGAAAATCATATTTTCATTTTATTAAATTAAAAAAAGAAAAGAAAGAAGGAGAATTTAATCAATTTAATATTTCAGTAAATTTCGTTTAGTAGTGAATTTTATTATTTATCAAAATTTCGCTTGGTTCCATGAAATCCAAATATTCACCCACGTCTTAATTTAATTACTATATAATTTTTTGATCATTATATAATTCTTTAATTATTATATAACTTTTTAATTATTATGCAATTTTAAATTGTTATGTAATTTTTTAATTATTATATAATTTTTAAATTACTATAAACTCCATTAATTATGTTTTTAAATGAAAAAATGTAAGACTGCAGAACCGATGGATCACTGTGTATTTTTACTTTTAAAATACTTTTAAAACAAGCTCTTTTAAAACGCCGACCCACTACTTTGGTTGGACTGTGGAAAGTTGGGGAGGAGGAATAGAACAAAATGCCGCTTGTAACTTTACGAAGACTTTTTCAAAGACAAGGCTATTAGATAGAATATATATTAAAAAATAATATTTTTATTGTATATATTTTATTTACGCTGTCAAAGTCGTTATAAATATGTGCAAACACCTTCGGTGTAATGAATATAAAGAGTTGAAGCTTTGTAACCACCTCTTAAAAGCCTGTATACCCCCATGTTATGAAATTTTTTTACACGTTAGTGGTTTAATACGTTGATGGATGTATTAGTTCATATCAATTGGCCAAGAAAAATATACGAATCATCCACTGGCGTATGCAAGGGGGGTTTATGGGGTCATAACTCTCCCACGACGATACAATTTTATATACAGGGTTCCTAGGAAAGACCGGATGCGGCCAATAACTTTTGAACCAAGACAGATATTGCAAAGAAAGTTAGATATTAGTTAATAAAATGACTATGTACTATCAGACGAGATGAACAGCAGCGCTCCTGATGGCGAATTGAGGAAGTTAAAAATTTTATTTCCAAAAATAACGAAGACAGAAAAATATTTTCAATTAGAAAGTTGTAGAGCGTCTTTCAGTTAGTAAGGAAAGATGTACGGGTCACATGCAACACATATACATACTGCCACAAAGTGAGGTGTTCTAGAAGTTTCAATGTACCGCTTTCGGTTAATGCTTTCTAGCGTTTTAGAGGTTAAGCTTTCTAGCGCTTTAGAGGTTAAGCTGAAGTTCATATAGGGGAAAAACCATGGTCTCTCTCCTATAAGAAATTCAGCTCGACTTTTAAAACACCAGAAAACATTAACTGAATGATGTATTGAAATTTCCGGAACACCTTACTTTGTGGCAGTACGTGTACATATTGAATGTAAGCCGTATGTTTTGCTTACTAACTGAAGGATGCTCTACAACTTTCTCATTGAAAATATTTACTTATCTTTATTATTTTTCGAAATAAAATTTTTAACTTCCTCAATTCGCCACCAGGGGCGCTGCTATTCATCTCATCTGATACTGCATAGTCATTTTACTCACCAATGCTTTCCAATAAACTTCCGCTGCAAGATCCATCTTAGTTCAAAGGTTATTGGGAGTATTCAGACTTGCCTAGGAACCCTGTATATGTATATACAGGGTGTTTATAATTAAAGTTCCACTTTGAAATGGCCATAAAATGAAAACTACTGGACCAAATGTTACCAAACTTGGTAATAGCTTACAAGTGGTCATGGGATTTTATTTTCCGAATAAAAAATAAATAAATAAAATAATAAAATAAAAAAAATATAATAAAATGAAAAAAATAAAAGTTCAAAAATGATCACCAGCGGGAATGGCGCTGTATGCAATATTGTTAAACGAAATAAAAAAAATGAAGACATCGGTTTAAAACGTTTTTAATCGTTTTATAAAACGGAACTATTGTGGGGGTTATGAAAATTGTTTGTGGTGATAACATAAACAATTTTTGTGGGGTTATGAAAATTGTTTATATTGATAACATAAACAATTTGGCGGAATTGAAAGATGCGATACACCGACATGTCCGCAACATTCCTCCTGATATGCTAAGAGCTGCTGTTGAGAACGCAGTAATGCGATTTAACTTGCTTTCAGAAAATGGTGGACGCCACATTCAACATGCTTTGTAACACGTTTTAGAAACGATTAAAAACGTTTTAAAACGATGTCTTCATGTCTTATTTCGTTTAACAATATTGCATACAGTGCCATTTCCGCTGGTGGTGATTTTTTAACTTTTATTTTTATACTTTTTTTAGTTTATTTATTTATTTCGTTATTTTATTTTATTTTTTTTACAGAAAATAAAATCCCATGACCTCCTGTAAGCTATTACCAAGTTTGATAACATTTGGTCCAGTAGTTTTCATTTTATGGCCATTTCAAAGTGGAACTTTAATTATAAAGACCCTGTATATACATATAATTATTTGTAATTGTGCCTCTGTAACCTCCCCCACCCCCAATATTGAACTTTCTGCGCACGCTAACGAAATTAGCAATTTCTAGTTCAATGTCGTTAACCTGTACGTTTGCCTTCTTTATGAAGTTGCTCGGCGTGAATTTAGCTTTTGAGATAATCAAATATAATCTTATTTATCTCGGAAGTATTGAATTTTTCAATAAAGATGGTATAATAAGTAGGCTAGAGTTATTCTTTTACTTTACATATTTTACTTACGCACTTGGTGGGCGATTTCAATGTTGTTTCGATTATTGCGCATTTCAATCATACTTATGAGGGAATGGCATGAAGCTACAGACAAGGTCGGGCAGAGGAATGGCGGACCCTCAGTCAGTCCAACCAGCGTCTCCTGTAACTAAAAGCCAACCATATCAGTAAAGAGGGCGTCGTGACGTCATGAGAGTGGACCGAGTTTGTCTTTCAGAAGCATTTGTTTGTGCTTGTGTACGATGAGACTTTCTCGGTGGGATTGTATAGGTATTATCATTTAATCTGTTTTAGACGATTAAAGTAACATTAAACAAAACGAGGAAAATACCCTCAAGATGTTGCATGCCCGATTGCAACGGGAATTACAATGGAGGCCCACGTGTATCCAGCTTTGGATTTCCAAGTGTATCCAGCTTTGGATTTCCACGTGTATCCAGCTTTGGATTTCCACGTGATCTGGAATTACGGAGAAAATGCATTCACCATGTAAAAAGAAAATATTTCGTAGCAACAGCTAGTTTAAAAGTAAGTTCTTTTATATTGTATTCTTAACTACTTCTATCAATGCAATTAAATGTCGTTTAATAAGAATTTCACCGAATTAAAAATATTGATGCCACACGCAATTTGTTAATATATGCATATCTATATTGTAGTTTTAGAGCTTTACCTAACTAAAAATTAATGATTTCCCAAATTTGGTTAATGAATACAATAGATTGTAATACTAAACACCTTGTATGAAAGTGAATAATATATTTTTCATATTATCTTGTAAAATGTAATTGTTTTTGGGTATCATAACTTAGTCGTTCTTGGGGTAACAAATTTTAACTAACAAACTATCTATTTGTTTATATTAATTGTTTATTTGACCCTTACGGTGTGACAAGTATTCTTTGTTTATGTACTTTTTTTTGTAGCCGTGGAAAAATTTATTTCCTACTCATTTATATAAGACCAAAAATATATTTTAAATAGAGCATCAAATACTATAAACAGCATGTCTACTGATATAGAAAACTCTGAAAGTTTTTTCTGACTGGAAAAGTATGGGAAATTTTAAGGTCAGAAGCTTACGTCATCGAAATTTGAAATTAAGTGTTATAATAGTTTATTAAAATAATTTTCCCGAACTGTACTTTTCATACTGCGTTGTGTACACTATCATAGACTACAATACTATCATCTGCACGTAGCGAAGATTTTGAACCAAGTGAAGTCATTAACATGTGGTTAAGTGCGAAACAGAGAAAACCATACCAGAAACTATATAAAAGTCGAAAACAAACACCTTTTTTGCCATAATTCAGATGTTTTAGAGGGTGATTATTGTACAGAACACAGCTGTACAAATGATGACGTTTAAAAGTATAGCATCATGGGTAAATCTTCTATTCCTATTTCCACCCCTTAATATACAAGTGGATATGACAATAATTTTACGAATAAATATTTATTATATTATTGTAATGACGGTGAAAGAAATTTCTCATTTTGTAAAATACAAGATTTAGGGCAACCAACTTAATATGGGGGCAACCAAAATATTTCCAGTGGTTGCACTACGGACGACCACAAAACACAAGTTTCTACCTTGGTCAAAGGCTTACGTCATCGAAATTTGAAATTAAATGTTATAATAGTTTATTAAAATAATTTTCCTGAACTGTACTTTTCGTACTACGTTGTGCACTGAAATTTTTAAAAAACATATATTTTTGACTAAAAATTGCCTTTTTGCAGAATATAATTTATGCAAAATTATTAAGCCCATATATATATATATATCTCGGGAGAGATTGTTTGCCAAATATATAGTCCAACCAAAACTTAAAAAAAGTTTTTAGCTGATTTTTTGGCGCAACTGCGTAGTCGGTCCCCTAGTTTTCTCTCCTCCTGAAATTGGCCAAGAATTTTGATAGATTGGCTTGTGATGTCATACTCTCGCTCTCTCTCCGATGGCAGGGTTGCGCTTCTCTATACTTTCAGTGCCATCGCCATGTTGCAATGTTTGATTCCTACTTCGCAGAATTTTTATGTCATCGCCGCCATAAAGATAAGCTACAGAATTTGTTTCTGGCATTCTTTCACAGGGATAACACAATTGCCAAATATTGGTCAACACACAAAGCCACCGGGGCGAGATTTTTGTGAGTTTTTCGTGGGGGATTTTTTATTACAAATAAATTTGACACCCACGTATTAGTAGCTCAAACTAGAGCTATTTTTGTTTAGGAGAAAAAGAGACTCGGACCTCATCACGGATTCGAACCAGGGTCCCCGCGTTGAGCACGTTTAATTATGCCCTGGGCTCAAAAATTGTTATAGCCGAATTATAGCCACCATCTGTTAGGATTTTTGTATTCTTAAATTCACTGTAATTGATTATAAATGGCTTTGGGTTTGCGTTAATGGATTTATGGGCTTGGAACGTGTTTCAGTTATAAAATTTAAATGCATTGCCTACAGCCCCCTGCTGAATCAGTGTTCCAGAGCGTGTCTTGCTTAACATTCCCCTCCCCACTTCCCATTCTGCATGCGCGTGAAATGTTTTCACTGTGGGTTTCACCTTGTCTGATGTAGAATTACCAATGTTGTCCTTTTACCATAAAAATTCAATCAACCAACCTAATGCATTGTAATGTATTGTTTACTAAAATTAGTGACTGAAAATCCGTTAAGACATGGTCAGGAAAATTTGATATTGAAAATGGTGGAATTTGTTTATCATGATTTCAAAAAGGGCCGAATGGAAATGTTTTTGTAAATATTTGATTAATGCAAATTTTTAATGTAAAGAAATGCACTTTCTAATCCAATTTTTGTATTTTTAAATTCGTTGTAATTCAATTATAAACAGTTTTGATGTTTGTCAACTATAGAATAACGGAAACAAAATTTAGGTAGACACCCTGCATAAATTACCTTGATGTATATTAATGTAATCATTTTGTTAATTACACTTAAACTCTAAAGTGTAGGGATTGTAACAATGACTCTTATAAACATAACAAATACTAGTTTTACAGGCAGGAATTTTTTACCTAGAGCATATGAATTTTATGATTCTCAAGACAGTTGAGTCCATTAATTTTTTATTTTAAAACAGACGTATTTTTTTTTAATTTAAACAAGCTAAGTATTTTAGGAATTACCATTTAACAGTCGTTCAAATTTGTATTTTACATTGCTTTCATTTAAACATAATGTAAAAATAGTCCTTTTTTTTTTCAATTTCTTTGTCCAGGTTTGTGAGCTACACTTTGCAGATGGTCAGATTTTGAGAGAAACCGATGTCTTCGACAGTAAAAAAGGTATTGTCGATGTCGTTCCATTGACATATCCAAGACTTAAACAAGGAGCATATCCTACTATTCTTCAAGGATGTCCACAATATATGTCGTCGACATTAAATAGTAGAATTTCGGCAGATTGTAAGTGACAACGTTCTGACGTGTAGAATTTGGAGAGAGAGATACGACAGAGTTTAATATCTAAAGAAGAGTACGATGTTCGTGCACAATTTAAAACTATTGATGAACTTCAACAAAAATTAAAATTGTCAAGTTTATTTCCAGAATGGAAGGTGATATTTAAAGACAATAAATTATTGATATTAAACCTGAGCTTGTTGCCAGTTTCACGGGTAACAAAATCTATTGATTCAGATTTGAATCTTTCTGCATTTTTTGCTGAAATTGAACTGAAAAAAATTGGAACTCACTTTTTACCGTAAAAGTTACAAGATATTAATAAATTGTTAAACATTGTGGATAGCTTTAGTAACCTACATAGTGGTGCAAGTTCTAAATCTGTTACCAGCTGTGTAAGTACCATTATTACATTGTTAGACAGCTTAATTGTAAAAATTCCTGAAAAAAATGCATGCTTTCCTTTTTAAGAGAACAATTGGTTAAGTTAGAAGAAAACAAATGTATATATATATATATTATTCTGATGTTTTGATATTTAGCAGTTTGCTTTTTTCCATTTCTTCACATGCTATAAATTTCTTAAGCCATATAAGCAGTAAGTTTAAAAACTTACCTGTTTATGAACGTTTTTCTGTTTTATTAATGGATGAAATTCCTTTAAAATCCCAATTTAATTATAAAGGGGGAAGCATAGTTGGAACAGCAGTAAATTCCGAAACAGCTGCTAACATTGCACACGTTTTTATGGTGCAAAATTTGTTGTCGCCACATAAAAATGTTATTCATATTTTGCCAATTCGTACATTAACTGGCCCAAAATTTCATGGCTTTTTGCAAAAAATTATTGTGAAATTAGAAATTATTGGTTTTAAAATTATTGCTGTCTGCTTGGATAATAATGCAATAAATCGGAAAGCCATATCTTTATTTAGTGTTTCAGAAAAGTCAAGTATTGTATATAAAAATCCAATTGATCAGTCCCAGACCATTGTTTCATGTAATCGATGCTGTGCATTGCTTAAATACGTACAATTGGTTGAATCAAAAACTTCTGACCAAACTTTGTACTACCCTAATTTTGATAAACCATCCTTTGTTTAAGTGCCCACTTTTGTAATTTGAAAAAAGTTGCATGAATCAAAATTGGACAGCTTATAAAATGAGGATATGGGGCTCACTTTAAAAAGCTTTGCAACCAACCAACTTCGAACGTCAGAATGTAAAATTTGCTTTGAAATGTTTTAACCAATATGTTGTACGGAGTTTGAGAGAGGCGTCCTTTTAGAGTTTGGTCAGAAAAATTCATTATCTGAATTTGAAGGGACTGCAAATTTTATAGAAATCATTCGTATGTGGTGGAAAATTATGAATGTGAAAACTATCTTTAAAGGTTGACATAAATGTGATAATTATATGAAACCACTCACAAATGTTTCAGATGATGAGCGATTGATCTTTCTAAGTTTTTAGTATGGTTAGATGCTTGGAAGAAGTTAAAGTATGATTCAGGCTGTTTTACTAAAGAAACCTGTGCTGCCTTTGTGTAAGCTACTTATACAATAATTCAATTGACTAGATATCGTGTAACTAAATGAAATTTTATATATTTGCTAACTAGTAAATTCCAAACGGACTCCTTAGAGAACCGTTTCGGCAAGTATTGGGCATTGGTTCGGTCTGTATATTGTGTTTCAGTCCGACAGATATATGAAGTTGAAAATAAACTGCATATTCAAAGCATTTTACCATTAAGCTTGAAATCGAATGAGCATGGCATTATTGGTGTACAAGTTTTTGATTATGATACAATGCCCAATGATATATCATGCTGTTTTCCCGAAGTTATTACTATTGATGGCCTGAATGCATGTTAGTAACATAATGAAACACTGTGCTGAAACTATAATAAACTATTTAAACACGACTACCACAGTTAAAATTATTTAATTAAGTGGATGACGATCGTTTCGGCAGTGAATGACTGCCTTTGTCGAATCCAGTTACAAAAGTGAAGGTAAACTTTACCGCACTAGGCGTATAAACACATATTGCCATCTATATTTATGGAGAACACGTGTTTATACGCCAAGTGCGGTGAAGTTTACCTTCACTTTTGTAACTGGATTCGACAAAGGCAGTCATTCACTGCCGAAACGATCGTCATCCACCTAATTAAATAATTTTAACTGTGGTAGTCGTGTTTCTCAGTTTAATATAACATATGTAATGTAAATTCTCAAATGCCCATATTAACTTATATAGCTGGTTATTGTTGCTATTCATATTTAAAAAGGAAAAAAATGTTCAGCATGCAAAGCATGCATTACTTTAGATAGAACATTTGATGTTTTGAATGTAAATAAGGAAAATAGTTACATCCAAACTCCTGATAGGGGTGGTTTATCTTGTCCACACCTAGATATTCTAAATTCTGCGTTATTTAACTATATAATAATACAAAAATTAGTATCAACGTATGAATCTATATTTTTGAAAATACCAAACTAAAGGCTAGCAACTGTAAATTTAACACTTTATATCATTGCTCAGAAGGAATGTTTCCTCAATTTTGATTCATGTCTTGAAGGTCGCACATCAGATGACATTTTGAAATGCATTATTTGGGCAACAACCAATACATTTTTAAAAAATTGCATTTAAAATAAAAATGACTTTGCTAAGCCTATTAATAAAAAGAAAATGTTTAAATGTTTAAAAAAATAGCAATTTTGTACCAGTGGTAGTTCGTCAAGTGAAGCCGTGCTGTTTCACCTGAAAATATTAGTTAAATGGTGTATTTCCAAATCATTTTGATTTTTGTGAAGTTTAAAATTTGATTAGAAATTGAGACAAATTTTTAAAATTAATAACATGAAATTCTGTGTCATATTCTTTAAGTATTTGTATCCGATTTATAATATAAGTGTATATAGAATTTTGAATTTAATAAATTTTAGTTACATTAAATTGGTGAATTTTCTTAAAGAAATTTGTTTAATAAAATAATAAAAACATCCCTTATGTGACATATATGTTTGTATATATATATATATATATGCTTTTTAATTGTTGTTTTATTTTGTTCATGTGAGTGGTGTAAAATATTTGTTTTGTGAAAATAAAATGACTAAAAAAACTTTTTTTTCCCTTCTTTTTCTTGTGAAGGAAAATTGGTATTTAAAAAACGCAGTGATTTAAGGTTTATAATTATTCATTGAAGAAATTATATTTTTTTAAATACATGTGATTATAAATTTTTAAATAAAATACATTTGTCAATTTTTTATTTAAATGAAATAAATTATTAAATTAATAAATTAAATACTACCTAGGATGCTTGTTTGCTATATTTAAATTACATTTATTAAATTAATAATGAATAATACTTAGATAAAGAGTTTGCTATATTTAAATTACATTTATTAAATTAATAAATTAAATAATAAATGTAATTTAAATATAGCAAACAAGAATCTAAATTATAAATAATGTATGTGTATATACTGTAGCGTTTAAAAAAATATGTGCACTTTAACGGTTTACACGCGGTAGCATATGGTCCACTCTAATGACGTCACAGACTGACTTGCCTGGCTTTCAGTTACAGGGGGTGTTGGTTCAACACATTGACCTTCCCCACAATAATGCTTAATGACAAATTATATTCGTTATACTATTGAAGTATCGTGCCGGACCCTTAGGCATTTTCCCTCCCCCTCTGTCGCCGGCCCTGGTTAGAAAAATTTCAGTAAGTTTCATATTGACACACCAGCATAGTTTCGGATACATAAACCACAGCGTAAGAGTTGTTCAAAGAAATTCAAAGATCATCAAAGACTCTTATTTTGATTTAATAAATTCTGTAAAAGAGTCCATCACGAAATCGCATTTTACAGTTAGCAAAATATGTGAACATTACAATCGTTATAACAAAACAAGGATCGGAGGTTTAGAAAATAGTTTCCTAGAAAAATATAAAGCCACAATCATCCTCATTATAAAACCCACTTACCCCAACAAAACTTTTAATTCAGTATTTTTTTTTAATATTAGTGAGGAGTTCCCCTACTGAAAAGGTGTCCATAAATTTTAGTCCAGCGTAGTGTTTTGACATCACCTAGAGTTCATTCTACAAGAGATTGTTTCGTAAGCTCATCGACGCACTTTTACCAATTTGCAAAGCCTTTTTACTGACAATCTTCGCTTTATATGCGTGCGCGCACTACATCGATAGTTTGACTAGAGTAGTCCGGCAAAAGACACTGCATCCATAGATCAAGCTCCTCCATCTAGGCGATAGCTCATTCTAGAGCCGTAACCAATTAGTAAACAAAGATATGTGCTCAGTTTTCAGTAGGTTAGCATTGAATCGATTCTACAGAGTCTCACACTTTAAATAAAATTCGAGGAGATGGTGCTCGATGTATTTTTTTTTTGACGTCGTTGTGAAGGCAACACTTGAACTAAATTGGTAGGCAACACTGCAAGTTGAAGCGATACTATGACAAACAGAAACTAAACTTTTAAATAACTCTGCCATTTATTGTAACGAGAGTAGGATACTCAGTTTGTTTAGGATAACTGAAATGCTTAGTCTTTGAACTGCTGAAAGTTCACTTTACCGGAATGGCAACGATATGCAGATCCATCAGACAAAGCTTGACCACAACCCCACCAAAAGAAGAAAAAAAGAATATAACGTTTAAAACTTATTGAAAAAACAGCAATGTTCACGTGTATCAAATCGTCCAATCTGTAAAATTGTTCAACCAGTTCGAGATTATCACGTGGGCATAGTAGGCAAAAGAGATCATGCGATTCCCATAAGACATTCAGTGGTTCCATTATCGCTTGGCCTTGTTTTTAGCAGAAAATATTTTCCAGATGGATCGTTTCTCACTGGCGTGGCTCTTATTTAAGGATATGGCAAGACTGCGTTCATCTTCGTGGATAAGCTTGGCTTCGCTATTTCTGTGGCCAGCGTTCCAACCTTTACCATCAGCATAGGTATCGTTGTAGTCGTCGTAGTCGCTATCTTCCCTTGCCAAAACTTCAGTAGTTGGACTGGAATGGCCAGAATCTCTGTCATCGATGCTGGTTTTCAGCATGTCCAAGACCTTCTGTTCTTGGTTAGGCAATTTTTTGTTTCTGGAGGTCTGGGTAACTGGGTAATCCGGTTTAGGTTGATCTGGTTCAAATAGATTAGGATTATCAATGAAAGCTTGAGCCAGGTTCCGGCTGATCTGCTTCCTGATGGTCTTCTTCATGGATAAGTGTCTTTCCAGATGTCTGATGTCTCGCTCGGTGAGGGTTTTGCTGCAGTATTGATGACTCTTGTTATGTGTGGTATTATTCTTAACCTCCTGGATCAGCTTGGCTTCATCTGAGTTCTTGGACTTGTGGTTCTCTTTCCCTTTCTCGTTTCGCTTTCTCTGGCAGATCTGTTGGTCATTCTCCTGTTGGATAGGTTCGAATCCCTTTCCCTTGCGTCTGCTCCGCGGGGACTTGTCGTAGACGCACAAATCCTGGAACTCGCCGGACTTCTTCCGAGAAGAAGAGAAGATATCCCGGATATGAGGGATGTTTCGATCCATCGTAAAGACAAAAATCTAAAAGGGAAGAACGAAAAAATTAGCGAAGACTAAATAAAAACATTTCAGAATTAAATTAGAAAATCACTAATTTATAAAAAATAGTCTTGCTTAATCAAAAGTTTGATGAACCCATCTAATACACTTAACAAATTTTAATAATTATTTATAATTAATAATTTATGGAACCGAATTATCACCCAAAATTATTACTGTAATTATCCATTAAAACTGTGTTTATTATGTAAGGTGATTAATCATATCACGTGTTTTGTGACATGAGCCCCAGTGGATATCATCGCTTTCTGACCCGATGGGTTTGGGTACGATTCCGAAATAAGCTGGTATATGTATCTTGGGGTGACGTCAATCGCCTGTAGGGTGCCCCCACGGAGAAACAACCGACAACACTTCACTTTCAGCTCACAATATAAAACTGTCAGACACCAGCTGTTTAAAACAACTAAGAATGATGAGACGTAGTAAAAAAAACACATCCGCTTCGAAACATCTAAAATTGAATGCGATGTTTCCCAGAAGAATTTTTTGTGCAGAATACAAATACATCTAGAGCTTGTTTTATTGCGCTTCGGAGATATTGCGGTGTTTTTTACAAATTGAAGGTTTATGGCAATCCTGAATCGAGCGAGTCTGTCGGCGCAACCCTTTCAACAGCACATGCTTATTTTGTATCGCATTTTTCTAATTAATAAATAAATTAATTAATATTTCTATTGCACACTTTGATGTAGAGCAGGTTTTGCTCTACATCTACACGTAGATGTAGAGCAAAACCTGCTTAAAATAACCACTTTCGGGACTGGATTGCGATGGTCATCATGGACAGGTAGTCATAATACACGACAGATCTTGTTATAGACATAATTAGGTCCCTACAAGTTCTATCCCATAAAAAGTGATCATTTTATTCAGGTGGTCGCTTAACCAGGTTCCACTGTATATACTGAGAGGCCAAAAAATCGTATTGGTCGAAATTTTATGGCTCAAGGACAGCAAAGGCCATTTTGGGCCAAACAAGGTGACAAAATAGTCGTGTGACTTAGTTTATTTGGGTGGACTGAAATGAAACCAAACACACGACATCGTCGAAGAGTATGCTTCTATAAGTGAATTTGGATTTCGTCTAGATCAGCGGTTCTTCAACTGTGGTCCGCGGGTTCCTGGGGGGTCTACGGCACCCTATCAGAAGGTCCGCGAGATCCTCCCAGTGTCCCACAAAAGTTCGGAAAAGTACTAAGACAAGAGCATTTACTCTTTAATGCTAAGAATAAATTATGAGGGAACGAAAAATTCCTTCCTTAAATAGTGAAAATCAGTGATGAAACACTAGAAATAAATATGTGTGATGCAAATTCCGGGCTTTAAACTTTGAGTTAATTCTTGGGGGTCCGCGGTCTAGGAAAGTTAAAGAACCACTGCTCTAGACACATAAGATTCCATTGAAAAGTAGGAAAAAATCTAATTTCTTCATGTAGTAATGCCAAATGGACAAATCAGGGTTAAATTTAGGGATTTTTGTATATTTGTATAATTGCTAAAAAAGTTATTTTGGAAAAATGTGAATTTTGATACAAACTCCCTTCTTGCTACCCTTTTAATTAAAACTTCAATATCCAAGAAAAGGAGGGGAAGGGGGCGGAAAAATTTACGAATTTTTTTTATTCATTTTTTATTTAATCTAAGTTTTTCTGGACTGCATTATGTATGCCTAAATCGTAACGATTTGGAATTTTTTTTCCAACTGTTAGAAAAGAGTGAACTTGAAGTATAAAATTAATATAAAAATATATTTATACTAGAAGAAAACATCAGCTTTTGGCCAACAGGTGATTTTCGCCCTACATTGAGCGTTCCCTTAATTAATTAATTAATTAATTTTACCACGGACAAAAGTTCTTTTTTTCGATCCATAGTAAAAACCAAGAAACATATTTTTTTAAAGATATTAATTGCTGCTAACATACTTAAAAATATTTTTTAAATTAAAAAAAAATTAAACCGACTTTTGTTGTTTCTATAAATCTGATGCAGTACATTATTTAAAGTGTTTATAATTGACAAATCTGCAAACAATTAGATGACAACTCGGATATTGCGTGCATTTTCGCGAATGTTTTGAAAGGCTAAGTTATCGTGCTCTAACCCATGGATCGAGTACCGCTTGAGCCTTGCGATAATTTTTTTGGCTGCCGTTTGAAATATTAAAAAAATTATAAAGTCTTAAATATTTAGTTATGTTATTAACATATATTTAATAATTTATACAAATTTTATCAGAAGCAACGGTTTTGTTGCACATCTACGCGTCGTTCACGAAAACAATACCGAAATTAACATTTAAAAAAATATTTAAATAAGCTAGCTTTAAATACCTTAGGTACTGGTATTTAAACAGGGTGTCTACTCACATTCTGTTTCAAACTTCTCTGACTTTTCAAGGTTTTCCAGACCAAATCTTAATCGATTTCCAGTCACTAATTACAGTAAACAACACCTGACGCATTAAAATTTGCATATTCAAAACAAGATTATTTCAAGACTATAAAATCCACTACTATAAACCCCACCAGTAATATAAACCCCAAAGCCATTTATAACTCAATTACAGTGAATTTACAAATACAAAACTGAATTTCTTTACACTAAAAACTTGCATTAATTAAATATTTACAGCAACATTTCCATTCGGCCCTTTTGAGTTTATTATAAAAGAGTTTAACTATATAATCGCAAAGCTGATGCTTCATCTTCTATTTCATTTAAAATGTGTATGACTATATATAAGGCAAAGGAGATTGGTATGATCAAAATTCCTTACAGATTAAATAATTTAGCTAAAAACACTTTTTTTTGTGTGTTTTAATTATATATTGGCAAACATTTTCTCCTGAGAAATATCTAGGCTTAATAATTTTATATAAATTATATTAGTTTTGGTGCAAAAGGGTAATTTTTGGAAGAGGTTTAGTCAAAAGTATAAGTTTTTCAAAATTTTCAGTATGCAATGTGGTATGAAAAGCACAGTTCAGGAAAATTATTTTAATAAGTTATTTATTATAACAATGAATTTCAAACTTCCCTGACTTTGGCCTTTGTATTTCAAATTTCCCTGACTTTTCCAGTCAGAAAAATCTTCCCTGAATTTTTCCAAGTTTTCCATGTTGTCCAGATGAGTAGACATCCCGTTAAAAGCAATAGCGTTAACATGAAAGCAGACCTGTTTTTGTATTTAGATATATATTGAATTAAATATAATAATGTGTATATTAAGCATATTGTGAACACATCAATTTACGATACGGAAATTTAATTCGATGTGCGGCCCACTTGAGGTGGAAAGTTACTCCACCCTAAAATATTAACAATTATGTTAATATTTAATGTTAATAATTAACGATTATCCTATACAATTTTATTAAAGTTTTACAGGGGCTAATTGGGATAAACAGTAAATGATCACATGAAAATTTTAAAATTGACCTAATTTTTAGATTTTCATTTTTACTTTTGTTATTTCTTTCAACATTACACGTATATATATCAGTTGCTTGTTGTTCTAAAACATTTTTTTGCAATAAATTTTTCAATAAACAAATGAACAACATGGCTATTATTTATTCCCCACCCTCTCACTAACATTCGTGATACGGAACAGAGGTTGGGCATTTTAGGGTTAACATTGCATTGATGCGCCTTTGGGTCTTGGTCAGTTTCGTGGTTAGTTTCCAGATCTGGGAGGGCCATAGCCCCATCTCCATACTCCGCACCCATTTGTACTTTTCATTTTCCTGGGGAGGGGGGCAATCCCCCCCAATAACGCTAATGGTATCGGTACTGGGTTACAAATCGTATACGCCCTGAAGGATAGAACATAGTAATTTTGGCGCAGTATAGCCCAGATGCTCTTGCGCCATAAAAAAGCCAAACAATCAATCAATCGATAGAACATAATGAAAAAGCTTCCTCACCTGAATCTCATTAAATGATGAAAAACACTTGGCCAACTTATTCCTCAAAAGTTCGCAAAGAAATAGGAAATATACAATTGCTTTCTCTTCACAATACGTCATTACCGTCACATGTTAAAGTGATCGTTTTCATTTGTTACAAGAAACGTGTGAGTTGTGATACTACATATCATTTGCACCTACCTGCACGTGATTATTTTGCGTAGCAGATTACTTCATGCACTTTCTGCTACACGTGCTACTCCACGTGATGTACAGGAAAATAGAAATAGGACTAGCGTATATTATTTCAATGCGGGCGTCATATTTTTATCTCCATTAGCACAATGTATTACGTTAGAGTGTTTCAATCCGAATTTCACTTTTTAATTATTTGGAAACCACTTAAATTAATTAATTAATTAGCAAAAACTTGATAAAAATACTGCTGTTTCCAACATGACTAAATTTCATCCGGTGTGCATTAACCTGTTAACCGGGGAATAAAATTTTGTGAAACTCGTTTCACACTGGGGACTTTTTTTGGGGGGAGACATTTTGGTAGTCTTCCGGGCATGACGAAAAATGTCGTTATTCGCATTTTGGTAGTCTTCTGGGCACGACGAAAAATGTCGTCATTCGCATTTTGGTAGTCTTATGGGCATGACGAAAAATGTCGTCATTCGCATTTTGGTAGTCTTCCGGGCATGACGAAAAATGTCGTCATACCCAGTTAACAGGTTAATAAAGAAGGGCTGGTAGGAGGTTAAAGGGCTATGTTTATCAATTTGTTTATTATTTGAAAAAATTAACAACATATTGAGGTTTATCTCAGTTTAAATTAAGGTTTTCTATATGATATTTTCAATAAAGAACTCATGGGAGCTGAATGTGTTTAGAAACGTACATAGTAGAGAAAATTACGAAAGTTATCTTCGACCTATCCATCGTTTGTGAATGCGAGTTCAGTAAATAGTGATTTTTTATATTTACAACAAGATACTCAATGGTAATGTAGATCTTTATGTGAGTCGAAGGTAATACCACAAATTATAAAAGTACTACAAATTATATAGGGACAAACCATATAAACATTAATAACAAATCAAGGAAAGTTTGATGTTTATGCCACTGATTTATGATACATGACTCATTTATACTTCTAATTTATGATAGTCTACTGATTTATGCATTATAAATTATTAGCTTTTGAGGGATAAAATAAGGAATAACCAGCTCAGAGGTACGGGCAAGGTGGGACTGATAGGAAAAAAACACAGGACCATCGGCCAAGATGGCCTGGGAATGGAGAGCGGAGAAATGAGGAATATGTGGGAAAGGTAATGGACAGGCGGGTGGTAATGGGTAAGAGGAAGAGGGGAAGACCACGGCTGAGATGGAAGGATAAAGTGACGGAAGATCTGGAAGAGTATGGATGGAGTAGAGAAGAGACATTGGATAGAAGATTGTGGAAGAGAAGATTAAAAGACCATAACGTCGACCCCATATAAACGTGGGAAAATGGAAAAGTGAAAGAAGAAAAAGAGATTATTAGCTTTTGAAATAATCGTGGAGGAAGAAACTTTAATAAATCTGAATTATATGGTGGTGTTGTTTATGTTATTTCATTTGAATTCTCAACTACACTTACAGAAATGAAAACTAAGTTAAGTTTCAAATGCAGTCAACTTGGTTTTTCTTAAAGAAAACCAATCATGGGGGTTTTCAACCCCCCTTGCAATGAAATTTTGTATATTTAACATAGAAATATGTGAGTTGTAGCTCTATAACCCTCATATGAAATTTCTGTGTAGGCTTATGGTATGCCTATATACTGTTCCGGAGAAGCATGCCATTAACGGAGATACCGATGCCATCAAAATTCGATATTTATAGAAAAAACACTCCACTGAATCGAAATAATTTGTGTTAGTGTGCATGAGAAAGTTTTGGGAAAAGTTGGCCGAGCGAGCGGCACTGTATTTCCAGGGGTGGATGGTACGAAATCTGAATTGCAATAATGTGTAGGCGTTCCAAATTCGTTTGATCATCATTCGCAGATACAATAAATGACGTCATCTGGGAGTGGCTATGAACGGCCCAAGGTCCTTCCAACGATTATAGCCACACCAAGAACTTCTTTCTTTCTTAAAAAAAAAAAGTAAAGTTCTTCATAGAAGCATACTTAAATTCTCTAGCCTGATGCTTATAATCGATCCTGAATAATACGCCCCTGATGATGGATTAATTATATAATGTGTCTACGGCCCACTTACACTTGAATATATTTTTGGGAGAAAAAAAAAAGCGAATGGATGAGAGAGTGATAAACCGTAACTGTGTCAAATCTTGATTTTGAGTATATGGCAACACTTATGCGTAGGGTATTAAGATAAGCTACGGACTCATTAGGGTCCTTGACTTGATTTCCAAAGACATTTGAAGTGCAGACGAATCACCCTCCACCACGAATCATTATTTTCCAATTTGACATTCGTCATACCGTGGATGTGTTCATAATATCTTGTAACCTTATTAAAATTCAAGATCAAAATGTCGTCTTATTAACGTTTTTTCAAGAGTATCCCTTTCATAATTGCGCGTTCTAAACGAACATAAACCGCCAACTGCCCTATTTACAGCAACAAAATCTTTTAACTTTTTTTTTTTGTCTGAAGATTGTAGTTGGATTTTGGTCGCAGATTTTCTGTTTAAAATTATATACAGGATTCTTTTGAAAATCTGAATGCGACCAATCACTTTTGAACTGAGACAGATATTGCAACGAAAGTTGAGTATTGGTATAGTAAAATGACTATGCACTATCAGATGAGATGAACAGCAGCGCCCCTGGTGGCGAATCGATGAAGTTAAATTTTTTTTTCTCGAAAAATAATAAAGATGAGGAAATATTTTCAATTAGAAAATTGTAGAGCATCCTTCAATTTATAGGAAAATGTATACGACTCACATGTAATATGTACATGTACTGCCACAATCTGAGGTGTTCCGGAAGTTTCAATGCATAGCTTTCTAGCGCTTTAAGAGTTTGAGTTGAAGTTTTTATAGGAAAGCAACCATAGTTTTTCTCCTATAAAATCTTCAACTCTACTTTTAAAACATGAGAAAGCATAAACTGAAATTGATGCATTGAAATCTCCGAAACGCCTCACTTTGTAGTAGTACGTGGGCATATTGCATGTGAACCATATATTTTTTCTTACTAATTGAAGGACGCTCTACAACTTTCTAATAGAAAATATTTCTCTATTTTCATTATTTTTTTAAATATTTTTTTTAACTTCCTCAATTCGCCACCAGGAGCGATGTTCATCTCATCTGATAGTGCATAGTTAATTCACAATACCAATACCTAACTTTCGTTGCAAGATCTGTCTTGGTTCAAAAGGTATTGGCCGCATTCGGACTTAGAAACCCCGTATACCTTTATCTCAAAGGAATATAGTATCATGCTGTTTGTTTGTATGTATGTATGCATGTATGCATGCATCATCATCATCATCCATTTTCTATCCATTTCAGGATGGAGCTATCTCTCTCTGTTATCACACAGATGTATTGATAAACTGGACTTTTAGTTTAAGGAGGTTTCGAACCTCAGTTACTACAGCCGAATTAGCGTCCTAAGGTGGGACTTGTTGTGTCACCCTCCTGGAGAGTGACCGTTACCCAGGCTGATTCAAATTGGCGTTCTGCTGGGAGCCTGTATTCTTGGCAAAGAATGCTAGAATATTTATTTATTATAATAGCTACAGAATTCTAGAATATTTATTTAGTATAACAGCTAACAAAATGCTAGAAAATTGTTTGACCCCATAGAGAACTATACATAAGTGTTATTTTAGAAATACGCTTATTTCTTTTAATATCCGAGATTAAACGCCGCGTTATATTTTCGAGAAGATATATGACTGGAATAAGAGAACAGGTTAGGGTAGGGGTGGGGAAGTTGCGACCTTTTGAACGAATTAAAATTTTGAAGAAAAATCCCTTTATTTTTATTAATATGATTCTATCCGTCTTTTCCATTTGTGTAAGCTTAAAATGAACCTAAGTAAAGTATAAAAGGGTACAAGAAGATTTAGTGAAATAATTTTAATTTATTGACTGACATAATCAAAACACATGCAGCCTTCGTAGATTACAGCTAACTTAACGTTGCCTCCGTACATTACAGCTAACCTAACGCGGCCTTCGTACATTACAGCTAACCTAACGCGGCCTTCATATATTACAGCTAACTTAATGCGGCCTTCTTACATTACAGCCAACTTAACGCGGCCTTCGTACATTACAGCTAACTTAACGCGGCCTTCTTACATTACAGCTAACCTAACGCGGCTTTCCAACATTAACAGTTAATTTAATGTGGCCTTCTAACATAAAAAGGTTCCCCATTCAGGTTAGGGTAATATAGCAAAGAATTCCTTAAAATACCTACGGACGCAGGGTACTTAGGCCTGAATTGTGTAATGAATAGACAATCGTTGAATACGATGGTATAAATTATACGTTAATGTTATATAATAATAATAATAATATATCAGCAGAACCTAATTTTTATTCATTGATAAGCTTTTTCCAGCTCTTTAGAAGAGAATTTCCTTTAAAGCTTTTCCAAGTGACCTTTCGTTTTAAATTTTGCAATAAATAGTTTATTTTCTACAAAAACATCATTTCGGTAGTTTTATATAAAGAACACTTCATTTTAATGATGTAATAAATTATTATAAAAATTTATTATGTATTTTTCACCGGATTTAATATGTATTATAGCTTGATTTCGTATATATCCCATTCAAAAAAAAAAAAATCCAGAGCCTCCATTTTTCGAAGGACCCGGCGCCACGAAGACCGAATACAACTGGAGAAAAATCATTCTCAGTGTTACAACGAATAAAAAATTATTTGCAAAATGAATAAACTAATTTAATTAATAAATTAATTAATTTAATAAATTTAATTAGAAAAAGTCAGTCAAAATTAAGCTGCGTTGTCGTATTGTGTGAAAGAAAAGATATTCCAGATAACGTTACGAGAAAATAATTAATAATTTTGCTAAAAAAAAAAGCAAAGAAAACGGGTTCTGAACATGAATTTTATATTTTCTATATTATAAATGAAAATTTGATACCATGTTTTAATTTTTGAAATATAAATAAATGAAAGTTTGACATTATGTTTTAATTTTTGGAAGTACATTTGCGTAGTTTGTTTTAAGTAAATATTAATTCAATAAAGGATAGATATAATATAAACATCTTTTTTTATTATTTTATTAAAAGAAATAATCACTTATGCTGTATGGGTCTGGCTTGGTCTAGAGTCACAAATCACAAAGTCGGCTCTATTTATTTCCATCAATAAATTATTATATTATTATTCGCCGTTATTATTATTATTATTAATTATTTTATTTATTTGTAAAAACTTGATATAAATACAGCTGTTTTCAACATGATTATTACAAAAATTATGGGGGGGAGGAAACACAAATAGCTTTAAAGATAATGTGAATCACATGATGTGATGCGGGTTGTTTTGTTTTTTTGGCAAAAGGAGAGATTGGGAAGGGTGGCCGCCAAAGGCAGCACTGTAATCCCAGACAGGACGCTGACACAGCGCAACCAAACGCCGAGGCGGGTCGATGTGATGCGGTTTTAGAGAAAGTGTGTTTTGATAGCTAATGGGGGGAGGGAGCTTGAGACCGTACGCCCCCCTTCCTATGCCACTGTTATTATGAAATACACGCAGTCAGTTTTGATTTCGACAATTGCCCTCTGATACAGAATCTTTCCAAGGACATGAGATATTATAAATATTTCCTTGGGATATAGGCAGTTTCAAGTATGGCGGCCTTTTGAAGTTGGTGCATTGCTGTGTTTTGTCCATTTCAATTACATTAAAGCGATCATCATGACTGCGGTAATAACAATAATAATTATTATTATTAATTTAAAATATTATCTGTATTTACGTCTATTATTGCTCAAATCTTATGGCGAAATTCCAAGTACGTTCGTGCGGACAAATGCTGGAAATCATGATTTAAAAACGTAAATAAACAACGTAAGATTTTCCTACCATCCAGGATAGGGAAAAATTGCTCCAGCATAAAGAAAATAAAAACAAGCATTTTTAATGACCGCAACCGTAGGGAAAAAACGTCTGGTCGTTCTGGGTAATGCACCCTGGCATACAGGGCCTTGACTTGACTCGAGAACAGATGTTTGTTCAAAAGAAAGAAAAACAAGAAAATACAAATGGACGAAGGGGAAAAAAAAGAGTAAAAACAGAGCCAATTAAAAGAAAAAAATTGGTTTTGCTTACTGCAAGTTGTTGAATATGGGAGGAATGGGGTGCGGAAGAGGGAGGCAATTCTTGTAAAACGTGAGCGTCTCTAACAGAGTGTGAATAACGTGTTATCAACAGAGTTCTGTGCGAGTTGCTCAGAGTTGTAGTGTTCCCACGCTTCTGCAGAAAGTGTTGCCACTCTCTGGGAAATTACTTGATCCCTATGACCCGAACTGTCCCTTCTCAATTGTGTGGGGAATGGGGTTCAACCGTAGAAAACTGTCGTCCTTTAGCCTTTGATAAAAGTCAATAACATTATCACGAGACGACAAAAGAAGGGAAATACCCCTTTTGGATATTATGAAGGCTTTATTAGGTAAAAGCTAATAGGGCTGTGCCAAGGAAAAAAATGGAAGGGTACAGGGACACAAAATGGCGCAATTTACCGCACTGTGGTCTCGGGTTTAAATCCCGCGAGGAAAAATTTTACTTGGAGTTCCGATTTCACGGAGAGAGGGAGGGAGCCCTTTAACTAGAACCAGGGGCTTAAAGTAATTATCAGTTTTAGTTATAAGTTATCAGTTTCATTAATTAATTAGTTATAAGTTATCAGTTTCATTGATTAATTAGTTATAAGTTATCAGTTTCATTAATTAATTAGTTATAAGTTATCAGTTTCATTAATTAATTAGTT
>QLNU02003225.1:51089413-51122978 GCA_006491805.2 Dysdera silvatica | reverse complement strand
ACGTTGATCTTGTTTTCCTTTGAAGCATTATTTCTCTCACCTTATTTCTTTCTCCTAGCACTATTTTGTAGTTATCATCAAAGCATTTAGTTGTTTTTGAGGGTTTTTGTAATCGATGATCACTGACAGCGAAGTCTTAATTATGACCTGAAGTACCATCCATTTTTGGTTCATTTCTCCTTCCTCTAGTGTATTATTTCGAGTAATTAATTTTTCAGAAATAGCTTCTTGGAATTCATTTCTTACTAAAAAGTTGCCTTTAAGTGTTTGTATGTTAAATAATTTTTTGTGGAGGAGAAAGGACGGGTGTTTGCAGTCGTCTGTCTATATAATATTCGAACCATGAAGTGGTCGGAGTCAATATAAGCTCCTCTACATGTCCTGATATCCATGACATCTAAGCTCTATTAGGAAGTTACATATTTGATTTTTAGTGGTACCGTTCGGTAAGCCCCATGCAGCTTTGTGTATGTTTTTATGGTCAAAATAGGTACGACTTATAGTTATATTTGTAATGTCAATGAAGCAAAATCAATAAACTGTAGCCCATTATTTTTGCTATAGTCATGAAAATTATGATGCCCCAGTGCTGGTCTAAACTGATCTTCTTTTCCCAGCTTTGCGTTCATATCCCCAAGAATGATTTTCACATCTTATATTGGAATCCGACCGTATGCTTGTTCAAGTGTTGCATAGTATTATTCTTCAGCTTCATCCTCTGCATCCTCTGTCTGTGCGTGTACACACACAAAAGTGGTATAGAAGAATTTGGATTTTAGACGTAGAGAACACGTTTTTTCATTGATGGCCTCAAATCCAAGAATAGACAGTTTTATTTTTTTGGCAACTATAAATCCTGTGCCAAATGTATTGGTTCGTCCTCTACTACAAAAAAATTGTGAAATCTCTAGCATCCATTATGGTTGTACCTCTCCGCCTGATTTCCTGTAGAGCTGTAAGATTTATTTTACATTTCTTTCAAATTTTCTAGGGCTCCAGCTCGATATAAACTTCGGGCATTCCAAATGGCCATTGATACAAATCCTTTGTGAAAACAACCTTACTCTCTTTTTTTATTATTTATCTGGTTAACGGCTGTCTTTTTTTTCCAAAAATGCATATGCAGAAAATTTTGAAGAAAACGTGGAAATCTAGAATTTAAATGAATATATTTTAATTTCTCAATTCTTCCTAATTTGCTTGAGCTCGTTGAAAAGAAATGACTTGATACAACGGCCCAAAAGCAAAGCTTCGTGACGGCCCACCGGGCATTTGTCCGGTGACTTCTATGGCCAGTCTGACCCTTCCATATCCCCCTCCAATTTCAAACAAAATGCCTTTTACTGGTATATTGACACCCCCAATATTTTTATGCTAAGTCGACGCCAACGGATTCCACAAGTGCATTTACTTCAAAAATCTACGGTCACATTTTAAATAAGGTACTTTTTTTAGGTTTATACTATTTAGTACTATTTAGTTTATACTATTTAGTACTATTTAGTTTATACTATTTAAAATAATGAGTCATACTATTTAGTAATCACTATTTAGTTTATACTATTTAGTACTATTTAGTTTATACTATTTAGTACTATTTAGCTTATACTTTTTAGCTCATTACTAATTGCCAAGCAGTATCAATTATTTTTGTAGCATTTTAGTATCTTGTACATTCACTAAAATGTTTGACAGCCTTGAGAAGAAGGTAATAATTTTTCTCAGCACCCCCTCCCCAGCTAGAAATACTCATATGTGGCCTGTAGCCAAGCCGGGGCCATTAGGGGCGTGGCACCGGTTGCCCCATGATTGTGCTCCAGTTGCCCCATATATGTATAAAGAATACCCAGGTTCCCTGTGTCCCATATGACCTTTGCCTTGCCCCAATTGCCCCTTTATCCCGGATACAGGCCTGGCGCCCATGGTTGTAGCCTACATTGGATAAAAATGCAAGTGTGTAAATCAATTACTGTCATACTGAATAAATTACAATCATTAGTAATTAATTAAATATGGTATTAATTAATATTATTTAATTGGAAGTAATATTAATCATATTAATTAAATTAAAACCCACTCAGAATAGTCAATGTTAACTTGAAATCGTTAGGAAATGTGATTTTTCAAAAGTTACTTTTTTAACTTATCGATAAGGCTATCAATTACTGATCATTAAATACAATAAATCTCTGTCTTGGTTAATCTTACGAGCAGTCTTGGGACGCATAAAATCGAAAGAAATCGATTTTCAAATGCGAACAATTAAGCATATCTTCGTTCAACCAAAAAGCAATCCTTCAGCGAAGATAACACATACAAATTCTTGGGAAAATCGATTTCTGATTTCCAATTGATAATAAAATAATAATAAATTGATTGTAAAAATAGATTATCGATTATTTGTAGTGCCGTTATAATGCGTGGGACAACAAGGTCCAGGTCAGGCCCGTACCTGGACGCTTGTTACGGGGGGATCAGCAAACTACAGAGAGGGCCTAAAATTCGTAAATGTTTTGATGTATTTTATTAATATATTTAATAATACCAAATATATAAGGAGAGTAATATATTTAATGTTAATAAATAAATTTCTTAACATAAATTTTGCATTGAAAACTTGTAAATTTTAGTATACCTCTCTATAATTTCCCCTATCCTTATTATAAAATAGATAAAGAACTCGAATCTCTGTATAAAACTTTATATACGCAAGATCTACTGTAGAAAGCTATTTTGAATACATTTTTAACTACTGGCGTATGCAGTAGGGTGTTGATGGGGGTTGTAACCACCCATCGCAATTAAATTTTGCATATTTAACATAGAAATATGTTAGTTGTAGCTCTGTAACTTCGCTTTTCATTGAACCTATAACCCCCTTACGAACTTTCTACGTACGCCTATGTTTTTAACAACGTCAAAGAACAATTCCCATTGTTATGTACAATTTCGTACAAAACAAAAAAATTTAAATGAGGTTCTACAATATTTGATTTTTGAGAAAAAATATTTTCCCGGGGGAGGGGCTGACGACATTTCCAATGACATCACCAATGGGGGCTCAAGCCCCCATTGGTTATCAAAACACATTATTTTCTCTAAGGCCGCATCACATAATCTTCTGTAATGCTACGTAAGACCTCAATAACAACGCGAGACCTCCATGAGTTCGGAAATCTCACTGCACTACTATTGTATATTGAAGTGTAGTGAAATTTCAGTAAGCATTTTTTAATTCGTTTACACCTTTTATCTATAAACTGATTTATTTACACTTAGAGATACAAAACTATTACGCAGCAATCTACCTTTACACTATTGGTTTTGAGATTTCTCTTTTAGGGAAGACGGATAAAGGCGTACTTTTCCCCACTTATCCCTTTTTTTGTAGTGTTTTTTATTGTGGAAGTTTGTCACTTTTAACATTTCATTCAGTACGGTTATCTAACATAAGACTGTGCAGAAGGAGGAAGGGCGTTTTGCAGGGAGTAAACTCCTTCCATTTGAAGAATATCATTAGTTGTGAAATAAAATTCCCTATGAGGGAAAATTTTTTCGTTAAAATCCCTTCTCCTTTTCATCAAAAACACTAGCTTCCCTTTAAGCAACCTGTATATGAACTTAAGACTACAATGATAGCTCGTACTGCAAAATACATTCTGGAATCACTGCTATTGACTGCATTGAAACTCACTGCTAAAAACGAGAGGGAAAATTCTTACGTACTGGGAAAAAATGCGTATCAAATAGCGCATCAGTGGTGGTAACACCGAACGTACTCTATACTCTGCCACAGGGCACTATATCGAGGCCTCTTTCCACCCCTGAACTCATTGACATTGTGAACTTTGACCCTCCCGTTTCAGGATCGCGGGACTATCATACTTTGGGTGAACGCTGACTCCCTGTTTTCTGTTTTTGGAACAGCCGTCTTCTGGGAAAACGATGCTGCAACAGTGGACATCTTTCCCATTTTTTTTCCATTTTTCCTGCATCATCATCATTATCAACAACAACAAAGCACTACATGAGACCCTGATTGATTAGCTTTGACTCCCTGCAAGTTTGGCTATGTGTGAATGTACCAGAGGTCGCATTAAGTCATTGGTCCCGGCCCGGATGACACATAGCGCCATCTTGTGACGTAAAATACGCACATTTTCCCACAGAATAACGAAAAGAGAAGAAGCTCAATTACGTTAACGTTGATTTGGATTAAATAACAGAAGAAACGATAATTTAGTAAAAATGCGTTTCATGGCGTAAGGATATCTGAAGCTCTTCGGAGGGACCCGGATCTCTATGGTCAAGTGAATTTGACTGTGGAGTACGATTTGGTAGGAAAAACGGCTATAATCATTCGCTACGGTGGGGATCTAGTTTTTACGGCGGAAGGACATGCTGTGACACGGTCTGGCAGAAACTCAAACACCTCCGCACAGCAACTTGGTGAAAGGAGACATTCGACAAACTCCGATAGAAGAAGACGAAGTAGTCGAGGAAAAAAAACAACATAAAAACAGAGGTTACTGATACTGAAGTCACCAGTGAAAATAATATTAATTTCGTACGCAATGAATGTCAATGAAAAGTAACAGTCATGAATGACTGCGAAGTAATGGCTTCATTTTCAATGTGCAGTTCGTTGACGTTTAGATTGATTTGATTTGAATGGCGGACTCCTCATGCCCTCTACATTTACGCCATTGAACTCAGTACATTTATGGCAATTCTTAAACCCATGGATTCTCGTGTAAGGAATCTGGCATGTGGATATTCTTTGAATGGCCATTTAAAATCTCTTTTATCAAGCTATCAAATGTCTCATTTCCCGTTCACGTTTCTTGGTTTTGCACTCCCTGAAACCAACGTTCCTTCACTTTGCACTTAATTTTCAGACTCGCCATGTTGAGAACAAGGGCGGATCCAGGATGTTATTACGGGGGGAGGGGGGTTCGGGGCCCTCACCGGAAATTTTTTTAGTTTTGGACTGTTAAATAGTTTAGGTAAATGTTGTTATATTACTAGCCTTCCTTTATACTCACCAAAATATTTAATTTACGACAATGAATTAAAGTTGGGCTTTTCTTTAATTAAACTATATGGTTTAGGGTAGATTATAGTCAAGTATGACAGAAGGATAAGCTAGTAAAGGAGACATATACAATAACCAAAAACGATAATTTACAATGTAATTAATAGAACAAGTTTAAATTTAAACTATAAAAACATTGTAATTATTTTACTTTTTTTATAACAAGCAACTTTTTTTTTTTTTTTTTAAAAATTAAGTTAAATAAGTAAGTAAAGTCAAGCTGTTTTGGTTTCTTTGAAAATTTGTCAATTACTTTATTTACATCAATATGAATGTCTCTATGGGTGTGTATTAAAAGTCTCTCTTCTGTCATCCGCGTTCGAAGCCAAGTTTAACGGCGCTTCAAGGATAAAAAACTACATTCTGCTGAAGCAACACTTACTGAAAACGTAGTTTGAAGGGCGAGAAACTTGTAGATTCGTGGAAAAACGTCTTGATCGCATATTTTCAAGACTTGAAGACTTTGGACGCCAATGTAATACTTTTGTTTATTACAGTCATAACAAACAACACATAAAATATTCTTCATCGTCTTTATTTTTTTCTATTTAACTTTGACGGGGGGGGGGGAAGACGCCCCCTCCGTCCCTCGCTGGATCCGCCCTTAGTGGAGAAAGAAAAACAGCTAATGATGAAGCATTAGGTATGAACTGGGAAAATGCGTTCGTAGAACCAACTAATTTAAATTCAACTTCATCGTCAACGTGCAAAGCTTATACGCTTCATGCTTTTATTTATTGATTTAGATTTACTCGTTCAGAAAAATTCCTCGAATGTCGTCTGTGATACGGTTTAGCCTTAAGGTTCACCAAATAACACACAAGCGAAGCAAAAGGAGGACTTTTTTTTTATCCATACGCACGCTTAACCAACACTCGTTAACAAACCACGAAGATGAGAATGACCTTTTCTGGTTCTTTTAACTTTGTCCGAATTTAAAATCGCTTGGATGATCAGAGCCAAGTTTCTTAACATAAATACACAGAGAGAAAAAAAGGTACAAAATGTAAACTCGTATATGCAAATGCATCCGGGAAACACGACCAAAAATATCCAACCCATAAAGTCTTCTCTGTAACGTTCCTTCTGAGATTGATGTAGCGAGTCCAGCACTGGATTGTTGTAGCAGTTCTTGATGGATTTGGACACGTGCAGCAGTTGTTAATTGTCCCAAAGGCCCATGATCCAGATTTGTCGTCGTCTTGCGTCTGTTGTAGCTACTTCGCCTACAGTGAGAGAGCTTCCTTCCTTTCTTTTTCCATTGCAAATGAATCTTCCATAAATGGATACTTATGGATGGACCACAAATGGATCTTCTTCCACTACAAACATAGATGGACTACAAATAGATCTTCTTCCACTACAAACATAGATGGACTACAAATGGATCTTCTTCCACTACAAACATAGATGGACTACAAATGGATCTTCTTCCACCACAAACATAGGTGGACTACAAATGGATCTTCTTCCACTACAAACATAGATGGGCTACATAGATGGACTACAAATGGATCACTACAAACATGGATGGACTACATAGATGGACTACAAATGGATCTTCTTCCACTACAAACATAGATGGACTACAAATGGATCTTCTTCTACTACAAACATAGATGGACTACATAGATGGACTACAAATGGATCTTCTTCTACTACAAACATAGATGGACTACATAGATGGACTACATAGATGGGATCTACAAATGGATCTTCTCACAAACATAGATGGACTACACAGATGGACTACAAAATGGATCTTCTTCTACTACAAACATAGATGCATCACATAGATGGACTACAAATGGATCACTACAAACATGGATGGACTACAAATGGATCTTCTTCCACTACAAATATAGATGGACTACAGATGGATCTTTCTTCCACTACAAACATAGATGGACTACAAATAGATCTTCCACTATGATGGACTACAAATGGATCTTCTTCCACTACAAACATAGATGGACTACAAATGGATCTTCTTCTACTACAAACATAGATGGACTACATAGATGGACTACAAATGGATCTTCTTCTACTACAAACATAGATGGACTACATAGATGGACTACAAATGGATCTTCTTCCACTACAAATGGACTGTGGTTTTGGGCAGTCCGACAGATATCTCCACCTTTTACAGAGGATGACCATATTCTTGGGCAAAAACAATGTTCCTCATTTATCGTTCAGTAATGGCACTTTTACGAGCCATGGTTGCGCATGTAAAAGGAATTACAAGGTGCACTAGAC
The DNA here is from genome assembly GCA_006491805.2 of Dysdera silvatica. Lineage (NCBI taxonomy): Eukaryota > Metazoa > Arthropoda > Arachnida > Araneae > Dysderidae > Dysdera > Dysdera silvatica. The sequence goes on along the minus strand of QLNU02003225.1, from coordinate 51,115,621 downwards.
TCATTAAAGGCACACACACACACACAGACACCCACAATCATAATCCAAAGGTTTCACTCTCAATATATGCACAACTGTTTACGGTCATTGCCTTTATACTTATGTACATGTTTCACTTAGCATCAGATAGTTTTTCGCTCGGTGTGCTTGTACACAATATATAAGGTGGCCATAATTTAACATGAGGTGTTTGGAGCCCGATAGCGAAACATCTATTAGGCCAAACGGAACTAAATTTGGTTTACAAACTCCTGGGACCATGGGATTTTGATTTCTGAAACAATAATAACAATAATAATAAAATAAAAAATAGTTCAGAAATTTGTCACCACAAGGGAAATTAGTACTGAAATCGCTCAACTGTTAATAGTTTCACTCTAAAACAGCTATATGCTCAATTAGTGAATATAAGAAAGGCTGAAAACGTCTTTTGCGTTTGTTTGATAAAATTGATGGGCTATGATAACTCAGCGTGATAGTGCTTTGCTGGTAAAATCCTGTAATCAAACAAATGGTCATACAGTCGAACCTCGAGGAACATAAAATCTGTCAATCAGGTGTGTGTGTGGGGGGGGTGGTTACAGAACTATAACTTACATATTCCTTTGTTAAATATGCAAAATTTCGTTGCAATGGGGTTAGCTATAACCGCCAAAACCACCCCATGGCTACGTCTATGGTTAGTATCCACAACAATTCGTTTTAACCGGAAAGGATTATATGCTATACAATCTGACGGGACTTCAGTAGACGGTTCGTATTAAAAGTAATTTGTCTAAAGCGTATTCGTCTATACTAATTCCACACCCTTCGGAAATTTTTTAAATTTTTTGTTTGGTTTTGTTTAAATCAAAATTCCATGGTTCCAAAAGTATCTACACTAAATTTGGCTCAGTTTAGCGCAATAAATTTTTCGCTATCGGGAACTATAAAACTCACGTTAAATTATGGCAACCCTCCCACAATACTACACTCCATATACAGTAGAATTTCGATCTCACTATAACTGTATTTACATTTTCCCTGAGAAAGAAAATGCATGCAATCTCTCTTTTTTTCCTCTTATTTTACGTTTTTCCAAATTTTACAATTTTTTAGTGTAACCTGATTGGTGACGTAAACGTTTCACTGCATTTAATACACGAGAATTTTAATTCCACACGAAAAGTTTTACCACTGAAAGAACACTTGGGAAAAAATTCTAGAACGTTTTTTAAATGACATTGCGGTTTTAGAAATATTAGTGAAGCCACACGATCTGAAAATAAGTAAAGGTATGCACGATTACCCAGAAAAGCTGTCACGCGCAAACGATCAGACGTAAAATATTATTTTGAAGCAAACTGGCAACAACGAAGACATTCGCACAACCTTGGGAGCGATCGTGTCGATGAATTCAGAGGGATTGTAAACGGTAAAAACCAATGCTAGTGAAGTTAACTACTTGACGCATTCTGAAGTCGTTTGTGGTAGAGGTCTTGGTATGATGGAGATGTAATGCCTTGTTTGGGTTATTTTTTCCTTACGTTTTTGTGCTTTCGACGTTTGTTTCGTAATTCTTTCAACAAGGAAACGAAGGCTCAATCGTTTTTTCCCGATGGGAAGAAATAGTGGTGAGGTTGATCCTATTGTTAACGATGACAATGGGTGATTGGAAGGGAATTAATCACCTTAAAAGTTATTTTTGTATTTTTTCGTCTGCAACATTCTCAAAGGTTACATGTTTCGCATTGTTTACGAAGATTTTTCTTTCGGAAAACGAATTTCACTTTTTTTTCTGAAAATTCAATTCAACTCATCAACATCGTCTTCCGGGATCGAGGCATCAACTTCTAAAAACAAAGAAATGCTTTTTCTTTGCCTTTCAAGAACCGCAATCAACTCCAACTCGTCAACCAAAGGAAATGAGAGTTGGAGTTTCCCATTGTGCAATCTTGATGGAACTTTAACTTGTAAATAGTTGGAACTTCATAGCTTCACTCTCTTCTTCCCTCATATTCATGAGCGCCCATATGGGGGGGAGGCGGAGGGGCTCGAGCCCACCTAGCCGTTTAAAAATTTGATTCGCCCGAACCTGCTACGCATTTACTTTCAAAAGTTTTACAGTCACATTTTAAAATAAGGTACTTTTTAGCTCATTACTAATTGTCAAGCAATATCAATTATTTTTGTAGCGTTTTGGTATCTTGTACATTCACTAAAATTCTCTACAGCTTTGAGAAGGTTTGTTGTTTGGATTTTTTATGGCGCAAGAGCATCTGGGCTATACTGCGCCAACTTTGAGAAGGAGGTGATAATTATTCTCAGCCCCGCCCCCTAGAAGTACTCCTTAATTTTTCTTTACGTATAGGCCGGGTGGGCCCCGGGCCTACAGCCCGCGATTTTGGGGCCTCCGTAGAGATCTTGAAGAGACCTGGCGCCATTTAAATTTAAGCGTCGTTTTAATCTTGCTGATTTTCAAACTTCGAGAAATTTCCATATTTATATATCTTGGTACTAAACTTCGAAAAAAATAAATAAATCAGGATTTATGGAATAAATATAGCGAGGGCCATATTCTTTATGGGTCCATTTTAACCGTCTGGCCTAAGGGCTCAAAAGATTATCCGACGCTGACCGGAACCCTCAGTTCGCCGAGGAATCCTAACCTCTAGTACCAATGAAACCAAACGTCGAACTAGGTGAGAAGAAAAATGCCACGCGTTCCACGGTACCGTTGGGAGTCGAATCCAGATTAATGGCGCGACAGACAAATGATTTGCTACTGCACTACCGCATGGCAATGATCTACAATTTCTTGGGAATCCGAGCCTCATCAGGGATGACTACCAAGGAGCGATGCATAAGTCGATGCAAAAATCACTGTTAGGACTAAAACCCGGATTAACGATATCCTAGGTCAGGGGTGGGGAACCTTTTTATGCTGGAGATAGGGGCGGATTTAGGAGGCGGGGTGGCGATCGCTCCCCTTGAATGAAAATTTAACATTGAAAAGATACAAGGTAAAGGTCCAATGAGGTATCATTTCCAAAAATTAAGTTATTAATCGCCACCCTTGAATGACCTCTAAATCCTCCCCCTGGTTGGAAGGCCGCATTAAGTTATAATCGAAGAAGGCCACATTCAAGAAATTTCAATTAGATACAAACACGTAGCAATTCAAAAATTACAGGGCGGGCTCAAGCATAGGAGCTTGAATTAATCCTTTATGTATGTTTGTTTGTTTGGATGTTTTATGGCGCAAGAGCATCTGGGCTATACTGCGCCAAATCCTTTATGTATAAGTAACAATTTGTATATGTACGTAATTGATAACGTATAATTACGTAATTTGCAACATATAATTATGCAGTGGACAATGTATAATTATGCAACGAACAGCGTATAATTATGCAGTGGACAATGTATAATTATGCAACGGACAATGTATAATTATGCAACGAACAGCGTATAATTATGTAATGGACAATGCATACTTATGTAATGGATAATGTATTCTTATGTGATAGGCAGTGTATACTTATATATGTAATGAATAGCGTATAATTATGTAATGGACAATGTATAATTATGTAATTGAGTTCACTGTAAACAATTATAAATAAGAAATAAACAGAGTAATCTCTGCTAATGCCGACTTTCAAGAGACGGTGGAAAGAAGCTCGTCAAACTAACGTTAACTGTATAATTTTAATTACCATGTTTGGCGCAGTATAGCCCAGATGCTCTTGCGCCATAAAAAAGCCAAACAATCAATCAATGTATAATTCTAAGAAGTATTTGCCGGGACAACAAAATATTTTCGTCAAACACAAATCAAGTCGTTAATTAGGACTGTGGAAGACCGTATACGGTCCTGTTTGTTCAATGTGTTTGGGGTTGCATGCAGATACACTGGCAGTATTTTAAATTTTTCATTGCTTGCAGTAATGAATACTTTTTGGTTTATTGAATTGGTACGGCGTAAGAAAAAAGAAGATAATGCGTCAAAGCAATGAATGTAACCATGCTGTATTGCCTATCCACGATAACAATAAAAATAGCACTTAATAATAAATAATACTTTACACTTATTAACTAATAAATACAACGCACCCGATAATTATTACTTATAAAATAAATAATAAATAAATGATGATAAAATAATAAATAAATGATAATAAAAATAAACTAAATAAACAAAATAAATAATAATAAAATAAATGAAATAAATGATAATAAAATAAATAATAATAAAATAGTAAATAAATGATAATAAATAAATAATAATAAAATAATAAATAAATGATAATAAAATAAACGATAAATAAATGATAATAAAATAAACGATAAATAAATGATAATAAATAAATAATAATAAAATACGTAATAAGTTACCCTCTGACATTTTAAATGACCATGCTGACCATACGCACGTTTTTAAATTTTTAAAAAGTACTGGTTTTTACTACAGTCTTTGATTTTACCATGTTTGGCGCAGTATAGCCCAGATGCTCTTGCGCCATAAAAAAGCCAAACAAACAAACAAACGTAATAAGTATTACCCAGTAATAAATAATACCTAATAAAACATTATTGGAGTTGGAAAACAAAGCAGACGAGGTGAAGAAGAAACATACATAGCAATATATATATATAGCCTACAATCATATAAACGCATAATATATTAATTATTGGGAATATTTATTTGGAATTAATAGGATTTTATATAAAGCAGGGAAAGCTGAGCTTATGGTGCCATTCGAGCCAGCTGTGTAAAAGGAGGACGCGTACACCTTGAAACCAGATTATGGGTAAAACGCTTGAAAGATGCTATCGTTGGGTTGAAAAACGAGTGCTCTTAAAATGCCCACACCTGAAGCTTTTCCTGTGAATACATACGCACAGCAGAAGCTTTTATTTGTTTGTTTTGTGGTTTTACGGCTCAAAGACTACAGTGGTCATGCTGCGCCGGGACCTACTGTTTTCCGAGGAATCCGAACCTCTTAAGGCCTAGGGAACCAAACCCCGGACTACAGTGAGCAGTGCGATCTTTATGAGATCTCTGAGTAAGCGTTCTTTTTGCACTGCTGGGAGTCGAACCCGGATTAGCCGCGCAATAGGAGAACGCGTTACCACACTGCGCCACCGCAGGGCCTCAGCAGAAGCTATTCCCGGAATTGGCCTATATAGATATATATACAGTAAAACCTCCCTACAACGATGTCCGATATAACGATAAATCCCTCTACAACGATAATTTTTCTCGGTCCGTATAATAGTGTTGTAGAGAGGTTTTACTGTATAATGAACCCTCCCTATAACAATAACTCTCTCTATAAGGATAATTTTTCTCGGTCCGTATAATATTGTTGTAGAGAGGTTTTACTGTATATATATAGTATAAAAGCACGCGTGCGCATATTAAAGTATTGATTATTTACTTGTTACCGGATGGGCACTCCTCCTGGTTTCTTCCACCAATGTCCCGGCAATTCCAAATCATATCACGACCTTCCCCATATCATTCCAACCTGGGCTGTCCTGAAGAAAATTATTGAGAGTATGCAGTGCTGTCTTAATTAAAGAGTATTGAAATTGCGGGGTTACTGGACTTGGTGATGTCACCGCGCCACACTGACTGGCGTTTGACTGGTCGTCTATCCAAACCCGAGATGGCAGTTGCCACCAGTGATGTAGCGTGGATGGTGCCACCGAGTGAAAAATTTCAATACTGTGCCGGTGAAAGGGGTTTTAGTGGGTGCAATACTTAACTGGCGCTGGCAACATACGCTACGCCGCTGGTTACCACTTTCATCAGTTTTTCATTCCTCTCCTGGTCGTACGCAGGATATTATTTTGAGGCTTGGGGGATTCAGGATTTTCCTCATTTGTTTCCATTCAAGTTTATAAATGACTACCAAAGAAGAAGAAGAAGAAGAAAAAAAAGACTGAACTTTGTTGAAAGTTGTCCAAAAACCAGCAAATACAAAAACTTTTTTGAGACCTTGAGAGCACGCGCCGCGTACTCTGTATTTTTCAAAATTTTTTGAGAGTACGCGGCGCGTACAGCGCGTACCCTTTCGGGACAGCCCTGATTCCAACCCGCTTTAAGATTTTATCTATTTTTTTTAATCGGCAATTGTTTTCGGAGATAGTCTCTATTCAATGGAACCTCGTTAAGACGAGCACGCTTAAGACGAATTATTTTTGATACAAATCGTTTTCGGACGTTCCGTCAGATTGTATAGCATACTATCCTTTCCGGATAAGACGAATTACTGTTAATAGGAACAGATTTTTTGTTCCCTTTGGTGTTCGTCTTAACGAGGTTCGACTGTATGGACAGTTATGGCACTTAGCGTCTCGGCTTACATAGTGTTAGTTACAAGTTAGTTAGTGGAAGTTACAAGTTAGTTAGTGGAAGTTACAAGTTAGTTAGTGGAAGTTACAAGTTAGTTAGTGGAAGTTACAAGTTAGTTAGTGGAAGTTACAAGTCTTCTTCAGGAGGATGTAGAAGGTACTAGCCTCCTAACTGTTAATAACGACTCTCAAAGTGAAAATCATCTAAAATTATTTGGCTTGATTGAAAACGTTTTCCAAACTTATGTTTTTTTTATAGTTTTCTAGAATTTTGATGTTTTGCGGTCTTCTAGAATTTTGATGTTTATTTTGATATTTAATTAATGTCCAATCGACAATTTCGGTTGTTCACAGAATGCCTAGAAAAAACCATTTGAGCACATTTGCATAAGCGTTATTTCTGGGCGTCGTCCAGGGCGTTCATTCAAGGGCGTCATTTCCTGTCTATCTTTTAAAGAAAAATTGAACCCCCATTATCTTAACTTGTAATAATCACTTATTACTAATTAGAATTTTTGACAGCCGCGGCTTCTAATTAAGGAAATTACGAAACAGCATTTTGGTTATAAACTACTAAAAGCTTTTTTCTTTGTCTGTAGCTCTTATAAATTTCTTCTTATTACTGAGCCCCATCCCCCCCCCCACACTGGAAAGGCAAACTTCTCCCCTTTTTAAAAAACGAGCAGCCTTCTCTCGTAAACTCCACGACAAACTTTTTTAAGGATTTTATTTTTCTGATAAAGCGAACTCGCCTTTCTACGAACTCTGCGTTTTTAAGGACAATTGGGATTGGTTCCACAAAGTTTCCCATAGACGTAAAGCCAATTTCTATTTACGAACTTTTCTGAGGTCCATACATGATTTTAAATTTAATTTAAAGAAAATGAAATTTAATAACTGTAACTATGTTTTCGTTGATATTTGTTGTTTTTATCCACAAGCATGTACATGTAACGTCGCTCTTGTAGAGACAGAAGCAGTGCCACTGGACCATCATTTGGTAAATACCTTTTTAAGTTCCTCATATTTTCCCCCGAAAAGAAGGAGTCGCATAAAAATCACGCTGCAGGTCGTCTGCTCCCCACTAACCTAGTCGTGGATATACGGGAGGGGAGACTTAGGGAAATTCCCTCCAAATTCATAAAAATGTGGTAAAAATCGGTTATAACGAGCGCCGATTATAACGACCAACCGCATATAACGACGGAATTTTTACAAAGTTCCATTTCCTATTTTATTTTTTTTAATTACTCGTTAAATCCGGGGTCTAAAAAAGACTTGCTTGCTAAAAGCGGCGAAGTTGCATTATGCTTAATCGTTATACCAAACAAAATCCATATTTTCCTCGCTATATAGAGAAACGCACCAAATGCGAGCTTGTTGTAAGTGGGTCTTAATGCATTTCACATCCCCGCTCCCCAAAAAAAACCGCTCTCTGAATCCACCTCGGACTAACCACTACGTTCATTCACATCATTAACAGTTATTGCCATGGGGTTAAACGTGGGAAAACTATGACATACGCGGTAAAACTTGGATCAAACATTCCTCCTCGAGTGACAGAGACGAAGCAATGTCACCGAACTACATTTAGTAAATATTTTTTAGGTTTCTCACACTTTTTCCGAGCAGAAGGGAATCGCATAAACACCTTTCCCGCTACTAGCATTGTTCATCGATTGCATTAACAGAGATTACTATGGGGTAACTTAAAACTGCTTTTTAGAGGCAGTGATGAATCTTCCGTTTGAGAAAAAGTGTTTCTTGAAGGACTCAAAACACGTTAAAGGGAAGTCGTGACTGGAAAAAGCAATTGTGAGCAAGGAGTTTTTCTGCTTGGGCGACTTTTGCGACTTGGTTGAAACCGTAACCTTATTGTACGGCCGAACTAACAAGCCGGATGAATTGAAAAACGTGCGCGTTGTTGCCAAAACGTTTATGAGAAAAACTTCAAGCATGACTTAAAGTTCGGTTAGAGCATAACAAGAAGATCCGTTGTTATTGTTTGCCGGAAACAATTGTTGAATTTACCGGCTTTATATAGTCTTTAAAAGTATGCCAAAAAACGAATTTACCAAAATTACCATTCGAATGCGAAACACACACACTTACACATACGAATGCTAAGTTTTTTTTGTTTTTTTTTTTCTCTCTCAACGCTGCTTGTGGGGCCATTTAAATGAGACAGACGACTTAATGTGATGTACGGATTGCGTCACACACATTTACATGAGTGCGAGTTTCTAAATTGGCGAATGTTGCTACAGTGACGGAGCTCCCTTGGTTTCATCCAGGGCCTGGGTTCATTGACGACGAAACATAAATAAATAAATAAATAAATAAATAAATAAATAAATAAATAAATAAATAAGAGTATTAACTCGGATGTCCCGATTGAGTTGCCAACTTTGTGTTACAAAACTTGTGCAGTTTCAGAGTCTGAAAATTTGAGCCAATAGACATCATTTGATTCACCTAAATCTGCGAAATTATTTTAAAGGACAAAGAAAAAATATGGAAAATTCCATTTAATCCACCAAAATTTTTTGAAAATGTGATGACACATTTTGTATGTGTGTAATAATAATAATTATAATAATAATTGTGTGTGTGCAAAATTATACGCAAATGAAAAGATTGGGAAGAATTCAAAAAGCTTTACAATTCTCTCGTCTGTCAAAGACAACAATACATCACACATTAGTACAAGCGTCATACAATACAATACATGCTTCATACAGAACAGTATGTGTTCACATATATATATGCTTCCTACAGTACATTTTTTGTTTCATACAGCAATACGTTCTCGCTCTTTAAGAACCACCTACATTTTGAATCGCAAGATCAAATCACCAATTGTCAATATATCATCGCGAAGAAGAAGAAGAATCCATCCACAGCCAGAAGCCACTCCTTTGTGAGGTGGCATTACGAAAAGAGAAAAAGAAGAAGAGGAAGAAAAAAAACCTGGTTCATTAAACGGCTCCCATGCTTTTTAACCACTACAAAGTGGAGCCTTGGGTATGGGAAAGCGGTATTTTTTTTTTTCTGGCTCTGTGAAAATGGCTTCAGCAGAGGAGGACTGACTCAGCTATCCAGAATGTCAAATACGATGATGGTTGAAGAGCAAAAAGTAAGACAATGCTCTCCTTTTCAACCGCCATTAAAAATAATGGGCTTGGAAACCTTGGGATCTCCAACCATTAGGAACCCCATGTCGTAGTAATTGGTGGCGAACAATACACCACCGCAAACAATCAAAAATACCACTTTGTAGTCTATAATGCTTTTTTTAGGGTCTTTCTACCGCATTGTTTGAGCTCGTATGCCAACATAGTAACTTTAGTACCAGATTAGGTACAGCATTTGAGGAATAATCTTGGTCAATGGCAAAGGGATTAGCAATATCAAAACCAACTAGTTTGAAATGCGGCCATAGTTGTCAATACCGCTACCATCATTTTTGTATGCGGCTGCTTTTTTTATCAGAAAATTTTAATAACAGTAATGCCCCAGTATTACGTAATTACTGTCCTAATGTTGCCATAACAGTGCTTTAATGTTGTCATAATATTATCCTAGTAATGTCATGGCATGTTGTGTTAAAATTATCATAATAACATGGTAACATTGTTACAGTGCTGTCTCAATGTTACCATAATATCATGAAATTATTGTCTCAGTATTGATACAATATTGTCCTAATATTGCCATAACAGTGATTTAATTTTGTCACAATATGTTATCCTAGTAATGTCGTGGTATGTTGTGTTAATATTATCATAGTGACATGATAATATTGTTACAATGCTGTCTCAATGTTACCATAATATCATGATAATATTATCTCAGTATTGATACAATACTGTCCTAATATTGCCATAATTACGTTTGTAAAAATAATTATGACGCTTCAAAGATTTTAAACTACATAACAAGAACCTTCCGACCAACTGGCATGTGCTACGTGGAAGGGGCTTCCGTCATCATGGGAGTCGTTCCCCTCCCACTCTCATTCTCTCTCCTCTTCCGCACGGGGGCGCTTGTTTATTTTTTATTTTTTGAGCACCGCCCGTCCGAATAATTGAGGATCCGTATAATCGAGTTTCTACTGTACATTTAAAGCGTACACAAGTGAAATTACAGATTATAATGTTTCATCACATGTGTGCGTCCCGAGTAAATACTGTAGCATAACCCGCTGGGCCATATTAATCTAAACGGATAGTATAATATGATAATTTTTTTTCCTTGATAGCAAGGGGTAACGGCCTGCAGAAGGCTGGGAAACGATGTTAGGGAATTATGGTTAGAGTCCCTATATTTAGAGAGGATAATATGGCAACACTGGCGTTAATTCCAAACTTTATGTAAATCGTCAACATCGGCTCGAAAAGCGCCAAAGGATAATATAATCCTTGTCAACGACCGCTGTCGATTGTTATGTACCGCACCAGCAAAGACAATGCTCCGTAATTGGCTGGCGGGAATTGGAAGAGAGCTGGGGCCAATGAATTTGATTTCCATATTCATGAGCCGTTGATAGGATTAAATGAAAAAGAATGAGTGAGCGGATTATTAATTAGTGGTTGTTATTATAATGGATGTTACGCTTTTCGTCACATGAAAGAAGAAGAAGAAGAAGAAACATTGTTAAGGCGGCATTCGTTGGCACTGTTGCGACGTCCCTTACAATGGATGGAAGGTCGTTGTGCTATCCGTCACCAAACCAATAATGATTAACTATTCTGACTTGAAATCTTCATTAAATGAATAGGTCTGTGCGCACGCGCACACGCATATATATATAGAGAGAGAAGAAGAAGAAAAAGAAGAAGAAGAGGAGTGTTATTTGCAAGATCTAGAGCTGGGAAGAGTGGCCGCCGGACGCGGAGCTGTAATCCCAACGCAGAGAGAAGGAGGATCACTCACACTTAGGCCACGCTCATAATGCGTTACCCAATGATTTTACGGAAGTCCCTACCCTAAAGATTATCCGAAAGCAAATGTTTATTTACAGTTATTTTTATTTTTTTTAACGTTTTAACTTGTTTCTGTGCAGGTTTTATTCAGAAGATTGCGAAGGTGAGAAAAATTTAAACGCAATATTATATCTATGTTTTATTATTTTTTTTATCTTGGCTTTAGGTAGGTGATCCAGTCCTGGGTGTACAATGAACTCGGACTGTTTGTTTGATCATTAAAATGCAATGCAGTAAAACTCCAATTATCTGAAATAAAGGGGGTGGACAAGGGGCGGAATGGGCTGCCGGTGCGCCCTCATGGGCTATAGGATTCGCACTCTCCGATACTCCAAGGTAATGCGGCATTTCAGAAAACTCAGTCCGCCCCTGGGGTAGACTTAAGTTCGGATAAGGGAAATTTCGGATAATCTGGAAATTATATTCTCAGTATAAAGTAACGACGAGCATCGATAGCAAAACACTTATGTTTAATATCGATGCCAACATCGCCGAAGTGCCATCGATGTTTGAAAAATATCGGTCTCTCAACATCGATGTTTTACAAATATCTGTTTATAACCTAAAATCATCTATGTTCTAATTTTGAAAACACCTAACTACTTTTAACTTATCAAAAAGGGATATTTGTAAGATATTGGTTTCCAAACATCGATGTTTATAACTAAAAAACACGCCCTTGTCTTACGAAAAAGTGGGGGAAGGACTGAATCCACAAGAAACTATAGTCCAACAACATTATTCAATTGGAATTTTTCCTGGATGCACCCCCTTGCATATAATTCTGAGGGCGCCCATGGAAGCAGGTGATTTTGGTTAAGCCAAGTGAGGATAATAGGGTGCTACTCGCGGCTGACGATAGGTGGGGCAGCAGGAGCTGCAGCCAGGGCGCCGGTATGAAATTTAGGGTCCCGGCGCTGGCAAGAACCTATGTTTGGGGGGCCGGCCCTGCCCCCAAAATATTTTTGATACGATGTTCTTGCTTTCTTATTTAAAAATGAAAACAATAATGTCCCCCCCCCCGAGAATTTCCCGAGTACAGCTTTATGTGCCCGTACATATATGCAGTGATCTTGTAAAATAAGTAATAAGTAAGTACAAAAAAAAAGCGTTCTTATTTCATACTTTTTGTTCATTCCGGGGTTCAACCCCCTCCCCCAAAAAGAAAAAAAATAACTAGGGGACTATCAAGGGAAGGGGTCACGGCGCCCCTGGTTCTGCTATATAAATGTGAAATTGCAGTAAAACGCTTATCCGTCCACTGAGGTCTATCTCTTAAGAAAATAAATAAATAAATCTAAATAAGAAAATAAATAAATCAATCTTAAATTCATCACGCTCTGTGTAGCAATGGTGAGGAAAATTAATTTTCGAGTCTGGTTTTTAATTGCATCCGCCAATAACGAACGCTTTTCACTGAATTAATTAAAGATTCAAATTATGAACTCTTTGAACTCTATTTGAATAGCAGTGGATCGATTAATAATCATTTCCGGTTGCAGCACATCTCTTAGGGGTGTGCTGCAAAGATAGATTTACTCTAACCTCTCTTCTTTCCTTTTCTTGATAGCTTAAATCACTCATAGCTTTTAAGGGAGTCACTAACGAAAATGCTTTAAAATAAAAACATTTTCTTTATTTAAAAAAAATATAGATTCTTACCTTTCAAATCACATATAATTTTTGGCTCTAGATTAATTAGAACCATTTTTAACAAATTTACTAATGTAACAAGTGAATTTAAATGCACTACAAAAACTTTTATAAAAATGCAATTTCTTTTAAAATGATATTTTCTGTCACAAAAGGAACATTTTTTCAAAAATTTGATTGTCAATTAACTTATTATTTCTTGAGTTAGTACTGCATAATATTTGAATATAAGTATTATAATATAAGAGTTAGAATATAAGCATTGAGTTAGAATATAAGTATTTTACATACGTTGGTGTAGCGCTGTCTATTTTTTTTAATTACTGACCAACACGAGAAATAAAAACCGTGTTTTCTAGAAAAAAAATTGATTTGATACAAATATTTTTAATTTAACAAATATTGTGTATATTGTAAAATGCCACATACATAAAATGTGTAAATATATTTGCTAACTATATAAAAAAATGTTGTGTGCATCGAATAATTACTTTCGGAGAAAATATTCCTTATGTCTCTATGGAAAACCCCATGTTGTTGGTTTCGTTGGTGACCCCCTTAACAGCCCACAACTTTAGAAAACTTTAAAAAAGTAAACTTTAAAAAACTTTAAAAAATCAGATAATTGTGTATAACAAATATAAACAAGCTAGCATTAACGACAATGCTATTGTCCAAATGCTACACTCCGTCTTTCCTTAATTAACAAATTAACGAAATAATTAATTAATTTCCCGTTCAAAAATATTTAATAAATAGAACTTTTAGACAACGTTATATTTGCGTATAAAATGTTTTATATGCAATTATAACGTCGTTTAAAAATTCTACTTATTTAATATTGCGTAGTTTCGTCAGAATAGATTCAAAAATGTTTAGTTTGCTGCTGCATATAAGGCTGAAATTGACGTTTTTTATAGGACAGGATTGGAAAAGTACATGGGGGAAGGCGTAGAATTTGTTAATGTTTTAGGGTATTTTATCGATATTTAATAATACTAAATGACATATAAATAAACCGTCAATATAAACATAAAATGTTTTAGTGAAGTTGATTGTTTTTTAATACTGTACACTTCGGCAGAATTTAAAAGATATAAAACAAGTAGAATATATTGTGCTCAAAATGGTTTATGCGAACAAGTCACTTACAATGAAATGAGATTAATTCATTCAAAACAAGAATAAATATACTAACAAAAAGTATGCATTGAGAAAACTTGTAAAGCATATTAAAATTTATAATTTATCTTTTCCTTGTTATGTCCCAAATAGAGACTAAAACCTTTGCAAAAAGCATTATACATGATCATAAAAAATTGTAAAAAGAATGTATTGTAAATGATGTAATTGTGTACATGCAATATAAAAGATGTAAGATGTATTACATGTATGATATAAGATGCATTACATGTATTGTAAAAGATGTAAGATGTATTACATGTATGATGTAAGATGTATTACATGTATGATATAAGATGCATTACATGTATTGTAAAAGATGTAAGATGTACATGTATTGTAAAAGATGTAAGATGTACATGTATTGTAAAAGATGTAAGATGTACATGTATGATAAAAGATGTAAGATGTACATGTATGATAAAAGATGTAAGATGTACATGTATGATAAAAGATGTACATGTATTGTAAAAGATGTAAGATGTACATGAATTGTAAAAGACGTAAGATGTAGATGTAATTGTAAAAAGCATGATGTATACATGATGTACCGTGAAAACATGTTTTAGTTACATTTTTAACGTTGAAAAACAATTCCCATTGCAAGATAATGCAAAATGATTTGACATAACACTGCGTAGATAACATTTATAAGTAGAAATAAATTATTATCATTATTATTATTTATATTATTATTAATTATAATAGTTAAGTAACCTACTTTAAGCTCATAATGTTGGTTTATACTTATGAATGCAATGTCTATTGTTGTGTATATTTTTGTACAAAGCAAAAATTTTGAAATAATATCTTACAATGCTGCAAGAAAAATATTGTCCAAAATTCTAGAGTAATTTATTTTAAAAAAAAATATTTTCGATGGGGAAAGAAAGAGCTTATTATATTTCCAGAAGGGGCTCTGTCCCTGACTATAGCCTTGGCTGCATCTCATGTACAGCCTGCTTCTGCCCAGAAGTAACTCAAAATACTTCATTTGAAATAAATAATCATATTTTGATAAAGTTACGTTCGTGAAATTTAATTTGGAAACACATACATCTGTGAACCTTTTATTTCGATAAGGTTGATTAATGAATGTGTCTGATAACGATCCCATTAGACGCAACAATCTTAAATAAATCTCGTGATTAGTAACCAATCCGCGTAAATCGCATGATTAGCAACCAATCGTACAACTGATAGACAACCAACATCAGTCATGTGATCACCAACATGTAACGTCAAAACAGATTTGAAATATAGTGCCTTTTAATGTGGCCACTCTTCCCAATATCTCTTGTACAATATAGCAAATAATAGCAAATTGAAATTAATTCGAGAAATATGGCTGCCAATATACAAGAACAATCATACTACTAAATTTAATTGTCTTGTTCTTATACAAAGATTTTATTAATTTCTTTAAAAAATTGACTGATTGTGTAAGAAAAATAAAATTCGAATGTTATAAAGAGAGATTTCAAGTATTACGTAAGCACCTTGTGGGGAGGGGTTGCCGTTGTGCTTATTTTCCTATGTTAGCCAATGTTAATTTTTGCTTTCTGAGGTGGGGGTGAAATGGCCAAAATATTGCTTACGTAATACTTGAACTCTCCCAAATATATTTTTGCTTTTAATGCTAAAGAAATTGCCTTTTTGACCGCGGAAGCAAATATATGAGAACATTTTTGTATGACTTTTCAAAGGAAAAAATTAAGACAAGTCTAGTCAAAGTGGAGCTAGCTTGATTTGTTCCAGTAAAAATCTGACGTGAACTACAATGCCTCACGTTTTCTACTGCGGTGGATGGACTTTTAAAATAGGGCTACGATAATGTAGATCACGCCCTGCGCAAACACAGTCCGGCACAAAGGCACTGCAATAATTTAAAAATTCCGTTTTCTTCTCGGCTGGAATCCAGATATTCTCAACACCCTGTATTGATTGCTTAATCCCACACCATTTTCGACCCAAGAAAACCAGCTGTTTTGCAAAAGCTAGTAGGCCGTACTGTGTGCGAAGGAAAAAGAGACGCCCACAACAAAACACGTTTTAAGAACCTGTCTGACCGGGAATTAGTTTATTTTCGCGAATGCAAACGAACTTTGTAAGGTCCGGGCGTTGCCTCTTATTCTTTCCAATCACAACTTAAGGAGAGAAAATTAACCGTGGTTCGGAGTCCACATTTCACTTCATCTTATAGGTTTTCGAACTACCCTTCCCTGGAAACACAATGCCGCTTGTTCGGCCAACTTTTCCAAAACTAACACACACACACGGAGTCCACATAAAACTGTAGGTCCCTGTATTTAACAAGTTCGTGATTGGGTTCGTAAGATTTGGGAGGCAAGCACAGAGCTTATTTAGACCCAAAAGAAAGTCGGTAAGACATTCCAGTTAATGAAATACACGAAACTGGAGATGAGTGAAATCCTTTACTTACGTGAATACATGTTTTAGAATCATTCTTCTGACTCATTCACTCATTCGCTGACTGGGAATGGCAGCGATTGTTTGTTGAGTGAATCAGTCACCATTCTTACCTTTTCATTCACTACACACTTCTGCATGAAACGATACACTTTAATGAGGTGTTGTTTTTGTGGGTTTGGCATATAACTCACTGATGTGGGAATACCGGATTAGCCATCACCGTTGAAACACAATGGAGCAGTATTTTATATTGGCTGTTAAAACATTATTGCGTAGTATCTCTTTGGAATATAAGCATTTTATTCCAAGGTAACAACGTTCAAAATCCCGTGTTTAAGAGGGGGGATCAAGGACTTGGGTGTGTAGTAAAGAAAGGTTAGATAAAATGAAAACTATAGCAGTCATTACAAGAAAGACTGACGTGGGCAAAACAACCAGCGAGTGGAATAGGAATATACAGAAGAAAGGGTTATAATATTAATTTTTAAAAATGCACAGATCTTTTTTAAAAATACAGTCAAACCCATTTATAACGAAGCTGAAGGGAGTGGCGAAAAACTTCGATATGAGCGAGTCCGACTGCATCCATATACATATAAAAGAGGAGGATGGGGCATATGTTGCCATATAAAATTAGATGAATAGTTTGAAAAATGCGCAAGAGTATTACAATAATAATAAGAATAAAGAAGAAGAAGAAGAAGAAGAAGAAGAAGAAGAAGACCAATACAGAGAAGTCGAAAATCTCATAAAAATACTAAAATTTATTTTACAACGTTTCATAGATTAAACTAGTGGCGGCTTGTCGGGTGACGCGAGTGAAGCGGCACTTCACCTAAAACAATTGGGTGGTCGAACGTTTTTTTTTTTTTATTTAAATTCCAAATTCTTTTTATTTTTTATCAAATTTAAAAGTTGATTAGAAAAATAAAATTCAAAATTTTATTTTGAGCCCACTATTTTTTTTTGAATTTAATTCCTTTAATATAATTGGAATTACATTCAGGAACAGAAGGCTACGTTTTTAAGTCAGCGCTTTAAACGCGTTAAACGCACCAACGAAATATTGCTCGCCGAGAAAAAGGCCGAATGAAGCGACAATAGAAATTCAGAGCTTCGCTTCAAAACGGAAATGTTTTGCGAACATGGTTACCATGGCGATGGAATATTTACAACGAAATCAAGTATTGTCAGAGAAGAGAAATTTTTATCGCATCATCATGTCAGCTAGTATTGCCAGATCAGAGGTTTTACCTCTGAATCTAAAGGTTTTCTCTGAATCTAGAGGTTTTGCATGGGAAAAAGGTAAAAATTACCAAAACAGAGGTATGGCTTGATCAGAAATAAAAATTGAGATTTTTGATTACCACAGAGGTTTCTAGAGGTAAAAAATTTTCTGTGGGGGTGTTACTGGTCAAAGAAAAAAAATTTAAATGAAAGAACTGAATCCAACTTTGATTCAAACTACAAACAGTTTAGTGTTATATCTGTTAAAATTATTTAATTACCCTGAAGTATTTCGAGGCACGTTGAGTGGTAACAGTAGAAGCGTGTAATTTCGTTGTGTTTTTGTTTCTTAAGGGGACACAGGACCTTTAAATCTTTAAAAAATCGATATTTTATTTATTAGTTTAAAAAATAATATCGATTTTTGGCAGTGTTTTAAAACAAACCGCATCAAAATTCTTCAATTACTTCTTGCACTATTGTATAAAATAAAAATAACTATTACATGTTACCTTGTTACCAAGTTCCAACTTGAACACTTTTTTTCTCAAAATCACTTTTTCTATATTGCGCAGAGATTATCTTCAGATCTATGCGCACTAGAGTTCTGAAATTTTTAATATGCTTTTATATCATAAATACCTATATTTTAAAACCAACTGACAAAGTAAAAATATATTTTCAATAATTTAAAAAAATATGATATTTAAAATATGTCGATTTTTTTATATAATTGCTATATATTATTTTTTATACATTTTAATGACTTATTTCTTCCATATTTTCTGGTATTGGGTTAAAGCTGGTACCTTTCTTGGAAATTTGTGTGTGTTTATGTGTGAATGAAATGTTTATGCGTGATAATGGGAACCGTATCATTTACAATGTGAACAGAAGATATATACACATTAATAAGCCTGTGAAATGAGTAAATTCCGCCTTTCTTCCCCACCCCTTTCCTTGCAATTATATGCTACACTGTACCGCACCATGATCGTTTTAACACACTAGAAGAATAGCGAGGAGCTTGCTAGGAAGGATAAGACGTCTTTTCTATTTTCTTCACGTCGCCAATGAATTACGTTTAACGTCACGTGATATGATATGAAGCCGCTCGAAGAGCAGTCGTTAAATTGGGGACACCGTTGTGTCTATCCTTTATATGGTCTAACGTTCAGATATGCGCACTATGCTACAAGTTCTCAAACCGCCTAGAAAAACAGCATTTCCGTTACTTGATTTGTTAGGTTAAACTTAAGAGGTTCCTTTACAATATGACGTTTCCCTTAAATGACCAGGTATGTATTTTATTAGAAATCCCATTTTCCAAGCGGAATAACGATGATAAAAAGAATTTTTAAGTAAGGAAAAGCCCATTCCTATGTTAAATGTAAATAAAGTTGTAAAAAAAAAAGGACAAAGTATATAATCGGCATTTTAAGATTTTGTTATATTCGGAGTTTGAATGGCTGTGTGGGAGTTATTATTTAAATAAACTTGTTGCCATGTTTAATCATTGGTGTTAAATCAAATGTGTGGAATAAGAGTGGTTTCAATGATTTTGGTAATGTTACTCGTGCTCTTCACAAACATAAAGGTTCGCTTGACCATGTGGATTGTACATTAGGTTTTTCAAACCTAAAGAAAAATTTAAGTGGTATTGAGGATGCTTTGAAAGAAAACTCTGGGCTATATATTAAACGCTTCAATGAAAATGTGCAGCTTAATAGACGTTTCATGCAATTGCCTATTCGTGCTGTTCTTTACTTGGGGAATTAGCATTTCATGGTCATCACGAAGACGTAACCTCCAATAATCGTGGGAATTTTAAAGAATTGTTAGAAAACTGCATTTCGATAAGCCCTGTGGACATTCATGAGCACTTTTGAAAAATCACACCCATGTTTGCCGGCAATTCTAAGACTATTCAGAATGAAATAATTGACTGCATTTGGCAATATATCAATGAACATATCGAAAAAGAAATAAAGGATTGCATTTTTTTCTATACAAGTAGACGATTCCACAGATATTGTCCAAAAATCATAATGTAGTATCATAATTATGTGTGTTATTGCTTGTGGAAAGTTAGTGAAACGATTTATGGGATTTTATGACCTCAGTTCCAATCGGACTGCCGAAGCATTGTTTATCCTCGTGTCAAGGTGCCTCGAAAAATTTGATTATAAATCAAAATTTATAGGACAATGTTTTGATGGGGCAAGCGTGTCAGGCAATATCAGGGCACTTAAATCGTCTTCAGTCCGAAATTAAAGAAGTAGCGCCATAAGCAGTTTTATTCACTGTTTGGCACATCGTCTGCATTTAGTGCTACAACAAAGAGGCAAAAGCATTTCACAGTGTCGCATATTTTTTGAAACTGTAAGCGGCATATAGTGCGTTCGCGCTCAGTTGTCGCCCGATACCGTTACCAGACGGGTTAGTCGATTGCAGTTTCGGGAAGGGCGTCTTGCCGAAACTGGTTTTTCGCGCGGGAAAAACCAGTTCCTCCAAGACGGCCTTCCCTAAACTGTAATGGAACAACCCGTCTGGTAACGGTTATCAGGCGTCAGGTCTGCGCGAACGGACTATATATGCATTTTTTCATCATTCTGCCGAACGAACTCACGTGGTCGATACAGTCGTCGGAAAACGAATTCCTACTTCTGTTATTACGCGATGGACATCAAACTCTAAAATGTTGAGTGTTATAAATAAAGAATGGGATTCTTTAAAAGAAGTATTTACTGAGATTATGAACGATCCAACCTCCGATCAAACTTCGCTTAGGCAGAGTGTCGGTTGTTTAAATATATTTAACGACTTTGAATTTTCACTTTTGGTTGTTGATTTTAACCATATTTTTGGACTTACGGATGTTCTCTTCAATGTACTACAAAATAAGTCATTTGACATTAATTTTTGCATCTCACAAATTAAAAATACGCAAATGGTCTTAAACAGCAAACTAAATGAGGATACGTTCATAGAAATTTTCGAATTAGTGATTTCGAAAACAACAGTTCCAACTGAAAATCGTAAGGGACAAAAAAAAAGTGACGCTCGCACGAGATCAAATTTTTGAAAAATATAAAATTTTATATTTTATGAAATATTCGATATTATTTCATTATAAATTACCACATGTTTTCAAGATCTACATTCTATTACATTAATGGATACTTCAAAATTTGTAGAGTATTCCAATAAATTTCTTACAAAAACAATAAATAATTTAAATGTGTACTACGCCAATATATTTACTGACTTCCAAAGATTGAAAAATGAATTAAAACACATATATCTGGATAAGCAGTATAGAGATATGAAATTACAAACATTCATGGAAATTTTAACAGAAAACAGATACATCTTTAAAGAAGCTTATTAACTTTTTTGCTTAATAGTGACTATTCCGTCCACTAGTGTTTCCGTAGAACGGAGTTTTTCTTGCTTAAACAGAATCAAAATCAGTCTACGTAATACGATGTTTGAAGACAGACATAGAAACTTGTCAAAAATTTCAATTGAAAAGGAACTACTAAAAGAGTTAATAGAAACTCAACCATTTTTTCACATCATCGACAAGTTTGCAAGTCTAAAAGAATCGAACTTATATTCAAAAAATAAAGACTGGGTAAGCATATATTGCATATTTTTATTTTGTTTGTTGTCTCCACATATTATCTCTGTCTGCACAACATGTAGTACCATATCAGGTCCGGTATATATATTATATATATATATATCATAATAAATACAATTATTTTGCTAGAAAACGGAAATTTATTGGCCACTTTTCCTGTTTCTTTGAAAGGTGGAGGTGGGGCTCGCCGCTTCACCCGTTCTTGAAGTCACGAGCCGCCACTGGTTTAAACTGAAGATGAAATACGATTGTCAAACTCGTTAAATTTAGGTTACAAACACATGTGGCTATTCTTAATTGACAGTAACTGGTTCCGAACCACACTCGGTTCGTATATGCTTCAAACTCCATTAGTCCAACGCACAATAAAGAATTCTCGTATGGCATCAAGAAACATGTAAAATTTTCCCTACAAAAGTCCCTCATTAAATAGTTAGTACTTTTAGTAATTACAACAAAATGGCGCTAGAAAGTGTTGCCATTATAGCTATTGTTGTTAAAGAAAACTATCTTATACTGGAAGATTTACGCAGTATTCATTTTATGGGGTTAGTTTTAATGGATACCTGCTGCGGTGCGGAAGTTGTTAGTACATCTGTCACTTCTACCATCTACTTACAACAAATTTCTTCAACTCTTATAACAAATTTCTTCAACCCCTACAACAAATTTCTTCAACTCTTACAACAAATTTCTTCAATCTACTTCTATCCCCACGCGTTAGGCGTCCATGCTTTTACCGTTCTCTACGGTGGTACAACAACATTGCATCCACTATCATATAAACTCCCAATGGCCATATTTTATAAATGGCGATTTCGTTCAACATGAAGGACCTGATTAAAAGTGTCATTGATTAATTAGCCCAATCAATAAATTCAATGAATCAGCGGATTTCTTGAATTGACTGATTCAAAAATGGTTCAGAAACGCCGACCCTCTCGTGTACAAGTGTGTTAGTTCTTATCTATGTGACAGGTTTTACTCTCAAAAGAAAAATGTTGAACAAGTTCTAAGACTAAATCTGAAAGTGTGTGGGAAGAGTTTCTTTCGTAACGATTAGATAGTTCCGTCTGGCAGTTGACGGTGGGGGGGACGAGGGTACCGAAGAAAGTCAAGGGAGAAGAAATGGTGCCTAGATCCTTTAAGGAGTTCATCTGCATCTCACACATTTCATCTTATTACCTGCTCTATTGTTAGTTTTACAATGCAATCGAGAACGCTTGGCTCTCAATATTTTGACACCCTTTTCAATTTTTTTTATCCAATATACGAGTACTGACCATTGTTTAATGTACCTTGTAAATAATAACTCTGGCTGATGTATGTCAATGTTAGTAAGCTGCCATGATCCTGTTATCGTCTGCTACGACCGAAGTTTTCATGTTCTAAAATCGTCTGCTATGACCGCAGTTTTCATGTTCTAAAATCGTCTGCTACGATCGCAGTTTTCATGTCCTAAAATCGTCTGCTATGACCGCAGTTTTCATGTTCTAAAATCGTGTGCTACGACCGCAGTTTTCATGTTCTAAAATCGTCTGCTACGACCGCAGTTTTCATGTTCTAAAATCGTCTGCTACGACCGCAGTTTTCATGTTCTAAAATCGTCTGCTACGACCGCAGGTTTCATGTTCTAAAATCGTCTGCTATGGCCGAAAAAGTATTTTGCTTCAAAAACCAATTAAATAGTTTAACCATTCAATTTTCAGTTTTTAACAATTCGATCCATTTTTTAATAAGTCGATTTATGTTTTAATAATTACGAACCGATTTTTTTTTTTTTACATTTTCTTTCGCATTTTATGAATAAGGCGACGAACTCGTTTTAAAACGATAGTATGTGATTGCGGGTGATTTTATAAACTACATTTATAGAAAAAAGAGAGCTTATTTTAAAATGGTTGTTCGATTACAAAATTTATCGTCTTGTTCGTAGGTTCAGGATGGCATGATTGGCTCTACAAAGTGGGACAGAGGCTTAACGCGGCCTCCAAACGAAAACGCATCCCCTGTCTAAGACGCCCGGTGAAGCTTAGATCCTTTATGTTGTATGGTGTAAGGACAGCAACGATCATGTTGCTCCAAAATAATACAAAATTTAAAGGAATGTGAGTTATCGCTTCGTTGGCAAAGTTCAATTTGAATTGTAAGCAAGTAAAAATAACTAAACTACATTAAAACAAAACTTATCCGAAAATATATACTAGGCCCGTTTAGTGGGTTGAAGATTACGCAAGACAGTTTTTCCTTCTCCCCTCCTAGAAGAGGAGGGGCGAAGGGGGAATTCTCTCTCCTTAGATGACCACCTCTCCTTAGACAACCAATATGGTGAAACTTGGAACGCAAAGGAATTTATCCAACTAATATAAAATATATCTTTGCTGTTTGTAATAGAGGCTTCGCATCAGTGCTTAGCCAAGGTTATTATGAACCCTAGGCCGAAAGGATATAATGCCCCCCCCCACTCCCAAGAATGTGATCCCCGCGTTATTTAGCCAACAAAACATGCGTTTTCCTTTGAAGCTCATTATTTTCGATTTTTTACCAATATTTTCAATTTTTTTACCAATATTTTCAATTTTTTTTACCAATAATGAAAATTTCCTGGACAATTAATGAACAAACAATGATAAAATAATGCTTAATCTTTAAAAAAATCACCAGGCCAAGTCAATGTCTCTGTGTGGCCTCAAAACAGAGGGACCCTAGGCCAGGGCCTACTTGGCCTATACGTAAATCAGTCACTGCTTCCAACTGTTATACATTTCTAGCGGAATAGTAAGAGATCAATCAAATTTCCTTCCATTTTATGAAATTATTCATTATTCTATTCGATTATTATTATTATTCCATCTTTATTATTATTATTATTTCTATCTTTATTATTATTATTCTATTTATAATCTTGTCTTCAGAATTTCTATTTATGATTGGTTCTTGCATTTTTTAATTAATATCTATTTATTTCTATTTTAGTTTTATTCATATAGTTTATACAGTGGATTTATATTTTAATATGCAGGCGTTACATCATTAAATTAAAATACAGAGAGTTCCCCGTTCTTTAAACCACGAAGATGAAATCTTCCCCAAGTATTTAAAATATAAGACATGTTGTCCAAATGAGAGAACTATGAAGAAATTAGAGAGATTAAAGAAATATCAAATGATTAAATAAGAAAACAGACCGATGATAAGAAGATAAGTCGTGGGGGGGGACAACATCCCAGTCAAGGACGAATACGGGGGAAGGTACTCCCCAGAAAATAACAAGTTTATATCTATTATTATTTACCCATACTCTGCAATAATTTTGAGAGACTGGGCTTAATTTGTTTACAAGTTTTTCGCCTGGTCTTAAGAATTTTTCTGAATTTAGTCCTGATCCCAAAATGATGTGCCTAATATTCATCTAACATTAATATAGGTTAGATGACATTTTTATATATATGAGATATTATTACCATTCACAGGTACTATAATAAGAAAAATTTCTAGTTATTAATATAAGAGTTTAAAACTATACCTATGATAATGTGTGTGTGTGTGTGTGCGCGCGCGCGTGTGTGTGTGTGTGTGAGAGAGAGAGAGAGAGAGACTTATTTCCAATCTCAAAAACCGATTAAATGGACATCTTTTACGGGCAAACATTTTTTAAAAAAGGTAATGAATTTGGCCCCTGTGAGGGAGTTATTTTGCGCATGCGCAATGGTGGGTACGACTGCGCATGCGCAGAATGCGCAATGGTGAGTACGGTTCCTTCTATCTGTATGCGTGATCGTACTCATGGAGATAGGATAAAATCTATAGAGAAAACTAAACTGGTTTATTCCAGTGCAAACGCCTTATCCAAGTCCACACGAAGATCTTAACCCACCCCCCCACCTCCACTTCAATACTCTGAGTCTACCATATAAACACACATTAAACAATGTTGACCGCTTCACAAAGAAACTAAAGATGACCTGCAACTAGGCCAAGAAGAAGAAGAAGAAATTTCCAAACGAGAAAAGGTCGATTTGGCGTTAATCCACGGTCTCTGTCTCTTGAACCACTTTCACACGCCATAAATATCCCTACACGAGGGGAATCCCAAAATTAATTACCGACCGATGGCAACACTGGAGGTTTAATGACCGCGTTGTGACAATGCTTTCTACCCAGGGGCCACGATGCCTTAGATAATAGGGAATTAATATGGAAAATGGAGATCACTAAAAATATGTAATTTTGAAGTAGTCATGTGGAACTGATGAAAATGCGATAGCAAGCTGTTATGCGAGGTCAATCAGGTTCGTAGATGGAGAGAGGAGAGGGTCAACGCCTAATGGACTCGTTAAGAACTTTTACAGTTTGTTCGTTTGTTTTACAACCTACTTTCAGAAGCTAGAAATCTGTGATATTTATTAATACGTATTCTATTTCTTACAGATACGTTGTTTTTTAAACCGCAGCAGCGATGCCTCTTGTTTATCATTCCAAAAAATACTGAAATCGCCAACGTAATGGAACTTTTTTTTCTTCCTTCAGAACTACTGTTAATAAAGAATAAATACGAGGGTCATCCTTAAAGTAACGACCGTTTGGCTTTAACACCTTAAAAAAAATTATTCAAGTAATTGATTTGTTTTTAATAAGTGAACCTTACTTTACTTTTAAACACACTCACCTCCAGGCCGAGCCGCGGCCAGAAGGAGCAGGGTCCCAGTTGACCCATCCAGCTATATATATATATGGAAC
>QLNU02003225.1:51069837-51086767 GCA_006491805.2 Dysdera silvatica | reverse complement strand
TTCCCATAATCTGAAAGTGAAGAGTAAAAAAAAATATATACATATATTCTTTCTTTCCCCCAGTCTCCCGAGAAAATATAAATTTTTTTCAAATTGGCAATTGAAATTGTATGAATTTCCAACTTCTCAAAGAATTAATTATTCATTATTTCTTTTCCCCAGTTTAACACGATTTTCCCCAATTTGAGACTTGATTTTTTCCGAATAGGGGGTGAGACCCCCTGTCCCCCATAAGGCCGGCCCTGATGCAT
This sequence comes from Dysdera silvatica, assembly GCA_006491805.2. Classification (NCBI taxonomy): domain Eukaryota; kingdom Metazoa; phylum Arthropoda; class Arachnida; order Araneae; family Dysderidae; genus Dysdera; species Dysdera silvatica. The sequence continues at coordinate 51,086,516 of QLNU02003225.1, read as the reverse complement.
ATAAAACCATACCATAGTCACATGCTACAAATAATAGAGACTGTTCTATATATACTTTAAATGTATTTTAAAATTATGTACATTTCATAAAAATAAATTTTATTTATATTTATAATAAGAGTAGGAATCAAATGTTGTAATTGACATAAATTTTTAGAGTCAGTTCTACAATTTGTCTCGAGTAAAATGCCAGTAAACGGATATAACAATAATAATAAAATTATTGATAATAATTAAGCACTGCCTAGGAATAGTAGTTGGTCATAATAATCTATAGACATAAATAACTAAGCATTATTAAAAAAAAATCTAAACTCATGTTGATAAAACGAAGATTTACTCTAACTGAATAAGAACTGGAGATATCAGATGTAGTATTAAATTCGCAGAAAGATATCTTTTATAGAATAAAAATCAATCTTTATAAAGGATTAGATGAGATATCAGATCATTATATAGATATTTCTTGTCGATTAGGTCAAGATTGATATTAGTCAAACAAGAAATTGATATCAGATATGATACCGGTTTTAAAAATTTTATTATATTCCGATTGAGCCAGTGTATGAAAAGTAACATTCAAATATATTAATTATATTACAACTTTTACTCAAATAAAACAATCGGTTTCGAAACTTGCATTTTAACAAGGATACATTACCAGGGCCCGGGGCAGACATTCATGAAGGGAGCCCACACCCCTCCTGTAACCACGACAGATTTCTGATTACTATGTTTATTATCATTTTATATATATATATATATGAGTGAATGAATTTTAATTATAAGATCAAGGTAGGTATAACACGTTATCTAGGCATGCTTTCCTGGTCTTAGGGAAAGCAGCCAGTAAAGGTTTTTTATTTAAATCTTGAAAAATCACCGCCCATAAAACAAATATTAAAATTTTTATGAATGTATTTGACTAAATCTAGGATTTAGGGGCCCCCTCCGAATCGTGGGCCTGGGGCAGCTGCCCCTTATGCTCCTGCGTAAATCAGGCACTGTACATTACTTCTCATATGTGGAAAAAAATTATGAACAATGTAGTTAAGAATTTACAGTGATTATTCATTTATTTATTTATATACAGTAGAACCTCCATATAACGAAATGGATGGTTCCATAAAAAAAAAATTCTTTATATAGAAAATTCGCTAGGTGAAAACGATGTATCCATGAATCAGAGCCGCGCAATATGATACCACAATTAAAATCCCATTTTCCAGTAAACGACTGTTTCTCATAAATAACATTCAACCATTTAAAAATAGATGTTTTTAAGTGTGAAATATACATGCATATAAAAAAAAAAATAGTTGAACAATTCTTACCTTAAAATGAAAACATATTTAATGCTTCTTTCATACACATTCATGCTTTTGTGCAAAAAAATTCTAATATTCTGTTGCACAGCTGCTAACTTGCTGTCGTAAAACATTTCGTTATATGAAAACACTTTCGTGTATAATGACCATGGGGATTTACCAAAACTTCGCTATATAGAGAATTTCGCTATACAGAAGTTCGTTATATGGAGGTTCTACTGTATTTATTTATTTATTTATTTATTTATTTATTTATTTATTATCGTGAATAAATTCTTCGCTATAAAACGGAATTTCCAAAACTTACTAATTAAACTGGAAATTTTAATATTGTTCAATGACATTTGAAATGGATTGGTTTGCCTCGTAATACGTCGGTGAAGTCGTGACGTCACAACATGGCTGCTGGGCACAAGCAGCAGATTGGGCCCATTGACTTAACATTGACGATCGTAGTAATTAGAACAGAGTAAGTCACAAAATGAAGGAATGTGAAGTTAGTTATATAGTACCGTGCCTCTCTCTTCGCCCCAAGAATTTTTTTCTGTATTCGCCTGTACGTTGGACCAAATTTCTGATATTAACATAAGAGAATTAGAAAGATGAATTTTAAATTTAGTGGTTTGTTTAATAAATTTTTATATTTGGTTTTTATTCAAACTTTTGTGTTCATGTATGTTACAAAAGCATTTAATTTGTTGTATTTCATTTGGGTTTTTTTTTTTTGGTGGAGGGTTAATATATGTATATATATTCAAAACATGTCCATATACTTTGGGTAGTTTTGTTCAGAATTCTTGTTCTATTAATAAGTCTTGATGCCGCAATCATTTTCTTTAAAAAATGTTTTGATCTTTTATGAAAATCAATTCTTTTCTCCTTAAATGTACAGTTTTGATTTTATAGATCTTTAATTTTCCATTTATTTTTTGTCTGTAGGGGATATGGCAGAATATCTAATAATATGAACTATAATTGCATTTTCTAATTATAACTCCCATCAACGACGTAGTCAGGTTTTTGTTAAGGCTGGCCCCTTAAAATAAATTTTTATAATTTATTTATTTTTTATTTCCTTGAAGTGGGGTACGACCAAGCCCCCCTGAAAAAAAACGGATCTTGTATATATACACACTGAAAGAACAATTTATCTTCTTCGTTCATGAAATTATTGAAAAAAATTTAATTTGTTACGAATCTGTCAAGTGTTTTTATGGCCCTTTAATTTCCTGCAAAAATTTTTTTATAAGCGCACTGAGAGTTACACAGCAAAATATGTATCGCTTCCAGAAAAATAATATACGTGTATATAATAAATTGCTCTTTCAGTACATATTTATATACATAAACGCACACAGGGAGCAGTTCCTTAAAACTATATACTTTACTCTTCATGGAAGCATGAATTTGTTCTCGCATTTCTTCATTATCAGGGTCATAAAAAAAAGATCGAACATGTGAAGAACGTATAGCGTTTTCTGCACGTTCGATCAGTTTCGGCTGATCCGAAAAAAACACGGAAATTTCATAAAATGAGAACATTTTAAATCTATCTCATAAGCATAACATAGCAAATGGCAGTTTGTTTGTGCCCAGCGCCATATTGAAACGTCACACTTCACCGACGCATAAAGGAACTTTCGTTATATTGGTAGGTTGTATAGGTATTTGTATATGTATTGGCATTTGTATAGGAAGAATAGACTGTACTACAAATATTTAATAAAGTATTAAAATAATATACCTTACATTAATAATAATTGGTATTAAATTAAAAAACATAATAATATCTAATAACATATAGCGTCGTCATTGTAAAACATGGATAAATTTTAAACTCACCCACGAACACGCATCCAGATATTTAACGTCGAGGAAGTGTTACCAATTATCCGAAATCGTAGCTTGATCCTAATATTTTACATGGAACCGCTATTATGCCTTTAGCCCTCAAAAAACTCCAAATTCAGCAGGAAGACTACCAAACAAGCAGCACCACTATGGAAACGGAAGATTCGTCTAATTTTAACATAACTCATATGCCATATTGTCCCAATAATCGGCAATTGCGAACTATTCATTCTTCGGCACTAGATTTGGCTAGATTTGACAGCGCTTGCTCGTGACAAAAACAAAAAAGTAGCCATTGTTTGAGTGCCCTTTTCATAGAGAAGATGACACGCGTGTGGCTTCTTCAGATTCCCGCCGCTATAAGCAAGACGAACAATGAAACGTTTGCCACACGATTTTTCGTGTCAGTCGTGTAGGTGCAGGCTTTAGCTAGGACGGCTATTTTTCCCCTTCTTGTTTGTTTATCGTAGGCAAATTAACCATCCCTTTTTTCTACAGTAAAGATTTGATCTCAACTAACGTACTGGTTTCTAATCAGCTGACACCAATTGAGAAATGTTATTTCTTTTCTTGTTTGTTTTCCAAACTAAAAGTTGCGTCAACAACAGAATAAGGTCTTTTGTCAGATCTTAATCATTGAATTATATAGCTTTTTTCCCCATTTTCAGGCTACGAATCTGAACTAACGACTAAGGGATTTATAAATCCAATGTATTCAATTTTGACCTAGATCCTTCTGTAACTCATCTCTACGAAACGCTTTGTGGAAATTTGAACCGGAAACTTCAAATATAACTTCAACCCCTTGACGTATGATTTAAATTTTAAAACAAATCACCAAACTACACCATTTAATTTCCTCCGAATTTTGATATGCACGTACGTTTCTATAATACTCGAAACTGAATCACATAATTGTATTCCTTGGAGAATTTTGACATTAAAAAGGCAGTTTTCGGCTCCAGTTTTATCCGTCTGATGAGCCCCCGAATTTTGATATACACGTACGTTTCTATATTGCCTCGAAGAAATTGAATCACATAATTATACAAATTCACGGAGGGAATTTTGACATTGAAGAAGTTTTGACTTCAGTTTTATTCATAAATCTGATGAGCCCCAGATTTTTGATATACATTACGTTTCTATAATACTCGAAACTGAATCACATAATTGTATTCCTTGGAGAATTTTGACATTGAAAAGGCAGTTTTCGGCTTCAGTTGTATCCGTCTGATGAGCCCCCGAATTTTTATATACACGTACGTTTCTATAATACTCGAAACTGAATCACATAATTGTATTCCTTGGAGAATTTTGACATTGAAAAGGCAGTTTTCGGCTTCAGTTGTATCCGTCTGATGAGCCCCCGAATTTTTATATACACGTACGTTTCTATAATACTCGAAACTGAATCACATAATTGTATTCCTTGGAGAATTTTGACATTGAAAAGGCAGTTTTCGGCTTCAGTTGTATCCGTCTGATGAGCCCCCGAATTTTTATATACACGTACGTTTCTATAATACTCGAAAATGAATCACATAATTGTATTCCGCGGAGAATTTTGACATTGAAAAGGCAGTTTTTGGCTTCAGTTTTATCCGTCTGATGAGCCCCCGAATTTTGATATGCACGTACGTTTCTATAATACTCGAAACTGAATCACATAATTGTATTCCTTGGAGAATTTTGACATTAAAAAGGCAGTTTTCGGCTCCAGTTTTATCCGTCTGATGAGCCCCCGAATTTTGATATACACGTACGTTTCTATAACACTCGAAAATGAATCGCATAAAATTGTGTTCCTTACAGAATTTTTACATTAAAAGGGCAGTTTTTGGCTTCAGTTGTATCCGTCTGATGAGCCCCCGAATTTTCATATACACGTACGTTACAATACTCGAAAATGAATCACATAATTGTATTCCTTGGACAATTTTGACATTGAAAAGGCAGTTTTTGGCTTCAGTTGTATCCGTCTGATGAGCCGCGCGGGTTCGGGCTGAGCCCATCTCATCTCCCGTAACCCGGACCCCTCTCCCAAGAGGAGTAAGCTTGAGCTTACTTTTAAAAGTATTTCTGCTAAATAAAAAAACAGGCTTTTAAGGTAATACAGCCTTGACAGATTTTTGACTACCATGGAAGAATATAACCATCATGGAAGAATGTGACTATTGTGACTATGTTTTGACTATCATGGAAAGCGTATATCTCATGTACAAAAGGAAATAGGAAAAAAAGTACAGTGTGTTATAAAAGCTTTTATTCAGAGATGAAAAGGAAGGGTAGAATTCAACTATCTCTTGGTAATTTTCCAAATAAAGCACCAGATAGTAATCCGTAAGGTATTATTTATTATGTATAATAGTATCTAATTAAAAAATAAATATCTTAAAACAGCACAAATTTTTGTGTTTTCTTTACATTGTTCTACTTTCGTACATATTTCTGGAATCGATTATGTACGACAGTCGAGTACGCCTATATAATAAAAACAAGGACAAAAGAAAAACAAAAAGTTTTAATAGCTATTAGGGGTAAAATTATACATATTATTACGAAATCACCAGAGCGTTTGTTAATTAATTAATTAATTTATTTATTTATTTATTAATGTAAAAAAAATTGTACATGTATTGTATTTTAATTTTAAATATGCAAAGGATCAGTAAAGAGCTACACATGCTAAAACGAATGTCGCATTGTATATCAAGATGAAATGAATAGAGTTAAATTTTTCGCTCCTTTGTTGTCATCTTGAATACTATAATAGTGCAGGGAAAATTTGAGAATGAAAAATGTGATACAGATGATGCGCAAATTTTTTTAAAGATACCTAAAAAGAAACACACTATACTGGGAAATAGTATGGAAGGGATACGGAATTTTACCAAAAGATGTGATATATGAATATCGTGTGCTCATAAAGATGCATGAGAAAATAAAAAATCATAAATAGATAAAGAAAGTATAGAGATAAGGGAAAGACACTGAGATTGAGATAAGAATAAGAATTCTGTTTACCAAAGATAAGAATAGAAATGAGCTGTAATAGAATTGATTATAAGAGAGCTAGGTTACAAAATGTGTTACTGGATAAATCGATAGATTAATCAATTAATAGATCAATAATAGACAAATCAATAGATTGAACATCTTGAAAACAATTAAAAAGGACAATGAAGGAGAGGTTAATAATAAGGATTGGAGGGGGGGGCACTAGAGGAGAAGGGGATATAGAGAAGCGGTTCTTTAACTTTTCTAGAGCGCGGACCCCCTCTTCAGAGATCACTCGCCCTTGCGGACCCCCCAAGAATTAACTTAAAGTTCAAAACCCAGAATTTGCATCATACATATTTATTTCTAGTGTTTCATCACTAATTTTCACCATTTAAGGGAGGAATTTTTTGAATTTATTCTTAGTATTCTTGTCTTAGTATTTTTCTGAACCTTAGTGGGACACTGAGAGGGTTTTGTGGACCCTCAGGGGTCTACGTACCACAGTTAAAGAATCGCTGTACTAGAGTCTGGAGCCGATTATTTACTTGGGATTATTACTTTTTTTTATTAATATTTTATTTTTAGAGGATATTTGATCAGAATTTTACGATTTTCTATTCTAATAAAAATTATTTTTATAGACGCCATATTGCAATAATCACTGAACGAAATGTATAATCTTTCCATTGTAATTGCATGCAAATGCACCTAGAGCAATGCATATTTAATGAAGATGCAATCTCTGTAAGCTTCCTCATCATCAGTGACGGATAATTGTTAAAAAATAATAATTAAATTAAAATATAATAATTAAAAAAATTATGTTAATATGATATGCAAAAGGGAGACAGTTCATCATCACTTAACATTATTCTCTCTCTCTTTCTTATATTTCCTCCTACTCATTGAGTATACGTTTGTCATTAATGCATTTTTGAAAACGTCTACGTTTTTAAAGATCCTTTTTACGAAAAACATAAAGTAAATAAGGATAGGGGTGGGAGGGACAAACATTTGTAGAAAAAATGGGAAGAGTCGTAGGGAAAAAAAGAGGGAAAATAAATGATGTGTAGGAAAAAAGGGGAAAAATAAATGATGTGCTGGGTAGTTTATTACCATCCATTTGATTTAATATGGAAACTCCTTTTAAATCTCATTACAGATAGCCTTCTTCTTGTTCTATCTCTTGTAGTTTAGAACGCGGAAAGATTTTCTATTGTTTATTGTTGACAAATATAATTTTTCTGATTTTCCTAAAGTGGTGTCAACACAAACATTACCAACCTTTCTCGGCCATGCAAAACGGTTGCGCTCACAATATAAAAAAGGGGGAATTGTTTTTGTGCAAAAACCGAGAAATTGCAATTTAAAAATAATATATTCAAAAAGTTTCTCCTTGCACATAGTTTTAAATTTCAAAATTATGTGTAAATCATGAAAAGGCGCCCACATTCCCTCCGCCTTGGGATTCAAAATTCCCTTTAGGGAAATTTTCGATGTACAACACATACACACATATTCTCTGCATTTACAACATTGTGCTTCTTCTTCTTCTTCTTCTTCCGCGTGAAAAGGCGATTGGAAAAGTTGGCCGCATCTGCAGCCTGTATATCCATAAAAGGTATGGCAAAGTCATAATGATGAGGTTTCATTCGTTCCCCACCAACGAATATAAGCGGATCCAACTATATACATATACTATTCTAGTATTTTAATTGGTTATCGTACTACAATATGCACTTTTTAGAAAAAATTGTTGCACTCGGAATGAAATGGTTGCTTACAGATCATAGGGACAAAGGACCCTTGCATTTTTATAAATTGAAGGGGATATTTTTTCCAAATGCCGATTATTAATGAAATTTTGTACTTTAAAATATTTTACAATCTCGAAATGGATACGTACCACATTTATTACATAACTATGTAATGTAAATCATAGGAAATAAATAGATATTTCGAATTTTCATTTCACCAATGTGCGGAAGAGGAAAAAACCGCGAGTACGTATAAAACGTTCAATATATAAATTGGCTTCTTCTACTCCTTCCCAAAAATACCCTTTGATAACGAGGACTTAACATCCAACACATTTTCTGAAGCAGACGATATCCAACAACGTAGCACAATAAAAATATAATTTTTAAATTACTGATTTATCAAACAAATCTTGAAATGTGATTTTAATGAACACCTGCATATATATTAATAGTGAATACATATGTGTTAACAATATACTATAATAAGGCCCGTATAGAGGTTTTTAAAATGGAGGGTTAACTCTTCTAAACTTCACTCTTGTATAAACTATCTTGGTAACATTAATACGCAATTACACAATAGAACCTTCCTAAAGCGGTCACCTTTGGGACTAGATTGCAATGGTCACCGTAGAGAGGTGGTCACTACACACAGGCTTTGGCATAGGCCTGACTAAGTCCCTACCAGTTTTTCTCTTATAAAAAGTGGTCCCTTTATTGAAGTGGTGACCAGTTTTTTCTCTTATAAAAAGTGGTCACATTATTGAGGTGGACACTTTACCAGGTTCCACTGTATTTAGCAATATAAAAGCTGAACACGAAGGAAATTAATAAAAAAAGCTGCATTTTTTCGACGTTCTAAACTTTGAAGAAAATGCTTAAAATCGATATATGATTAAACCCATCATCATCAGAATCATGGAAGTTAATATTGATTTATATGACATATCAAGAAACGTTACGTGTGTCATAATAATCATTATTTTATGACATAGCGTTTTACTTCAATGGGAGTAATGTCATAATCGTTATTTTATAGCCTATCATGACAAAGACGTGGCTTTTCAGTCGTAGATATGATATTTATGGAAAACCGTATATTCGCTCCTTTCAAGGACAGGCATGAGTATAGTTTCAACAGACATATTTATTGCACCAACTAATATGTCCTCTATGTTTTAAAGACCAAGCGAGTGAAAATTTCCATTGCTTTTATATGGTTATTAATATTTAAGACCGTCGCGAAAGTCCTCTCTAAATCCCATTATATCAGAAAGCGAGAACCATAAAAACGACATATTCAAACGCAACGCTTCATTTAGAACATTAGTTTTATATAACAATTTTTCTTTAGTAAATTTTAATTTTTTAATTAATTGCTTTACTTAAAAAGACTGGAATTTGAGAAAATGGAAAACATCCAAGAAGCATGAAAGAAAGAGAGAGAGAGAGAGATTTCAGATGCGTCATCAACGATCCTTTACCTCTAACGAAGGATTGCTATCAGCATGCCCTAAAGCTTCAATGTCCTACTTTTATATTTCACTAATATACGAGATATAGTATATAATCTTTATATGAGATATATATACCGAGATGTGTACATATATATATATATAATCTTTTCATTCTAAATTCCTCCCTAGTACTTTGTATTTTATTTCTGGTACAATTGATCAGTCATTTTGAAAAGGGGTAAACTCCATATGAAAACAATGAAATATAACCCCTTTTCAAAATGATCGATTCACTCCACATTGTCCTGGAAATTATTACTGAAATTAGTCATCAAATTATGAATTAATTATTGAAACATCCATTAATTTTATAATTGAAATTTCCTCGTGTTAAAACACTTTTTACTTGCAATCAAATACGTAGCTGTATAATTTAATAAATAGTATATATATATATATATTTATTTAATATATATATAGAGAGAGAGAGAGAGCTACTTATTTGATTACAAGTAAAAAATGTTTTAAAAAATTTTTTTATTAAAATATTTCGATGAAACAAATAGGAGTTCTCATCACCTTCACCGTTCCCCATTTGGTGGGACAAAGTCACCCTGGTTGACGATAATAGAAATATGAATTTAATAATATAAACGATTATGTTAAAATAGCAATACTGATCGAATATTAAAAATAAGCAGTTTATAAAAAGAAATATGTTAGAGACAGCGATGTTATTTTGTTTACATTTCGTAATAATTAATACACAGCACACATAAATTGATTGTCAACAAATTTGCATTGCAACTTGTACCATTAAATATGTATCGCTATGTATTAGCATATAACCATTAATAACAAAACCATATCTTGTATTCAATGATTCACAAGTAAAATATGACGTCACTAGACCGAGTACTGTAAAAATTTATTTTTGTATCTGGGTCACAGGTTCCATTATCCTTTGACAACATCTATCTCAACCCAATATCAATTGTGTCAATCAAATCGAATTCAATTTTTTCTCTATGCACGCGATGATTAAGTATGCGGGGAATGGTATGTAAGAGACATCTTAAATATACTTTGTCATTTCAAACTTTCATAGACAAGACATTTGCCATTCTTAGTTTCCATGAAAGTATTCTTTGCCGCTCCAGAATTTCACGGATAATTCATTTGCCATTCTTGATTTTCATGGAAATATTATCTGTCAATTCAAAATTTCATAGACAAGCAAGTTATTGGCCCCTTTTTTTCCACACTTCGTGGACAAGCCATTGGCTATTTGTAAATTTCGTGAACAATAATTTTCAAAAGAATACAATAACAGGCCAGGGCTTACCATAACTAATAAAATTTCGCCACTGGTCTAACGTATAAGAAAAGATTCCGAAACATTTCGAGAACAGCTGTTCCTTTTATCAAGCGAAATGTAATAATTTGTCATTCTTAAATTTCATGGACAAGAAATTATTCGCTATTTTTAAATTTCATGGACAAAAAATTATTTGCATTTTTAAATTTCATGGACAAGAAATTATTTGCCATTCTTAAATTTAACGGATAAATTCTTTACTATTCCGTATCTGATTACAGACTTTAACATTCCTGATAAAATAGAAACAATTTAAAATTTATATGACTACTATGGAAATTATTATACGATAATCCATATACGATCTAATAATAATAATACAGAAGGTAGTCTTGAATATTTGGCACTGCCCGTTTGAAGTCTTTACCATCAAAAGCAAGAACACATAAATAATAATAATAATAATAATAATAATAATAAGGGAGAAAATATTATCTATTAATAATATAAAGATCTATCCTATCTTACAGCTGAATGGACAGAGCGAAGCATTGGATTTAAACCTGATAAATCTGGTTGGTGGATCAGGTTAAACGATCTCTGTCTATTATGAAAGGAAGGACCAAGAAATCTTCTTGTGTGTGTACGTTCTCATGTATATGTTAATGGTATTTAATTGAAAATATATGCCGATATTAAATTTTAGCGACAGTGTGGGGAACAAATCAAAACTATAATTTACTCGTCGCGAAGTTCCTGAGTATTTGCATTGTACCCACGAAACAACTTTTACGTTTTAATCATGGACAAAAAAGGCGAAAGAGAAGGTTTAAAAACCTCACTACCCCGTCTGGTCAGCCTAACGACCATCACTTTCGTATAGAAGGTAGGTAGCCAATACTTTACAAGAAGTGTGTAGCCAATATTTTACAAGAAATGTGTAGCCAATACTTTACAAGAAATGTGTAGCCAATACTTTGCAAGAAATATGTAACCAATACTTTGCAAGAAGCGTGTAGCCAATACTTTGCAAGAAGCGTGTAGCCAATACTTTGCAAGAAGCGTGTAGCCAATACTTTACAAGAAGCGTGTAGTCAATACTTTGCAAGAAGCGTGTAGCCAATGCTTTGCAAGAAGTGTACAGCCAATACTTTACAAGAAGTGTGTAGCCAATACTTTACAAGAAGTGTGTAGCCAATACTTTGCAAGAAATGTGCAGCCAATACTTTGCAAGACGTGTGTAACCAATACTTTACAAGAAGCGTGTAGCCAGTACCGCCATACAAAAGACATATGGTCTTCACACAAGGTACTTCCAAAACCTTCACACAGAATATCTTCAATACCTCCACAAAAGAAGTATGTGTTCAACACCTCCAGTCATGGGCGCCCATATAAATAATTTGTGGGGGAGGGGACGCTCAGAAAAATCATTACCTCCTGCAAGACTGTCAAACATTTCGGTAAATGTACTAGATACTAAAGTACTACAAAAATAATTTATACTGCTTGACAATTAGTGATGAGCTAAAAAGTACCTTATTTTGAAATGCGAAAGGTCCATCAAAAATGCTCATAACTTTTTGCCAGTGGGTAGTCTGTTCTATTACCGTGTTACATACCCAAGCGTCCAAATTCGCGCATGCGCACACGACATATAACACACCCTGTTTTAAAAGCAATATTCATTCATCGGTTCACACCAAGATGTGTTGAAATTGTTACCAAAAATTCGTAATAAAAAAAAAATTGTATTTTGTTTACTTCCAAAAATTCATTATTGTACTTTTGAAAATAAACGCATAGCAGCATAAGGCAAATAAAATTTTTAAGCAATTGCTAGGGGTGGGCTTTCAGCCCCTCCCTCGTTCCCTTTATGGCCTTACACTCTCCCAGCATGACTGTAACCAGAGGGGACTTTAGAAATAGCCTCCTCGAGATCAATTTTAACGGATTTGTTATTGCTTTGTATGTTGTAATTTATCGATGCAATGCTGTAAAAATTTTGAACCCCCCCCAAATTAAATCCTAGCTACAGTCATGCTCCAGCATGTTTTCAGGATGAAAATTTTTTGGAGGAAACTCCATTAAACAGTGAATAGATAATAGCCAAAAATAATAATAAAAGCAATTGCAAAAAACAAAAAATTTAAATATGTAAAAAAAAACTCTTCATCAAGTGAAGGAAAAAAATTATTTATTTATTTATTCTATATGCTGATTGATCGCCAGGGTCACATTGGTTCCAACCAGACCAGCGGCTTAAAGTTAAAATCAATGACAGCGTCATAAATTTATGTCGCCGCGCGTCAGAAGTCCATGATTTTAGGGAAAAAGCCTTGAAAAGTGAAGGCGATGCATCCATAAATACAGCCACCAAAGGCGGATATTATCAGAGGAAAAACACAACCCTATCTCCTTCTCTCATAAAACATGTTATGAAAAGAAACAAAAGCATAAAATTCCCATTTCTAGAAAAAGACCAAAGTTGTATTTTTTATGCGCGTCTATCTGTACGTCAGATGTCAAAACACATAAATTTATGAGCTTTGTAATCAGATGTCTAATGCGTTGTCTCCCGTTTTTTATCGCAGAAGTAAAAATTTATGAAAAAAGGGAAATACGGTGTAACCTTATCTAATTTCCGTTATCTTCAGAACTATTAGACACGCCTGTGTTTCAGGTGCCGGAACGTTTACGACAACGTTCCAGTTAATAAATAAATAAATAAATATGTATAACAATACTCCTTATACAGTGGCGGATTTACTAATGGACTAACTAGGCTGATGCCTAAGGCGGAAATTTTTTTTTTGAAAAGTTTGCGAAGGCAGGGATTTTTTGGCGGCCAATTAAATTCCTAATTTTGATTTGTTATGCTCAGAGGCATTACTTGGCATTGGCAAAGTGGGAGCTGCCATGTGCTGCGCTCCGAGAGATTTCAAAAGGCGCCAAATTCGCGAATACTTGCCAAAAGACGAATTTGAAATATCCGTCATGGGCGTCAAATTAAGAATTTGACAAAAGCGTCAAAATCTCTGTTATGCCTCTAGTCAGTGCGGTTTCTAGGCGTTTTGCCGCCCTAGGCAAGAATTGAAAAATGCCGCCCCCGCCGCCCTTTCACTACCATCACCTTTCGACTAGATCTCCCTCTCTACCACCACCAACATCCAGCGGTTCAACAACGTAAATCTTCTATTATACTTTTAATCATTAAACCCGTTAATTATATTTATATTTTAAACTTATATTAGTTATTTTGTAATATTAGAATATTGTGAATAGTAAAACAATTGCTACATGTTATAATTGTTTAATTTCAACATTTTATATTTTTGAAAACTGAGATATTAAAGGAGTAATATTTCAAAACACAACGTTGTATTATCAGAGCTAGAAGGCTTAAATGTATTAGATATAAAAGAACTTGTATGCAAAATTAAACAATGAAACACATCAAACATTTTTACATTCGTCAAAGTAAAGACTTAATTAATTATAATATAATTAATTTAACTTAATTAAGTGTAATATAATTAATCATAACTTAATTAATTGTAACATAATTAATCGTAATATAATTAATTGTAACTTAATTAATTGTAACTTAATTAATTGTAACTTAATTAATTGTAACTTAATTAATTGTAACTTAATTAATTGTAACTTAATTAATTGTAATATAATTAATCGTTCCGTAGGCTTTTGAAAACAGTTCGGTGTTTTAATTTTTCCTCTTTTACATTTTTTCTCCTCATTTGCTCAATTTTTTATTCGTTTGACTTAAAATTATTTTTTTACGCCATTTTGCCGCCCTAGGCGGTCGCCTACTCTGGCCTAATGGTAGAAACGGCTCTGCTAGTTACGTTTGGTGCGGTTAGGCGGCAAAATATGTCAGAGCTTCGTAGCGGCAAAATCGTAAATCTGCCTCTGTCTTTATACCAGTATTTCAATTATCAAAGCTTCGGTCTTTAAATGCTATCCGTGTTCGTAAGACGGCTTTAAAAACGTGAGACGACCTTTGGAAAAATGCTAAACTGGATTAAGAGAGGAATTAACATATTCGCAGGAAAGGGCACTTTAAAAATTATGAAACCCACAATAATTACATATGCAATTATGATATTTTAAATAGGCACCGATTTTCCGATTATTTTCTTTCTGCATATTTTGTAAAGTGCGAAAGGGGGTGACATCTTGGCCGCGAATGGATACGTTAGACAAGGTCACATGAATAATGCAGCAGCGGTTCCCATATCATGGGGTTTTGTTGTCAGCTTGTTGCACAGAACTGGTTCCTCCATTTCTGCTCCAGGCCTCCATGGAGGTTAATATCGCCGTTCGTAACTTTCTCAGCTCCTCCATTTCCACCCATTTACAAAAGTTCCCATCATCAGAAAACTCCCATCATTTCAAAGATTCATCATTCAAGAGTTTGCGAGTTAGGTTAGGCATAGCAAAGAAAGGGATTTTCTTTCCTGCCATATAACCGAAGATAGTATAGAGCAGTGATTCCTAAAAGAAGGATTTTTCATGGAACACAAGGGAAAAACCTTTGAAGGATCAAGAACTAAAGGGATTTTATACTCGCAAACTGAACCATAAGCGTTCATTACGGACACTGGAGTACACAAGGGCGAAGTTGATGTGGTCATATACCGCCATTGCGATGTAATTTTGCTTATATAGGCTACATATGGATATACGGAGTTGAAGTTCGTAAGCCCCTTATAAGCCTGTAGCCCCCCTCCCCTTATAAACTTCCTGCGTGCACTGATTAGTATGAAGCGTTATCAATCCAACATAGGATTCCGTACATAGGCACCCCGAGGGAGGTGCAAGGAGGTGGGCTTGCACCCTCTTGGCTTATGAAAAAAGGGGGGAAAAGGACTGAATCTACAAAAAACTATAGTCTAACAACATTATTCAATTGAAATTTTTTCTGGTTGCGCCCCTTCTGGATATAATTCCGGGGGCGCACATGATTCCATATCATTTTAAAGTATATTAATTCCAAACTCACAATTCAAATTTTGAATCGGGGACGGGGCAACTGCTCGTATTGCGCCCTTCCCTGTCACCGTTCCTACTTCTTGTATAAAATTCAAATGAAGGTTAAAGTCACCATACTTTAATAAACCTATGATTAAATTGAACAGCAATAAAATTATAAGCATCGCCATTGTCTTGTGGTTTGAAAGCAACCTTTGTATGGTAATAATAAAACAAACGTTTTTCGAATCCCGATTTAATGGGACGTTCGTCATGTCTCAGCTAATATACTTAGTCGTATCGCGACGTAAATTTCAAAACGAACTAACAAAATTTACATTTAATAGGTGCTTGAAAAAGTAAAAATAAAAATGTAAAAGTAAAAAAGTAGAAATAGTTAACTTTGAGATTACAATTTTAAGTTTGTTGAACTATGTCCAAAATGCTTTTGCTACTTCTCTCCCTCCCTCTCTCTCTCTCTCTCTCTCTCTCTCTCTCTCTCCTTCATATATGGGAAATATATATTGAATCATATACGAAGAGTACATTCAACAAAAGATTTAGGAATTATCATTAGAATGAATTCATGCGAACCTTTCTGAGCAACCACATGCATTCAAACTAAATGTTTTAAAAGAGGTGTTCAAACCTTTTCCGATTGAATTTTGACAAAACATTGTATAAGCAAGCAAGTTAATACAACTTTGTGTAAAGAAGCAAGTGAATTACGAAAAGGCTGCTTGAACAGTAGCATTAAAACCCAAATCCATTTAATATATTAGTGTTCTTGCGTTTATTTTATGTGTATTATGACAAATTCGATAATCGTAATTTCTTACGCATACGTGCTTCCCTTATTTAGACTAACATGTAATATCTGACTTCTATATATAAACATAATATGAGATTTGAAGGCGCAAAAATTACGTTATTCACACTGTTAAGCTGCAAAATATCTCCTCTCCATCAG
>QLNU02003225.1:51051865-51069737 GCA_006491805.2 Dysdera silvatica | reverse complement strand
TAGTAGAATTTTAAACATACAGTAAAACCTGCCTAAATTGACCACCTGTGGAACTGGACAGCGCGGTCGATATAGAGAGGTGGCCACCATACACAACAGACTTTAGTATAGGCATGATTATGTCTCTACTAGTTCTCTCTTATAAAAGTGGTCAGGTATTCAGGTAGTCATTTTACTAGGTTCCACTGTACTTTTAATTTTACTAAATTATATTTCATCTTTATGTTATCTCCTTTTCACGTAGGTTTAATTAACATAATTTTAAAAAGAGGGGTTGTGCGTTTTTCGAAAAGATTAATTTTTCATAAAAAAAGAAAAAAGGCATTTTCTAGTTTTAAGTTTTTGAATGATTACATAAAGTTTTAAAATCTACTCTTTTCGTATTTGGGAACCGGATAAATTGACCACCTGGATAAAGTGACCACCTTGGTAAACTGACCGCCTTGATAAATTGACCACCTGAATAAAGTGACCACCTTCGGAAATTGACCACCTGGATAAAGTGACCACCTTCGTAAAGAGACCACCTTGATAAATTGACCACCTGATTACAGTGACCACTTTTTATAAGAGAGAACTGGTAGGGACTTAGTCATGTCTATACCAGAGTCTGCTGTATATAGTGACCACCTGTCTATGGTGGCCATTGCAACCTAGTCTCAAGGGTGGTCTCTTTAGGCAAGTTCTACTGTATTTATAATTCTAAGCTTATAGTTAACCACGCATTTAAAGTCGGTGTTCTGCGATCCCGGCATATGGATATTATAGGATTACACGTCTCCCGATTGACGTCTCATCCTGTTTAACGGCTTTCTTTTTCCATGCTTTGAAAGTCTTTAAGGGAGAAAGTACAGTGTATGTACATAAACAGTAAAACAGTCTTTAAAAAATAGCTGGACAGAAACTAATTGCATTTTGGCGTGCAAAGTTTTTTTTTTTATTTATTGACAATCAAAATTACTTGCATTTAAATGCGCAAAAATTACTGGCATATAAATGTACAGACTTCTTCTGAACTTCTGAATAAGAAGAAATTACACGGCGCGATTTATAAGTGTTACCGCACATAAAATTTAACTTTTCCATTACTTGGAAAATCTTTAAAACACCTGCCGAAATGACACACGAAAAACCCATGCGAGCAATTCCATTTCCTAAAGGAAATGGAATTGACAAGAAGACAGCTGCTGTTTATGCAGACCTTTCCGTTACCTGGCAAAAGTATTTTCGATGACCGGCGACCATGTGAATTTTCAACTACGCAAACTGCTCATTAAAACAATGTGCTTCGTCTCACGGAAATGCGTCTTCTCGGAAATCAGGCGTGAACTGCCAAGATTTTTAAATCACGGAAATCGAAGTACAAGCAATCAGTATTTCCACAACACGGATTCAGTTAACATTGAAAGACTTAAAAAAAAAAAAGATTTCACATGCATTGACATAATAAATACACGGAATAATATTTATTTGTCACTAGTAATTTGTGTAGAAATCGTAATTTTATTGCTCGAGGAAGTGAAGTCGTCAATATGGAAGGCATGTTGGAAAATTAATTGGCCGATTGAAACTGAACGTTTGAAAAATACTGTGAAACCGGCGGAAAACGAAATTAGGGCGAGCTAGTTAAACGATAATTACTAGAGCTAGCGGAATAAAAGTTGTGTTGATGATATAATTACACGGAATGATGATATAATTACACGGAAGATGCTCAAGAATTACCGGTAAATTAAAAAAAATCGGTCAAGTGGATTTGGTAGGAATAACGTCGGAGGTAAGCAAATTTAAGTGCAGATAATTTAATAATTTAAATTAAAATAATAATAATAATTTAATTTTTTGACACTAATTTACAGTCCTTACTCTTTTCCATCAATTTACTTTTTTAACCTTAAATTAATTTGAATGTTCAAACTTTTCCAATAACTTAGAGTCATTTACAATTTTTTCAACCTTTAAATTAATTTCAAATGCCCAGACTTTTCCATTAATTTACAGTCCTTTCTATTTTCCATCAATTTATGATTTTACCCTTTAAATAAATTTAAGGTACTCAAACTTTTCCACTAACTTACAGTCCTTACTATTTTCCATCAATTTATGATTTTACCCTTTAAATTAATTTAAGTACTCAAACTTTTCCACTAACTTACAGTCCTTACTATTTTCCATCAATTTATGATTTTACCCAAATTAATTTAAGATACTCAAACTTTTCCACTAATTTACAGTCTTTCCTACCTTCTATCAGTTTACGATGTTTCCATTGTCTGTCTATCTGTCTGTCTGTGTTTGTTTATTTCCATCAACTTGCGATGTTCACCTTTTCCATTAATTTAAAATCAAATATAAATGTAGCTGATAAAATTTTTAAGTTAATATTTATTACTTGTATAATATATTTCTTCCTTACCGTCCATGAGAATAATTGATAGGTTAAACATTTCTATAAAACACCGTTTATAATTAGTTCTAAACAATCAATTTAACAAGAAGAAAAAAACACTTACATTTTATAAAAGAGAAGGAGAGATTATCAACTATTATTATACCTAAATAATAAGAAATAATAAGATAATAACTTGTGCCATTTAAGTTTTTCAAATAAAAAACCATTCCAGTTACAAACAGAAACAAGTTTTATAACCGTTACCTAACAACAAAAGAATAAACCGAGTTATCATTTTGTATGATCTTCATTGTTAATAAGTTTACTAACAATAGCTGGCTGAGAAAAAAAATCCCGCCGTCACATATGAAAAGTAGCATTCATTTGAAAGTGGGGCACACATGTGGGGTCACGGACCCCCACCCTCCCGAAAAATATCGAGGGATTCATTTAATTTAAATTATTTAATTATGCAAAAACAGATATTTTTCGGAGATGGTTCTGAAATCCGTGTTGCATGAATAGTGCAGAAACATCTTTTTGTTATGAGCAAATTGTGGTAGCTCCAGTACATATCAACTATTCCGCATTAACTTCTAGAAGAATCTAGAACATATAATTTTAGCGGAATGTAGAACGTAACATATCCGCAAGTCTTAAATTTCTTCCGCTCTAGAAAGTTCAGATGGTAATAAGTTTCAAGACCAGAATAAGGTTTCGAAAATTTGTCGGAAATTCCGTATGCTTGGGGCTGATTTGATTTGAGAACGGTGAAAATGCACAATCCGCTCACAAATGGAGAATATAAAGTATATATACAATTCTCAGTTGCAAACCATTCGCAAATTACATTACGCTAAATATCTTTTTAATTTACTTGCATTAAGGGGGAGGCCAACTTGAACCAAATATTGGGAAGAAAGGCGAGTGAAACCCAATTCTATCCATTTTCTTAACAGCTAATTTAAGGGTCTTTACAATTATCTCCATAATTTTATTAAAAGGAAAATCCCAAAATTTTAGACAACAAATTATTAAAAAATAATTTATCTTAATTATTTAATAATTATCAGAACACTGGAGACCGATGTCGGTGTAATAAAGAATAGGCCCGTTTTCTCCAAAATAAAATTCGGTTACATCCTCGCGATGACAGGAAAAATGCAAACAAAAACAATTAATACATTTGTATTATGTTGTTCACCCTCAGCAATGCATTTGTTTACTTACTATGCATCAATTTTAAGAGGATCCAGCCCCATAAATTTTTTTTGGTGGGGCCCTAAAGGGTCCTACACCTCTCTTAGAGTTGGCGTTGCTTGTTTTAAACTTGTAGTTTTCAAAATGAAAATGTAAAATGATAGGTTTCTTAACCATCATATTTTTGTTAATAATAACGGACATGACTACACCCAGCCACAGATGGGACATTTCTGGAGACCAAACTCCCTTCTCTCACCAGAACATTAAAATAAAAAGTCGCATGTTGTCAGACACCATATGATCTGCTGTTTATGTCGTTACAACCACTGATAAAAATTATGGATGGCGCAGTATAGCCCAGATGCTCTTGCGCCATAAAAAAGTCAAACAATCAATCAATCATTAAAAATTATGGAATCACATCCATCTAAACATTGAAAGGCTCATGATTGGAAATACATACAACCTATGGAAATTAATTTCTGAAAATAAGCGTACAGTTTAATGAAAATTGAACATCTGAGCTACAGATGGAAAGGCTTATATAAATAAACGTACGATGTCCGACCGAAATGCATAATAAAGTATAATAACATGTGTAGGAAAAAATTACAGAATTAAAATACATTTCAGGAAAAAATTATAGAATCAACGTAATTTCTGCAAAGGGAACCTGGCAATAAGAACATTTCTGAATATGAAGAGTTTGGAGATAAAAGGAGAATAGAGTTGAAGCCACGAATTAACAGTGTCATGGCGTTTTTACAGCAAGATGATGGCACCTGGAGGAGATAGACACCAATAAAAGCAACGAACAGAATTGTTGGACCTGTTACAGAAGTTCTGTTTGCAGTTGCTGGTCTCAAAGATTTTGTGCAACCATGGACGAAACGGGGCGGTTATAAAAGGTCAGCACGCCAGTCGTCCAAGGAGAACTTCAAAGCAGGAGAACAGAAAGTTGAACATAATGTGTCTGCGAAACCATAAATATACAACGAAACAAATGAAGACGGAGTAGGAGGAAGCAGATGAACACGTCTGTGCTAGAAAAGTACAGAATAGTCTAAAAGGAATGGCATTTTCTTGTAGGAGAGCAAAACAAAAACTATCTAAACAGATCCGAACACTATTCAAAAGAAAAGACATCGACAGTGGGTTGAAGAATACGAATCACGGTCTGTAGTTAATTGGATGTAATGACATATATATTGGATGTAATGACATATATATTGGATGTAATGACATATATATTGGATGTAATGACATATTTAGTGATGAATATTGTTGCATTGGATTTGCATTGCCCATAGAGGTAATGCTAAAAAGTTTGTTGATGCACTAATGAACATTATAACGATGACTGCTTCAAGAAAACTGTCATGTTCTCCAGTCACTTCTGGTTATGGACTACATATCAGGTAAAGGACCATGTCTACATATCAAGTAAAGGACCATGTCTACATATCAAGTAAAGGACCATCATTGTCATTTGCAATCATCCCAAATATAATCAATGAATAAATGTACATTGACATTTTGTATATTTTTTTTTTTTAGTATTTTTCGATTCCATCAGTTGAAAGTGATTTTGGCGATGCTGAGGTCACATTTCGAGACGACAAACTGTAAATCATAGGGCCTAAAACAGTGGCGGATCTAGGGGAGGGGGATTAGGGAAATTCCCCCCCCTAATCCATAAAAATGGGGGTGAAAATCGGTTATAACGAGCGCCGATTATAACGACCAACCACATATAACGACGGAATTTTTATAAAAAGTTTGATTTCCTATTTTATTTTGTTTTTTTAAATACTCGTTAATTACAAGGTCCAAAAAAAAAAAAAACTAAGAGTGGTTGGAGTGGCTAAGAGTGGTTAAGTTGTATAGCGCTTATACCAAAATTCATAGTTTCCTTGCTAAATACGGGCTCGTTACAAGGGTCTTACTGCATTTTAGATCCCCTACCCCCAAAAAAAAAATAAATCCCTCTCTGGGTCTACCTCTGTATATACCATATATCGTGTGGGCTGATTCCATAATGTTCTCCTAAGATACACAGGCATTATTTCCCACACATATTATTTCACTTTTTTATGTATTTCAATCACAAATATCGTACGTTTATTTATATGTCCTTCTGTCTATAGCTCAGATATGCAGTTTTCAGTAAATTATGTTTGTGTTTCGTCAAATTAATTTCCGTCGGACATATGTTTTTTCTATTATATGCTTCCGTGTCCATGTGGCAATGATTCCACGATTTTTGCGAACGCTTGTACATTTGAAAATTTAAATAATATCTGGTGCATCTAATATCGATATAACATTGGAGGAAATGGAAGGTACTCAGAAAGAAAATAAATAAATAGATAAAAAATACTTCAAGAGACATTTAACGCACACCATTAAACCGCATGTTTCCTGATAATTAAGTTTACTTTTCAAGCCGTTTAAACTTGGGTTTTTTTTTCAGAGTTAGAAATGAAACATTCACTTTTCTTTTTACGACCATTATTAGGGACGTAGCAATTAAAAAATTATGGGGAGTAGTCTTAAAAAAAAGATCGTGTAATTCGATGTTTGTATTAGGCAGGATATTCGTATTAAGCAGAATGTTCGTATTAGGCAAAATGTTCGTATTAGGCAGGGGGGAATTGGGAAAGGTGGCCGTCGGAGGCGGCACTGTAATCCCAGACATGATGTGACTCAATGTTAAAGAAAAAAAAAACATGACTTAATAACCAATGAGAACGGCTTGAACTATTTGCCCCTCCGCCATACTATTCTATGCCAATGATTACCATTTTAATAATGAAGAGAGAGAGAGAGAAAAGTGGCACACAATATAAAATTATTCCGCCATTATGTATCTTGTGTTGTAACTTGGTAAAAACCGCGAAAAAAAGGAAATAAGAAAACAGTTTCTGCTCCTGGTGACTTCGTATTTCAACTTCGGAGACTTCGTTTGGCGCAAAACGACCTTTGTGTATCCTTCCGCGTAAAAAATTTAACCAACTAACGATCAAAAGCGGAATGAATAATAATTCGCTAACTACCACATTCAGCGCTTTTTTCGCCAAAAAGGGCATAATATGTTCACCCTAAAACGCGCTTCACAACGAATACGATGTACATTTAATAGTTTGGAAAATCACGCATTCCTTAAGTTTGTAAGTCCCTTAACCGTAGGACAACGACCAAAATCTAAACTGAAAATACAACGAAGAAGAAGAAGAAGAAATGACTTTTAAACTAGCATGTTCAGAAATGCTAGTTTATACTAAGAAGAAAATGCTAGTTTGAACTAAGAAGTTTAACTCTTTAGTTAGTTAGTGAGTTAAGGGTTCATAGTTGATATGATAATGGTACCGATAATTTATATTTGGCACTTTTAAGAATGTTAGTTAAGCGAATACGTAAATATCATATTGTACTAAATACATAAATAAAACTCAAAACTAAAAAATGTAAATTCCTAAAATTATTAGTGAAAAAATAAATCATAATGCGATGTAATGAATCAGTTTTTTTTTTCTGCAATAGGTTCATTTTATTTTCATATTTTAAATTTTATTTATATGTAGGATATTTAGTAATATTTTTATATAATATTTTGTGCCTAAAAAATCAGCTGTTTTTGGATCCATATACCTATCTGCCAGCGTTATTTCCGAAGTGGTAGGGATATAGCAAAAAAGGGAGGCTTCTGCTGAAAATGCATCGTAACTTTAAATATTTGATGAAATTTAAAATGATTTAATGAAAATACATTCAGTAGAATGGGAAAAGAAAAGCCAATGTTCACAAAGGAACAGTAGAGAAAGAAAGAGAAAGAATAATATTTTTTCAAAAAGAAAAACGCATTTTTAAAATTTTCAGACCGAAAAATTTTCCGTTTCTGAAAATTTTCCCACCCACATCTCTATTCAAAACATTAACTTTATAACCATCTGTTTTCACTTATTAACCCTTTACTTTCTGTAAATGAATACGACGATAATTTAAAATAATTATGAAGAAAAATATTGATTGGAAAAACTTACGATTAGTTTTGTTTTCAATCTCCAAGATGTCCCGGATTTCGCTCTATGGATATATCCAATCCTTTTGCAAATACCACCAGACAACTAATCAAAATTATTAATTATTGACCGTCCTTCAAATAATTATCATGGTGTCCATTATTACACTTGAAATTACGGACGTAGTGTCAATTATTTAAAACTAAAAAACGGAATGAAGAAGATGCAACCTTGCGCCCTGGGAGAAATCATCAAAACTAACAGGTCAGAGCAAGTTGTTATACGCCAGCCCACGTTTCTATTTACTTTTGTAGTCTTTGCAACTTTCTGTCAAAGTGTTTGTGGCGCCATCTATGGGCTTTAAATTTATTAAAATCGTATTCCAAGACTGCTTTCGTTAGATAATTTAGCCGTAATTTCAACTTTTTGGTGTAGGCAAAAGTGAAGTCAAAGATTGGTTCACTGGTTTAGTTTCAGAAGATTTGGAGCTTATGCCAGCCCTGATTTAGAGTGATAAGTGTCCTGGGTACAGCAAAGGAAATCTTAAATATAACGCATAATCTCCTCTCTAAGCTAAGAGGCTTACCCCCAACAAACATAAATACGAAAGCTTATGCATATATGGTTTCAGAAACTTCTAGTTTTGACCCACCCCACCCCATGAATATTTGAGCGGCTCGGGGCAAGAGCACAAATTAAAACTTGCTTAGTCTATGTCCAAGCACTCAAGTGCTTAAATTAAGCCCTTTTCGATCCTCCATCCTCCTCAAAGGTGTGCTTCAATCCTCTATCCTCCTCAAAGGTGTGCTTCAATCCTCCATCCTCCTCAAAGGTGTGCTTCAATCCTCTATCCTCCTCAAAGGTGTGCTTCAATCCTCCATCCTCCTCAAAGGTGTGCTTCAATCCTCCATCCTCCTCGAAGGTATGTTTCAGTCCTCCCTCCTTCTCAAAGGTGTGCTTCAATACTCCATCCTCAAGTAATTTACCTTTATGATGATTAGATCGAAAAATGTACGTAAAAATATAATTTCCATTGCTTAAATTGAAAAATTGTGTGAAACTATAATTTCCATATGATTGAAAATAAGAGAGATGGTGCATTCTGTTTCAACAACCCTGTGCGTGCCTATATGTTCTGTTGATGTGTCGGTGATGTAAATTAATTTGCAAGTATAGTTAGCTCGTTATAAGTTTTTAATAATGATTGCAAAATAATTCTGGAAAATGTTTTTTCTTATTAGAAAGGTTTAAATATTTTTCAAAGAGGAAATATGATGCCCGTAAAAATAAAAACCCACAAAACGATGTACGCTCATATTCTGTATCAAAAACAAGGAGTTGAATGGCAGTAATGTTTACAGATTTAACTAATATTCCCACCGTCAAGTAAAACTCTATTACACAAATCACAGTATTCTAATCTCCTTTGTAATTACACTAGCCATTGCAATTTCCTACCGACGTCAGTACAATTAGTTAATATGCCTCTGAACTTTAAAATTCGTTACCGATAACTATTTTAAAATAAATTTTCAGATCGGAAACTTCGAGAAACTAAATGTTTCTTTTAACGCAGAGCATTTTAAGGGCTGCAATCAAAATCCTTGAAGTTTATGAACATACATGTTTACGAAATTCACTTGCATCACTAGAAAATAATTTACTTATTATATACAATTTTTGTATTAACCAATATAATAATAAATAATTATCATATTATCAGTTAGAGAAATTCAATTGCCAATGGAACCTCACATAAGAAGAAGAGCCTGCAAAAATTCGACGAAACTCTTCCAAGATTGAGATATGTTTCCTATCGAAAAATGGTTGTTGCAGAAGGTGGTTGTGGAATGGAGGCTGTTCTAATTCCATGACTATCTTCATGAACCGTCAAAACTTAAAATATTTTATATGGAAGCCATGGGCGTACGCAGAAAGTTCGTAAAAAAAGAGGGAGCTTACAGGCTTATAATGGGAAGTTACATATGTATATATACAAAATTTCATCGCAATAAGGGGTTACAACCCCTCATCAATAACCCCTGTAACCAAGGTCGAGCCAAGTCCCATTAAAAATTTAGTTTCGGGGGGAACCGGTCCCTAAGATCCCCCCCCGGATAAGGGCATGCTTGTAACTGAAACTAATACAATTGCATAAAAATATGTCATATATTTCAACCTCCAAAGGTCGAAATAATTTTACCATTAACCGAAAACAGAACTTCTTTGCTAATATTTGACCCCACCACTTTCACTTTTTCTAAGAAGATTTGTTTACACAAAACTGATACAAATGCATTGCTTTTTAACTTTCAGTGACATCTAACTTCTTCCCCTTGAATTAAAACATATTTAATATAAGATAAAATAAAGTAAGCGAGATATGTATATGTCACCATTTCAGGCGAAATTTCAGGTCTTTAAAACTCTTTTTTTTTTAATTACGAATTTTTATTTTACGATTCAAAACAAGAGAGAGGGAAAGATGAAGAGAGTTTGATTTCAAAAATCCTCACGTTTTTAAAGAAGGAATTTTTGAAAGCATTTAAAATTCTTCCTTCGAGCAGATGATCGTAGAATTGTGTAAAGAGGACAGGTGAAGGGAGGAATAAACCTTCGAAGCGGTCAAATCTTGCTGTTTCTATTGTTTTAGAGTTGAGGTGGGGGTGGGATGCCTCTGGATATTTTTTTGCATACCCCACTGTTTTCTTCCCAAAATTAGGCGTTGGGACATTCTTTCCAAAGACACAATAGGAAATGAGAAGTGCTCTGTACCCTTTCCCCAGCTTCCGGTAAGTTTGGCTGGAAACAAGCATTTTTTTTTTCCCTTCTTCTTGGATTTTAAACCGGTCCGTTAACATCGTCTTTCTTCAACTTTGCTATTTGGAACCGGCTCGAACTGGATTGGCCATTGAGGTGAAAACAGAGAGTGTGTAGGCAGAACACGCCTAAATTGCTTGCTCAGAACGAACAATTCACCCTAAAGAAGAGGAAGAAGAAATAATCGACGTGGGATCATGGACTCATGAACATGGCGTCGTAGCTCATGAACAATTGGACGTTATGGTAATCTACAATCAAACCAGCGTTCGATCCAAAAGAGTTCACGGTTTACTCTTGTCTTGTTTTTAAAAAGGGAAGATGAGAGTGTTGTTCTTTCAGCGTGGTTCGGAATTCATTGTCTCAAGTCTGGGAAGAACATAACGAAAGCTATTTTTATTTCATGCGCGTTATCTGTGATGTTTTCATGATGTTGTGGAAGTTGAAGGAAGTTAAAATTGGTATATTGTGGATAAAAGTGAAGTTTTTGACTGGAGTTATGGCAGACTATGTACAGCGCCGTTAAAACGGCGCTGTACATTGTCTGCCATATCAGATGTTCAAATTGAGAGGAACCTGCGCCTCTATGTTGGCAGCTTGCTAGCACATACGAAGAATGTACAGTAAAACCTATGAGCAATGTCTTTTATACAGTGGCGATTCTAAACAAAAAAAAATTAAGGAGTACCTGCCTATGTGCACTGTGCCTATGGCGGCATCCGTGCACATAGGCAGGTAACATAATCCGGTAACATTTGGGGGGGCCATGGGCCAGAACGACCACTGCTTTTATATTTGAAGCGGCATGACTCTTACAGTCCTGACGCCACAAAGATTAAATTGTCCAACCTATATTCCTCAGCTACCGAACAAATTTTTCTGCCAATGACTTTTTTTATAAAGAAAAGAATGACTTTAGCAGGGCCGAGGATAGTAGGGGTGCCCAGGAGCCCGATCCAAAATATTTTCGTTTTACTTTTTTTCAAAACCATCTGCAGGCATTCACTATATAGAAAGTTTTGACCTTTCAAAAAGAGAGATCAATGTGAAGAAATTTTTTGACCGGAAATTTTCATCTGATCGCGAAATCGGATGACCGTATTTAAGAGGTGTCAGTTAAGAGAGGTTTTACTGTAATTCTACGCGAATTATTTAAAAAAATATTTTAAAATCCGTTAGCTTTTAGTTATTGAGAAATGGTTGAGAATGGAGAAGGAGATAGGAATTCGTTGAAAGTGGGGGAGGGGGCACTAAACTGCCCATGGGCCCGTAAAACCTATCTCTGGCCTTATGGCCGCCCATATGGGGGGGGGGCAGAGGGGGCTCGAGTTCCCCTTAGCCATTCAGATATTTGATTTGCCCGAACCTGCTATGCATTTATTTTCAAAAGTTTTACAGTCACATTTTAAAATAAGGTACTTTTTAGCTCATTACTAATTGTCAGGTAGTATCAATTATTTTTGTAGCGTTTTGGTATCTTGTACATTCACTAAAATTCTCGACAGCTTTGAGAAAAAGATGATAATTTTTCTCATCCCCCTAAAAGTACTTGTTAATTTTCTTAGCCCCTCCCAGAAGTACTTGTGTGGGCGCCATGCTAACCCTAGTGGGTTGGTTTCATTCGTAAAAACAAAACTGGCTCGTAAAAATAAAAGTACATATTTGCATTCCCGGAACCAAAAAATAGGATACCCATCAGGAGCGGATACAGACTTTCATTTGGGGGGTCAAGGACAGAATTTGCCATGGTCTTGGAATAACACCCTTCATTTATCATGAAAATCGGAATTTTTTACAGTGAAAAAATATATTATACAATAATTTCTGCCACCCACGTATATATTATAGCTCAAACTAGAGCTTTATTCGTTTTTGGAGAAAAAGAGACGCTTTCCCCATCCTGGATTCGAACCAGGGTCCCTCCGTTTAGCCCGGAGTGTCTTGGACCGCTAGACGAATGAGGACAGGAAACAACGCTCTCTTTCTCCGTATGTAAAGATGTTAAGGTATTATTACCCTCCGCAGGGATAACACAATTGCCAAATATGGTCAACACAAGAAAGCCTCCGGGGCGAGAATTTTGTGAGTTTTCGTGGGGGAAATTTATTATACTATAATTTTTGCCACCCACGTATTAATTACAGCTCAAACTAGAGCTTGTGTAATTTTGGAGAAAAAGAGACGCTTTCCCCATCCTGGATTCGAACCAGGGTCCCTCCGTTTAGCCCGGAGTGTCTTGGACCGCTAGACGAATGAGGACAGGAAACAACGCTCTCTTTCTCCGTATGTAAAGGTGTTAAGGTATTATTACCCTCCGCAGGGATAACACAATTGCCAAATATGGTCAACACAGAAAAGCCTCCGGGGCGAGATTTTTGTGAGTTTTTCGTGGGGGAATTTATTATACAATAATTTCTGCCACCCACGTATAGATTATAGCTCAAACTAGAGATTTATTCGTTTTGGAGAAAAAGAGACGCTTTCCCCATCCTGGATTCGAACCAGGGTCCCTCCGTTTAGCCCGGAGTGTCTTAGACCAAGAAAAAGAATATATTTTGGGCAGGGTCACCACTGTAGCTTCCCCCACCCCTGTGTCCGCCCTTGGTAGCCATTTGTCTCGTTTTTCTTGGGATTATTCAATTTTTGGATAAAATGTCCCTCTTTTTAAATGTTCTTCTTGAAAAGAAAAATCCATGGGTAATGGATTTTTTTTTAAATAACCATGTCTCGGTTTCTTCATAGGGGTACCGCGAAATAACATTACAAACTTTTCATAATTTTATGTCCATTTTCAATTCCGTGTGGTGGGTCGCGACTGGATATTTATTTCAACTTTTAAATAAAATCATGCATTACCATTAAAAAATATTTGTAACAGTATAAAAAAAATTTAAAAACAATAAACAAATATTTCATATTTTTAATTTATCAACAAAAAAGTACAATGTAGCTTGACTGTATTTAATTCTTTTATATCCGTTTTAAAATCACTTAAAATTTCAGACATTTATTTTCATGTAATATTTAGGAATATAAATGATATTATTAATAATAATGATTATTATTTTTTTCAATATTTGTGGTAGTTTGTTTTTTAATTAGTATTATTTCACAGTTCACAAATCAGGAAGTTGCTTCTTACCCATTCGTTGTTGGCTTTTTACACACACACCATCGCTCTATTTAACACTAAAGTGAAGTTATTTACTTGCTTTTTGATTTTCTTCTTCTTCTTCGCGCAACACTTACATAGCACCAAGAAATACAGAATTGTTGATTCTCGATGATTCCACAGCTTTTTGAACACGAGGGTCCCAACGCAGTTCTTGACCTTTCTTTTACAACTGTAACTCCAGAAAATTGCTATCCCTTATCAGTAGCGTCGCAATTCAAAAATCCTGGGGGACTTTAAGTAGTTATAGGGGGGCTCAAGAGAATTTAAAGAAGATTATGTATATTAAATTATCTGTATAAAATTACCAATTACGATTTTTCGAGCATATGTAAATTAATACTTGATCAACGTTATACTGTTGAAACTCGTCGGTAACGAAGGAGGTATCCGAAATTTGGGGAATAACGCGCGAGTATCGTTCCAACTTTTGAAAAAAGTAGCTGTATTCTGTTTCGATGAAAAAAACATGAAATCTAGAAGCATTATAAGTTCTTCGAAATTGTGGTTATGGAAAGTGGCAGTGGCAGTGCTTCGATGGCACATCCTGACATAGACATTCCACACTTGGTAGTCTCAGATGAGCCACAAGATATCGCGAATGCTCTAAAAATTTGCACCGGAATTTTAAAAGACCTGAATGTTCTGCAAAGTAATGAAACAGACCCAGGGCCGGATTTGGTGAACGAGGCGCCCTGGACACAATTTTTTGGCGCCCCCTCCATTGCCGTAGCTAAGGTGGCTAACCCCCTCCTAGAAAATGTCTTCTAAGAATTGTGGTATACGGTTTACCTCCACCCCACTCCTAGAAAAAAGTTAGCCTCCTACACGTCGAAGCTAGTTAAGCCAAATTTTAACTATTTCTGCTAGTACGGCGGGGTGGGGGGGACGTACTAGCAGAAGTAATTAAAATTCTGTCGCTCTGCCACCCTCAAATGCGACGGAAAATCGCGGAGGATAAGGAAGGGGCGACATTTATAATTAGCCTACCTTATGTGTATTGGTATTGTAAGATAAAATAACGACATTTTTATAAACAAATGTATTTTACGATTTTTTTTTTACATTGATGAAGGCGACAAGAGCGGATGCAAAACAAAATTTTTGTGAAGGGTCCAAAATTTAAAAATTTCACTTGTAAATTTGATTTTAAGTATTTTTTACTTGAAAATAATAATTTTTAATGTAAACTTATTATTGTCTATCTGGATTCGGCCTTGTGGGGGGGCAGGGTTGTTTCACGCTATTTTTGGAATTTCAGATTTAGAAAAATAAGGGATGGGGCGCCTTATCCCCGAAAGCTGAGTAGAAAGCTTACCGTAGAAAGCTGATCGACAGAATTCTACGGTAAATAATTTGAAATTAAAAAAAAATCCGCAGCCTCTTGCGTCCCTAGAAATTTTGCGCCCTGGTCAAGTGCCCGTTCATAAATCCGGCTCTGAACAGACCATGTATCTAACAAAGCAGCATTGATGGGCAAATCTATAGCTAAAGCCACTGTTGACATGTTGAAGAGCTTTGAAATGATGAGTACGAAGGAGTTGTTTCTACGTGAGGAATCATGAAATATCCGGAGCGTCAGAAGTGATACTTATTGGCGTACGCAGGGGGCGTTGATGGGGTTTTAACCCCCCATTGCTATGAAATTTTGAGTTTTTAACATAGGAATATGTGAGCTGTAGCTCTATAACCCGCAATCTTAGGCCTATAACCCCCCTTACGAACTTTACGCGTATGCCTATAATGATCCAATTTTTAATTAAAAATTAAACGACAATTATAAAAAAAAATGTCCGCTGTCACTAATACATACGCTTCGTTTCGTGTACATGTCTAAATAAATTCAAATCAGAATTTCACGGAATATAAACTCAGTTCTAATAGGGTCTCCTGAAGTTAAAGGTAATTAACTTTTTCAACATGAAAGCTAAACGTATTACTTGTATGCTGAATAAAATCTTTAATTTATGTTAACCACTTTTAATAAGTTAGAAGCCAATATACATAGCAAATAAATTAAAAGTTTGTTCGTTTGGATTTTTATGGTGCAAGAACATCTGGGCTATACTACATAAATTAAAGCTGCCAGCATTGTGTGAGAATTCCCTCGCTGAAAAATGACCCAGCTGAAATCGAAGAACGGAATGCTGCCTTATGTATTTTGATTCGGATTTAGTATTTAATTTTATAAACATTTCCGGCCCAGTTAAATGAAAGACTACTGGTTTACAATGTTATGCAATAGATGGCAGCACACGACAATTATTTTCCGCCGAATTTCGTTAATAGAACGTAAATAAAGTACATGGCAGCACATTATAGCGTAGAAGCGAAAAATGATTTTTCACTTTTAATTTACATGCTCTGAATGGTTTCATTTTTAAAAGTAGAACGCAAGATATAATGAACAGGGTAACGCACATCACGCCAAAAATTAATCTAAAGATGTACGCCCAACACCAACATTTCTCTTTACAGATGGATGCGCGTACTGCGCATGCCCCTGGAGCGAAGTTTTCATCCACACAAGTATTGCCAACGATTTAGTGATATTTCTAGTTACAATTTTTTCGCCACTGTGGCCAATGTTTCCGCTTTAACTAAGCCAAAACCACACCTTTCTTACACATTTCTCTTGTTGTGTTTAGTATATATTTTCATTTTTATAATTCAATTTCATATTAAAAAGAGAATGGCCTCTTTGGATAATAATGAATCAATCAGTATTTCGATGTACCTTATTAATACTATAGCACATATACATTACAGCATATGCAAATTAATGTTGATAAAAATGTAAAAAAAAATTCTGAGTGGTGAATTTAAACACTGTGCAAAAAAAAAATATATATATAAATTTAAAAATAATGAGTCTCCTTCGAAAATGAAAGGTGCATCTAATTTATTTTAAAAAATGTAATTTATTAATATAATTAATTATATATGTAATTTTTTTATATATTTAAAAGTAATTTTTCTCTACTTTAAAGTACCCCAACTTTTTAATTTTAAAGGAGACTTTCATCATTTTTAAAGTATAATTTTTTTTGATTTATGTGGATATGAATGTATTTTTCCTTCAGCGGTGTTATTTCAATCCATCACTGCATGACCGTAGCCAAGATTTAATTTCGGGGGACCGGTCCCCAAAATTCCCCCTTTTGGATACAGGCATGCACCACTGCTAAAAGACATTTATTTCACTTTTAGCCATTTAACGAAAAGACCTAAATAGCGTTACACTTAACCATAAAATTGCTAAAATGGCAAGAAAAGCATTATATTAGCAAGAAAATCGCTAAAATGGCAACCTGACAGTATTTCAAGCAAATCGTAGTGTAAAAAAAGAGACGCTCGTAAGCCCAACATAACACTAAAGCTAACATAAACATAACATATGTAGTCAAAAATTGCTTCCGCGGAAGCATATTTACTGCTTTAAAACGAGTCTGTGGTTGAAAAATTCAACCATAATTTTTTATACTTTGGGCGGGCAGCGCCATCTATCGGTAATACAGAGAAGCCATATAAAATTAAATCAATTCCTGAGAACATGACATTTTACTTCAACGTACTATTCCTTAAGTTTAGAAGGAAAGCGGTTTGTAATCATTTGTAATTTTCAATTTTCTAGAAGGGACTGGTTGGTTTTTTTCCATAAGGGGTCTAAGCCATCCAAACCCAACATTGATAACAATCTTTTTTTTTTTAACCCCATGGATCAAAATACCTTTATGATCAACATCACAAAATATATTTAATATAACATATATTTACAACGTCTTCAAACGATGTTTTTAATGATTCTTTAGCTGCGTAGCAATTCAAAGATAATGGGGGAGGGTTAAGAATTGGCTTTAATGAAGATTATGCTATGAAATGAAAAAAAAAAGTTTTGATACTTAATTGGGGGTTTGAGCCACATGAGCCCCTTATTTCCTAGGCCGCTGCAGGCTTCATTAAAATTTTTTTTTTTTTCTCTCCTTGAGTTACAAAATATACAGGAAGGATAAGTTCAGCGTTCGCTTTGTGCTGCCATCTAGTTGTAATCGAAACACTTAAAATAGGGATAAGTTTGTGCTAGACTCTTTTCCAAATGTACCGTATGTATAGATGATCTTGTGCCCTCGTCAGAACCGTCTAGATTGCGCCCCACATCCTCGAACATATGCTCCCCTATGAATTATTTCAATCGATTTTACACCCTTCCTCGCCTGCGCTCCTTCCGTGAATCTCCCAGCTATCCCTAACTACGGCACTACC
>QLNU02003225.1:51035347-51051765 GCA_006491805.2 Dysdera silvatica | reverse complement strand
TCTTTTCGTTAAATGGCTAAAAGTGAAATAAATGTCTTTTAGCAGTGGTGCATGCCTGTATCCAAAAGGGGGAATTTTGGGGACCGGTCCCCCGAAATTAAATCTTGGCTACGGTCATGCAGTGATGGATTGAAATAACACCGCTGAAGGAAAAATACATTCATATCCACATAAATCAAAAAAAATTATACTTTAAAAATGATGAAAGTCTCCTTTAAAATTAAAAAGTTGGGGTACTTTAAAGTAGAGAAAAATTACTTTTAAATATATAAAAAAATTACATATATAATTAATTATATTAATAAATTACATTTTTTAAAATAAATTAGATGCACCTTTCATTTTCGAAGGAGACTCATTATTTTTAAATTTATATATATATTTTTTTTTTGCACAGTGTTTAAATTCACCACTCAGAATTTTTTTTTACATTTTTATCAACATTAATTTGCATATGCTGTAATTTATATGTGCTATAGTATTAATAAGGTACATCGAAATACTGATTGATTCATTATTATCCAAAGAGGCCATTCTCTTTTTAATATGAAATTGAATTATAAAAATGAAAACATATACTAAACACAACACGAGGAATGTGTAAGAAAGGTGTGGTTTAGGCTTAATTAAAGCGAAAACACTGGCCACAGTGGCGAAAAAATTGTAACTAGAAATATCACTAAATCGTTGGCAATACTTGTGTGGATGAAAACTTCGCTCCAGGGGCATGCGCAGTACGCGCATCCATCTGTAAAGAGAAATGTTGGTGTTGGGCGTACATCTTTAGATTAATTTTTGGCGTGATGTGCGTTACCCTGTTCATTACATCTTGCGTTCTACTTTTAAAAATGAAACCATTCAGAGCATGTAAATTAAAAGTGAAAAATCATTTTTCGCTTCTACGCTATAATGTGCTGCCATGTACTTTATTTACGTTCTATTAACGAATTTCGGCGGAAAATAATTGTCGTGTGCTGCCATCTATTGCATAACATTGTAAACCAGTAGTCTTTCATTTAACTGGGCCGGAAATGTTTATAAAATTAAATACTAAATCCGAATCAAAATACATAAGGCAGCATTCCGTTCTTCGATTTCAGCTGGGTCATTTTTCAGCGAGGGAATTCTCACACAATGCTGGCAGCTTTAATTTATGTAGTATAGCCCAGATGTTCTTGCACCATAAAAATCCAAACGAACAAACTTTTAATTTATTTGCTATGTATATTGGCTTCTAACTTATTAAAAGTGGTTAACATAAATTAAAGATTTTATTCAGCATACAAGTAATACGTTTAGCTTTCATGTTGAAAAAGTTAATTACCTTTAACTTCAGGAGACCCTATTAGAACTGAGTTTATATTCCGTGAAATTCTGATTTGAATTTATTTAGACATGTACACGAAACGAAGCGTATGTATTAGTGACAGCGGACATTTTTTTTTATAATTGTCGTTTAATTTTTAATTAAAAATTGGATCATTATAGGCATACGCGTAAAGTTCGTAAGGGGGGTTATAGGCCTAAGATTGCGGGTTATAGAGATACAGCTCACATATTCCTATGTTAAAAACTCAAAATTTCATAGCAATGGGGGGTTAAAACCCCATCAACGCCCCCTGCGTACGCCAATAAGTATCACTTCTGACGCTCCGGATATTTCATGATTCCTCACGTAGAAACAACTCCTTCGTACTCATCATTTCAAAGCTCTTCAACATGTCAACAGTGGCTTTAGCTATAGATTTGCCCATCAATGCTGCTTTGTTAGATACATGGTCTGTTCAGAGCCGGATTTATGAACGGGCACTTGACCAGGGCGCAAAATTTCTAGGGACGCAAGAGGCTGCGGATTTTTTTTTTAATTGCAAATTATTTACCGTAGAATTCTGTCGATCAGCTCCCCGGTGAGCGCCCTGTCCCTTATTTCTAAATCTGAAATTCTGAAAAAACTGCGTGAAACAACCTACACCCCAAAGCTGGAGCCCCAGGAAAGGAACCTGTGTACCCCCGACAATAATAAATTTACATTAAAAATGATTATTTTCAAGTAAAAAGTACTTAAAATCAAATTTACAAGTGAAATTTTTAAATTTTGGACCCTTCACAAAAATTTTGTTTTGCATCCGCTCTTGTCGCCTTCATCAATGTAAAAAAAAAATCGTAAAATACATTTGTTTATAAAAATATCATTATTATATCTTATAATAATGCATATAAGGTAGGCTAACCATAAATGTCGCTCCTTCCCTATCGTCTGCGATTTTTCGTCGAATTTGAGGGTGGCAGAGCGACAGAATTTTAATTACTTCTGCTAGTACGTCCCCCCCACCCCGCCGTACTAGCAGAAATAGTTAAAATTTGGCTTAACTAGCTTCGACGTGTAGGAGGCTAACTTTTTTCTAGGAGTGGGGTGGAGGTAAACCGTATACCACAATTCTTAGAAGACATTTTCTAGGAGGGGGTTAGCCACCTTAGCTACGGCAATGGAGGGGGCGCCAAAAAATTGTGTCCAGGGCGCCTCGTTCACCAAATCCGGCCCTGGGTCTGTTTCATTACTTTGCAGAACATTCAGGTCTTTTAAAATTCCGGTGCAAATTTTTAGAGCATTCGCGATATCTTGTGGCTCATCTGAGACTACCAAGTGTGGAATGTCTATGTCAGGATGTGCCATCGAAGCACTGCCACTGCCACTTTCCATAACCACAATTTCGAAGAACTTATAATGCTTCTAGATTTCATGTTTTTTTCATCGAAACAGAATACAGCTACTTTTTTCAAAAGTTGGAACGATACTCGCGCGTTATTCCCCAAATTTCGGATACCTCCTTCGTTACCGACGAGTTTCAACAGTATAACGTTGATCAAGTATTAATTTACATATGCTCGAAAAATCGTAATTGGTAATTTTATACAGATAATTTAATATACATAATCTTCTTTAAATTCTCTTGAGCCCCCCTATAACTACTTAAAGTCCCCCAGGATTTTTGAATTGCGACGCTACTGATAAGGGATAGCAGAGTATACCCGACACTATGAGTCAACCGAGAAGCAGGGAGAATCATGGACTTTTGACCCTGCGGTATGGAACCGAGAAGTAGGGAGACCCTTGACCCCAAAAAGGGTTCTTATCAGTCGAAGATTTTTCTCCCTCTGTATGACGACCATCTTTGAAACAGATAAGGTTTTAGTCAAATACGCCACCTAGCGGTATGGTATGGTACTTATTTCATCGGTGTTGCGCCCCTCTGGATTATACATTTTGATTAGATAATTTCTTAATCAGATACGCCGCCATTTTATTATCCTTAATTAGATTAGACAAGGTTTTTAATTACATGGGGTGTTACTTATTCGCATTTTTTTAATTAAACACGCGAGTACGAATTGGTATTTATTCGATAGAGAGGGCTTTTAATTAGATACGTCATTTAGGGGTATGACGTGGTACTTATTTCCATTAAAGCTGTCCGTGTTAATTCAAAGCTTTTTTTTTGCCTACTGTGGGGCCATCTAGTGGTATGACTTGGTACTTATTTCCATTACACATGTCCACATTATTTCAA
Organism: Dysdera silvatica; assembly: GCA_006491805.2. NCBI lineage: Eukaryota > Metazoa > Arthropoda > Arachnida > Araneae > Dysderidae > Dysdera > Dysdera silvatica. The sequence continues at coordinate 51,048,196 of QLNU02003225.1, read as the reverse complement.
AGACGTGCTTCTTTTTTTTTTTTTCCCGTGTGGGAGTAGAACCCACGATCTGTTGGTTCGGCCGCGGATGCGTTGGTAAGATAGTCTTAAAATAGGTACTTAAATCTTCATACGAAAGCCAAACTTTCACCCCTTTAACAGTGATATCTTTTACTGATAAGAACACAGAGTTGATAGCTGGTCGACTTTTCCGTTATCGGGGGATATGTCAATGTGATTTCCGCAGTTTATATCTGTCTTACCTAGTAGTTACGTACTTATCCTAATCTACGAATTTCTCAGAATTTTAAATGTTCATTACTGGGGTATTTGTTGTCGGCTACTTAGCTCAAATAGATAACGCCTACGCACATGACAGCCACGGTTAGAAGGACGGTGGATACACTTCCATATGACTCATGATGTTTCCTTATCAACTAGCCAATGTGCAGGGTTTTTTTTTGGTGTTACTTTATCATATGCTAAGTATGACGTCATGGGATCTAAAAACAGTGTATTTAAGGCGGTCTACGACATTTTCCCAAAATCACTCTTACACCAGTTTTCCATAGACGATTGGTTGTCTATAGTTTTCGTTAAAAGATGGCTTCTCAAGACTCTGATGTGAGTATAATATTATTTTAACGATTAATTCTTTTTTTTTAAAAGATTTTTTTCCCCCTATGGTGTATATATTTTTGTAAGGATTTTATTTTGTTATAGGATTTTCCAGATATGGGACTTTTCAGGGAATATATTCGACAAGATGAGTTAACAAACGATTTCGTCAACCATTTTGAAAATCAAGTTGGCGAGGGGGATGATGGTGTATGTATTAGTCATTATTCTATTTTATTGCAGTGAATGCCTTTTCCTATAGTATGTGTTTAGAATATACGTATCCTTTTAGACTAAACATTTTTTCTTTCTAGGTTAGAATGCCATACACGCTCAATGAACGTGCAAGGCGTGTTAACCAACGTTTCCAGGCGGAGATTACATATGAAGCCAGGATCGATCCGACTCAAATACCTGATGGCAACCCAACTATAAACACGGCCCTTTCCTTCCTTCATATGCTACTAACGCTCCTGATCGCTGAAGCAACGGCCAATCTCGAGGAAAACGATTTTATAAGATATATATGTCTTACAATCTTTTATATGTATTTTTCAATTTGTTCCATGATATTTCTACCTTTCACTTTGTAGATATATGTTTTAAGGTTGGTTTTTTTTCAGTTTCTGCTTCTTTTCTGATTTTTTGGACAGACCCATTTCCACGTGTCTTACAAAGGTAGCAGATGTTACTGTTGAGTTTCTTCTAGCTACAATCACGAAGGTTCTACAAGTAAGTTTCCTTCAAATTCGGGTATCTACCAATCATAAAAGAGTTTTGTACAAAAAAGTTTTTTAAAGTATTGCATCTTTCCCCCAAAGGTCGTTTTTTTTTACAGTCCAAGGACGCAATACCCTCTGATGATCCAAGCCTAAAAATAGACGTCATAACGGTAAGGAACCCAATAGTAGGAGGTGGTCCTATCGATGATTCATCCTTGCCTACATAAAGGGGGCCAGAAAACATGATTGAACATATCACCATACATCTTATCAATGACGCACCTCATCAACCAATAGTCACTAGATAAAAGCCTTCACATGACTCTCCTTGCGATGATTCTTCCTTGCCTATATAAAGGGAGCCAGAAACCCTCAGTCATTCACTTGTTTTTTGGAGCATAGTTTTTTAACCTAGCCTCGCCATGAAAAGGAGTTATACACCGATGTTTACTGCAAAGCATTTTAAAATCAACGTAAGTCACCTTTTTCCTAAGCTTTAACTAACAGATTTTTTTTTTTTTTCAGAATAAGAAAAAAAAATTACCAACCTTTTCTAATATTTTTTTTTTTTCAGAAAATCGTTTAAGAAGTGCACTTTCCAGTGATTTTTTTTTAAAAATCATACTTGTTGTTGTTTCTAATTGAAATGTTAAATTTAAAAATAAATGCACATGTGTTTTTTTTGTTTTTGTTTTTTTTTTAAATATATGAAGATGTGTTTTTCTCATTTTTTTTTCCTAATATTGATCTCTGTTGCTTAACGATATTTTATTTTTCTTTAGGAAAGTCTTCCTGAAGACTCTGTATTGGTTATAGACGAGTTGAAGGATTCCGTTCCTAGCCAGCCTCCCGTTAGCATAGCCGATGTTACCGATGTTCAAGAAACAATCACTTCAATGCCTGAAGGTTTCAACAGTTTGGGCGACAATCTTTTATGCGGAGCCAACACCTACATGGGACGTGTGAATGTACATATACGACGATTTAAAGACACTTCCGGTTCTCTTTACCCTACGAAAGAGGGAATTACCTTGAGCCCTGGTATGTGGAACTCATGTCGCCATAAACTTTTAACTTTTAAGCATACTGTTGTTCACGAATCTACCGTCGTCGATGGAAAAATATTTATGTGTGTTGTAGCGAACGAAAATAATGAACCCCTAGTTAATATTCAATATATGTTTAACATGCCCCCTCAACTTAGTAGAACTAATATCCTATTAACCCGCCATCAATTTGAAAATTTAATAGAGGATATAGACGTAGTGTCTAAAACAGTAAACAAACTCGTCGTAAACGAGAACTTTAGATTTCATGTACTTAACTCCCTTTCGAATACCATGTTTGGTGCTAAAGATTTAGAGTTTACATTGATAGATGTTAAGAAGGCTTTGAAAGGAATAACAAAAGACTTTGTTTCTGCTGAGTTGGCAGACAATTGCAATATCGATATTGATGAATACAATAATAATCTTAACAAACCATATAAATGTCAAACATCCTTATTAAATATCAAGGATTATTTATTAACGTTTCGAGGGACTTGTGATGAATGTATGGAATATAAACAAAACCCCTTGAAGCATGATTGTCCTTTTGCAAACGAAACTTTCGAATACTTTGATCGTTTTTTAAGAACTGTAGATACCGACGAGATTGGTAATATGTTCATGAGGGAAACCATGTATATGAAAAGAGATATCGTATTGGACTATGTAAAAAATTTGGCGTTTTCCAATGGTTTTTTTTTTATAGTTACTGGGAATGTGTATTGAGTGATATTAAAATCATTGAAGACTTGGGATAATGTTGTAAAAAAATATAATTTGCTGTAATTTTTTTTTTGAGATTCATTAAAATGTTGTATTCACCTTACCTTGTTTTTCTGTACTTGATTTTCTAATTAAGAACATCTAAGAATTTCTAGTTAAGATTTTCTAACTAAGACTATCTAATTAAGAATTTCTAGTTAAGATTTTCTAATTAAGAATTTCTAGTTAAGATTTTCTAATTAAGAATTTCTAGTTAAGATTTTCTAATTAAGAATAATTAAGAAACAAAAAAAAAATCTGAATAATTAAGGAGTCATTTGCAGGAATATTTTTTTTAAATATGATTCCCAATTTCTAGTTACAATAGGAGGGGCAATGTTACGCATTTGTGACACAATCTTCTTATTCTTCACAAATTTTAAAGGCTTGTTAATTTCTCGCAAAGCTGATGTAAATTGTTTACTTTCGACGGGAATGTTTTTCTGTTTATCACGAACCAGATTATCAATCAAATCTACAATATTCGAATGTGTGAATGATTTTCCGTCTATACACAAACTCCCCTGTGGGAAACCATGAAATAACACTGGAACGAGTCTTTAAGTAATCTAAAATGTTTTGAGCATTTCGTTGAAAATACTTGGACAGACTGTTAACGATGAGGCCTTCGTCAAAATGGTCCTCTTCCGTTTTCACGATAGGTTTAGGATTTTCTTCTTTTTCTTCCTTCGGGAGAGGGGGTTTTTCGATAGGGTTGAAAACGTCTGCTTTTAAACGTTTTTGGAGTACTTGTAAAAATGACTCTGACACAAATTGGTGGTGTAACATGTGAAAAGCAGGGGGGTGCGCAGGCCCCTCCCTATAGCAATGCTAGGCCTAGTATACTATCATAGCGAAGCTATTTCTTAGCAACGCTATCTTAGCGAAGCTAACTAGTACGCTAGGATCGTTTTTGATAAACGTATTGAGTATTTACGAAAGTACAAAATTTAGCCTATAGGGGAACTAGGATTGCTCAGAAGTGGATCACGTGACCCTCATATAGGTATATACAACGAACAAGAGAAATATCCATGAAAACAAAAAATTTTCACGGAATATAAGGTGGTCTTCTTACAGGGTTTGAATGATCCAGTACTTTTCTCGAACAAGTTGGAAAAAAAAAAAATCGAAGTCAGAAATAGGAGGTGGTCGTCTTACAGAGATAAGATGTCCTAAGTCCTATATTTTTCTGAAAGACATGAGAAATATATCAGAGTCAAACGAAAAAAATGGAATAAAGTTTCAGAATGACGAACCACCAGCTCTGTGCTCTTATCAGTAAAGGATACCACCGATAAGGTGGGAAACGTTTGGACTTCGTATGAAGATTTAAGTAACTACTTTAAGACTATCTTACCAACTCATCCGCGGCCGAACGGTTAGAGCGTCCGCTTACGAACCAACAGATCGTGGGCTCTACTCCCACACGGGGGAAAAAAAAAAATAAAAAAAGAAGCACCTCTTTAAAATAATGCGGACATCTGTAATGGAAATAAGTACTACGTCATACCCCTAAATGACGTATCTAATTAAAAGCCCTCTCTATCGAATAAATACCAATTCGTACTCGCGTGTTTAATTAAAAAAATGTGAATAAGTAACACCCCATCTAATTAAACACCTTATCTAATTAAGGATAATAAAATGGCGGCGTATCTGATTAAGAAATTATCTAATCAAAATGTACAATCCAGAGGGGCGCAACACCGATGAAATAAGTACCGTACCATACCGCTAGGTGGCGTATTTGACTAAAACCTTATCTGTTTCAAAGATGGTCGTCATACAGAGGGAGAAAAATCTTCAACTTAGGAGATAAGATAACAACAGCGACTGATAAGATCCTTTTTGGGGTCAAGGGTCTCCCTGCTTCTCGGTTGACTCCATCTCGCAGGGTCAAAGGTCCATGATTCTCCCTGCTTCTCGGTTGGCGCTCAAGTGTCCGTATACTACTTACGTGCAATTATCCGGTACGGACAATATAAATTTCTTCAAGTATTCCATATTATAACTTCCAATACAACACTCTTATAATAAAGTTTTGTAGTTACTGTTAATTCGCACGTACTTTAACTGCATTTTTCTTTTTTATAATATGCCAACAGTTCCCAATCGATTTGAGACAAGACTAAGCCTGGCCCGCTTGATCACCTAAGCTAGGCCAATGTTCGCCAAAGAATTTGAGAATCACTGTCAAAATTTTTGTAACGGCGCCAGTGTAGCGCAGCGAATTGCGAGTTTTGCGTTTTAGTGATCGACAAAATTCCAAGTCTACTTGCAAGTTTTGTTTTCTTCTTCTTTTGCACTTTTCAGTTTATATTCATTGTGAACATGGTAGATGAAAAGAAACGACGCAGCTGCTTAAATTTTGACCAAAAGCTGGCGATTATATAAATATTGAAATAATGTGTATGATTTATAAAATTAGAAATAAGAATATCTAATTTAATAATAAAATTCATTAAAAATTTAATGAGCAAATTATTTCCACGCTATAGTTCAGAGAATACCGCTTTTATGTAAAACCCGCTTATATGCATAGGACTTCGTTGATGCATCCATTTGCATATATATATATATACGGTTTCGGCTGTATCATCGTATGATATTGGTTTTGTTATATCAGACTTAATATACAAAATTACTAACGAATTCAATCTATCTTCACGCATAGTTGATTACAGGTAGTTTTAATTTTCTTTAAAGAAAGAAAAAGATGGTTCTGCAGAACAGTTTGTGGCTGCCATAGTCGTTGTTACGGACGAATTTTCCTGATGTAATCGGCTGGAAGTGTGAGAAGGCTTCTGAATGGTGGAAACTATCACTACGACCCGGGCAGACCCGTGGTTTGTGACTCTCAGGCTGCATTGCTTGGCCTCCAGGCCGATCCTGCTGTTTGGCCGGTCTGCCCCATTGTCCAGGACATTGTGGTCGCGGCGGCTAGATGTGCGTTGAATGACGACTTTTCGTGAACGTGCATCTATGAATGCCGTGTTGATCGGCAATCCATCTCCCCCTCAGCCGCCTCGGCGGCTGATTACGCTGTTCAAGCGTCCTGTCTGGGATTACAGCGCCGCCCCCGGCGGCCACCCTTCCCAATGAAACCCTTGCAAAAAGAAGAAGAAGACCCGTGGTTTTTGCGGCCCCAGACAGAATGATAAAACGCCGTCTCTACCAAATAAATATATACTTTCGTTTTAGAAAATATACCCACAAAAAAAAATATATATATATATATAACTTGATACCGCCTCTCTAATTTTGTCACCCTAGTCTATAACCTATTGCATAGGTGCCAACTTCTAGAAGTGAAAAATCTGTAGTCAATTGCACATGTGGGCAGGCCACCATTTTTTAATTAAACAAAATCATACATAATTTATGAAAAAAGGGCACAATGAGGAAATTAAGTATTTATTAAATTAATAATAATAGAGGATTAAACTGTATTAAACGCAATATTAATTCTTAGAATTTACAAATGCTGTAGTGCAAGATTTTGCATTTGAGAAATTTTTTGTCAAATACATTCTCGTAACATTTCACATGTTGTCTGCATTTAACTATTAGTAAATTTTCTAATGTGTCATCAGACATGGTTGACCTGAAGTCAGTTCTAATTTTCTTCACTTGACTGAAGACTCTCTCGCATGCTGCATTACTGTGAGGGATCGTAAGTATTGACAGCATAACCTGAGAAAGTCGTTTAAATTTTAATTCATCAGTATCATTTTTTATTTTACCTATGACTGTCCATAGTGCATCAATGCTACCTCCATTACTCACAGTTTGTGGAACTCCCCCAACAACTACAAATCCCGATGCGCGATTTTGTTGTGCAGAGGCATCACTCTACGTCATAGCTGGAGCTAAAATTCCACGTCACGCCACGCATGTGCCATCAACGGCAGACGAATTTTTCTGGTGTTTTTACCGATATTTGCATTTATTTATACGTATTTATTATTAAATATGCACATATGCGCAAAAATTTAAATAAACATGCATCAAGAAAAATAGGTATTTAATTTTTTTAAAAAAAATCAGTATTTTAAAAAACACTGGGGGATTTTAGATGAAATCTCCGAAAATCGGACGGATTGGCACCTATGCTATTGGGAAATACAGCACTGATCTGAACTACTTATTTAATTTAAAATAGGCGCTGAATATGCCTGTCTTCTTCTGCGAAAACTTGTCAATCGTTAAATAAAGTGAAAATAAAGGGATAGGAATGCAGCGCATTGCCTGAACGTGCTTCAGCTGTCGAATACTGATACAGCTTTTAAGGATTTTTGGGACTATTGCATCTCTTCTTGTGAAAGATGGTTTTTCAATTTGGAAACGAATAAAAAAAGCCTTTGAGATCCACTATGTGGAAAAACAGATTGAGCGAGTTATCAATTGAATTGTGTATATCAGAATCAGGTTTTCTTTGTCACTCTCGTTAAAGATTTTGTAGAAAACAAGTGTAAACGAGTTTATAGCACATTTTTATAGTTTATCGAAGAATTGTAACACTTAAGATTTCAAGAGCCGTGTTAATATTTTTGTAATAAAAAAGTCACATTTTTTATTGCTTGGAATTACTAGTTTCATTTTAAATGTGATGTTTAAATTACATCATTAAAATGTAGCGAGTGATATTTTATTACAAAAAGTTGTATTGTTACAGATTACTATTTTCCTTTTATGCTTTAAAAAATAAATAAATATTTTTACCTACATTTTGTATCTATTTTTAGATGTTATGTTCAGAAGCATAGCCAAAGGGAGAGGCATTAAAAGAACTAAATAAGAGAATACTTGAATTTGGAATAATCACTCAAGACAGAAGTTTCAAATTAAGAATTCGACAAAAGCGCCAAAATCTCGGTTACGTCACTATACTCGCGGCAAAGCCAACTTAGTACATTGTTAAGGATACGACGACCTATTCACACCAGTGCAACGAGTATTCTTTCGCAGATTAACGAAAAATGAGATAGCCCTCAACGTTATTAGGCTATTTATCGCCTAATTTGGAATGCAGAAAAACGCGGTTGCCAAAATTCCAGGCGCCAAATTTCCCGCCAAGCAAACGAAGTCCTCTGAGTGGTCAGTTACTTGAATGACGTCAGCGCTTGCTATAATGAGTCTTTTTCCTGAATTTAATAAATACCAGATTTTATTTGCACCAATATGCCTATGTTTTATGTATTTGAGCATAATTTTAATGTTTTATGTACAAAATGTATCTTCTATTAACTCTGTTAACGTAAGAAAGGGCGAACTATATTGCACTGGCGAAATCATTTCTGTTCTACGACTTGTCAGTGTACCAGGGTAGCTTTGCCGTAAGTATAGTTACGTTTAGTAAGAATAGGTGGCGAAATAGTAAATCCGCCTCTGCGCTCCGAGGTAGTAACGCGATTGCTTAGCGTTCCGTTTCGGGTTTGGCACCTATTGGTGGAAAAAAAAACCCACCTTCCCAACGAACTGCTACTCACTGTGGTCCGAAAGTTGGTTCCCTAGGCTTTAAAATCGCAAGATTCGGATTTCTTGGAAAACTAAATCTCACCGGAGTATAATCTTTGCTGTTCTTGTGTTGCAAAAATACGAACTAAATTGTTTTCATTGATACGTACATTAAAAAGCAGTGAAATAGATCGAATACCATAGATAAAATTATCGTTCGCAGCCTTGCTGTTCGTCTGCCATGAAGTTAATATTTCACATAAATTTTGGTGAGGGCGCCAAGGGTATCGCATCAAGATGATATTGAAGGCAATCGGTATTCAGAAGACATGCTATCAGCATCGCGTGTCTTCTCCAAAATTTTCCTTTACTTTAGATTCCGCTTTTTCGGAAATTATCATGGAAATTTTGAGCACCTGTCCCACTGTGACAGAACTGCATTTAGAAATTTTGTTTACCTAATCTCCACCTATTATTAAAGCTCCTCCACTTTTCGTGATATTTCTTTTAACTGTTGTGTTTGTAAACATGACAAAGTGAAACAATAAAAAACGCAAAATTAAAACTGGGGGGCCTAAAACACTTCACCAACCTAATTATCAAGAATTGCTTTGGCCAGGGGCGGACACAGGCTTTCATTTTTGGGGAGGGTCATAGAGAAAGTTTGTCATGGTCTTGGAATAACACCATTTATCATGTAAGTTGGATTTTTTTTATAGTGAAAAAATATATTGGAAGTCATGACCTCTATGACCTCCCTGTGTCTGCGTTTGGCTCCGGATAGATATACTTGATCAATGCTTTATTAATTACATTATTAAATTAACCATTGGATTACTACATTAAACAAAATTGTTAAATAGAAAAGTTTTGATTGCACAAATTTTCTGTAAGTTAATGTAATTTATAAAATTAACTTAGTGTTAATGTTGCTAAAGAATGAGTAGGTTAGGTTAATCAAAATTTTATGGCCCATGAATAGCAAGGTCATGCTGCACTAAAATCCATTCAACATGAATTCAATTATTATCAAATTATTATTATCACAATTATTATCAAATACTTTCGGCAAGTTTCAGAAATATTTTATTAAAAAAACCATTAAAACAATCATGAAAAATATACAATATACTGCTTAGTGCACATTGTTATACAATGAAATTGCCATATGCTTTGCTACATATATATATATATAATTATATATTATTCAATTTTAAACACTTTTTTACTATTTATCACAAATATATATTCGTACATGTGTGCGATTGACTTCACATGTGCAAGATGTGATTAATGTGTGCATATTCCTTGGCACAGCCCATGTAAAAATTACACGACCATTCAAAACAAACTTTACTGCATAAATGCACATTTTATTTTTCATATTTGAATTTGACAAAGCAATTAGAAATGTAGTTAGCATTTCTATAGGGCAAGGATAGCTAAAGTATTGCTGCACCAGGACTTTGTTTCCAAAAGTATCTAAACTACTGCCCCTCAGGGAATCAAACAACAGAATACGAATCGGCAAAGAAAACAGAGTTAAAAATGAAATTACGTAAAAAAATTCAAGACATTTCATATTCCAACACACTTACGAAGTCCACAAAATAGGTGAGAAAAAGTTTGCTTGATTGTTGCTGTTTCACAAACATTTAAGGAATAAATACATTCACGAAGGCTTTCACGGCGTCTATTAATATACATTATAGAGCTTTTTGTGATATTCCGCCGCGTCTGTTTATTAAAAACACTTAACGTTTCACTCCGTGTTATGCTGAGCATCCCCAGAAGCAATAGCTGACCAAGTTTTCCTCTGCAAAAAAGTCAAATCTAAACTCGCCACCCTCTGGGTCAATGAGAGACAACCTTCATCCAACAACCAATGAAAGTACATAATCCGAAAATCACCCAATTGGGGGAAGCCAGAGAAAGGGTACTACAAATACGTCTCATATTTTTTACTCACTCATTTTCTGCCAAGCAACCAAGTGAAAGTCTTGCATTTTTACAGAGGGAAACTTGGTCGGCAATTACTTCTGAGAATGCCCCGCATAACACGGAGTGAAACCTTAAGTGTTTTTAATAGACAAACGCGGCGGAATATCCAGAAAAACTCTATAATGTATATTTAAAGAATACATTCTTTTTTATTTATGCGTAACTAAACTTTCTCATGGGTCTTTTCCCATTTGCGTTTTTTTTTCATATTTAAATTTTTTTAATGAGATTTAAATAAACTCCAAAACCCATATACATCTTGCTAACACATAAATAATAACAAAGAATGAGTCTTTGCAACAAAGAAATTTAATGGTTCTATAAATTTTACATAGGCTGCATAATGATAGGGAATAACAAGCGTGGAAAAAACTGTTTACGGAAACGTTTGTTTCTTGACAAAAAAAATTTTTCTGTCATTTTCAGACTCAACTGTATGCACGAACACAAATGCATTTGTGTAAAGGTTGGATTCTCTAATGTTGATCCCAAAACCTGTTGTAAGTAAGGTCACAGCTGACGTGTTGATCAACAGATGATTCAGGCGTATAAGGTCTGATAACCAATATTTGTGAGTGGGCACAGTCTCGGCATTGAGTTAGTATGTGTAAAAACACTTACTAAGCTTAACTTAGCATAAACGACTGTGTTTTAGTACATATGTGATGGTATTTATGATGCGTAGCATGCATGGCTACAACCAACATTACTAGGAATGGCATTAGTGTTAAGAATCAATAGCCATTACCGATGACCAGAATCAATAAAGTCACTACTAATGACTAGAATAAACAACCGAAGTCATTACTAATGACAAGAATAAACAACTAAAGTCATTACTAACGACTAGAATCAATGACCAAAGTCATTACCGATAACTAGAATCAATACATATCTCAACGCAAAATAGAATTAATGTCCATAATTATAAATTAATAATAAATAAATCAATACAATCAAACAAATATAAATATCACAGTTTGTTTTTAATCTCAGGAGTTCCTAACTACCTTACACTGTGGAAGTCTTAGGTAATGGAGTAGTGTTGTGAAACCTATAGAACCCCTAACAGAATGACATCGTTAAAGGTATAAAATAAAATATCTTATGATTTCTGTTTGTAACCAAGTCGCAGGGTTTCGATATAATGCTATTGAGGCTCGTACCCCACACATCTTACTTACAAAAATATTGAACTTCGGTGTGGGCTTAAAAAAAAATAAAAAAATAAGATGAAATTTTGTGTTTCTATGTGTATGGACCCCCCCACCCTCCCCCGACTAAGAAGTCCATGGACACCCTAAGTTAAAAAATCCTACTTTAAGTAGTTGCCTTATCTGAATTTTTTATTGATAATAAACCCTAGATGACGTATGATCCTGCATTTTTCCTAACATTATAAATTATCATCATCAATAATAATTAATAATCATCATCATCTAGTACGGAGGTTGAGAAGCATTGATGTGGAGAACTTGCGATTGCCACAGTCCGTAAACGTCTGGAAATGTTTTTGATCATTTTGGATCAAGTATTCATTATCTGCAAATAGTTGTTAAAAGAATAGATAAAACAAATGACTATTAAAGACTTCTTAAGAATATCATCTGACGTTCATAGTCTGCTTCGGTGATAGCATCTAAATTACGATGAAGAGCATGGACCTCAATTTCGCCATCTTCCTTTGCCAACGCCTGCAAAATTGAAAAGAAAACGGGATTTAGGTAATTTTAATAAATTTTTAATGAAATTGAAAATAATATTAACACTGAAAATGATTTTATTCTCCCTCACAGCTACTTTTTTTTTAAAAAATACTTTTGAAATTTTTAGAATGTATTTATACAAAGTGGTTGGAATATTGGTGATGTACCAACAAGGGCGTCGTTAAGGCAAATTATATAGAGCAGTTTTTTACCAGTGTTAATCCAAAACAAATAATCAAAATAATCATTTTAACCCTTTAATGTACAGGGTTAGTACACTTCAAGAAGAAAGAATTTGGGCTTTTTGGCCCCTCCCAATCAAAGTTATATATATATAAAAAATATAAGTATGAATTGTACAAGACCATATGCATTTCAATGTTATAATTTGCAATGCTTCTTTGGGCAAGCAGCAATTTTGATATTCGTAATATTTTTAAAATTTTACTTTTATAAATAACAACAGCTTACAAAATAATGATTCAAAATAAATCTCAAAAAATGAAATCCTACGGACTGAATTGTTAAATAACACTGAATGTGCATTAAATA
>QLNU02003225.1:51015226-51035247 GCA_006491805.2 Dysdera silvatica | reverse complement strand
TGTTCAACTAACCCAGCGATACCAACTTCAAATAGTACAGGTATATGCACCAACATCAAGCCATACCGACGAAGAGGTTGAAGAATTTTATGAAGAAATCAAAGAGTTACACACCAAAGGGAAACAACATATCAAGCTCATCATGGGGGATTTCAATGCAAGAATTGGACAACAGGAACAAGGAGAGACATCGGTTGGTAAATACGGATATGGGGAAAGGAATGAACGTGGCGATCAACTCATCGAATTTGCAGAAGCTGAAAACCTTAGCATCATGAATTCATTTTTTAAGAAGAAACCGCAAAGAAAATGGACATGGAAACACCCAAATGGGGGAACTAGTGAAATTGACTATATCCTGGCAAACAAGAAATCAATTATTGAAGATTGCAGTGTACTGAACAGATTTAATACTGGAAGTGATCATCGAATGGTGAGATGTAAAGTGCACTTAAATACTAAATTAGAACGACAGAAGCTCATTAGGAAACAAGTAAGTAAGAGGGTGGATTTAAAGAAATTAAAAGAAAATACCGAGGCATTCAAGTTGGAATTAAAAAATCGCTTTTCTGCACTGGAAGGACTTATTGATGAAAGTGATATCTCAGAAGCAAATGAAAACATTGTTAAGACAATAGTTGAAACTGCTGGGGAAATTGGTGGTGTAACCTGTAAAAAGCACAATAGCAAATTATCTGAGAAGACGAAACAGCTCATGAAAAGGCGAAGAGATATGAAGGTGGACAATCGAAATACCAGTTCCAGGATTGAGTACATAGAACTTTGTAAAACTCTGCGCAAAAGCATGAAAGAAGACATAAGAAAATTCAACTGTGAGTTAGTAAGGAAGGCCATTGAAAATAACAAGAGCCTTAGGGTTGTTAAAGGAAGTTTATCTGTTGGGAAGAAACACATCATTGCATTAAAAGGAGAGGATGGCACCGTAACAAGAAATAGGGAAGAAATACTTAGAAGAGTTGAAGAATTCTACAAAAAACTATATGAAAGTAACAGTGGATTAAACGAAGACACTGAAATAGTCGAAGGAACAGCTCCTAAAATCTTAAAAGAAGAAGTTTCATTTGCAATAAAAAGTATGAAGAAAGGAAGAGCCCCTGGCGATGATGGTATTACATTAGATATCCTAAAAGAAGCTGGAGAATATGTAGAAGACATACTTGCAAAATTCTTTACCAAATGTCTTAACAGCGGTAACATACCAAACCAATGGGATTCTGCAACAGTAATTCTTTTGCATAAAAAAGGTGATAAAGAGGATTTGAAAAATTACCGACCAATTAGCTTGTTACCTGCTATTTATAAAATCTTCACAAAAGTGCTAACACATCGCCTGCAGAAAAAATTAGATGCAGCTCAACCAAGAGAACAAGCTGGATTTCGAAGTGGATTCAGTACAGTGGACCATATTCAAGTATTAAGAGAATTAATTGAAAGAACACATGAATATGAACTTCCATTGTGTGTTGCATTTATTGACTATGAGAAGGCCTTTGACTCTATTAAAACATCAGCAGTCATCAACTCTTTAAGATCAACAGACATTGAGGATGTGTACATTGACATGGTGAAACGTGTGTATAAAAATGCAAGTGCAAAATTTCGGTTACATAAAGATACCAAAACTATCAAAATTGGTAAAGGTGTGAGGCAGGGAGATACCATTTCTCCAAAACTTTTTACTTCAGCTTTACAGATGATTTTTCAGCTGATAAATTGGAATAACAAGGGAATAAAAATAAATGGTGAATATTTAAATCATTTGCGGTTTGCTGATGACATTGTTATTTTTTCAACGAACCCATCAGAACTCCAAGACATGGTACAGGAGCTCTCAACTAGAAGTAAAGAAGTTGGACTCAAGATGAACCTACAAAAAACTAAGATCATGTTCAATAATTTTGTAGAGGAAACAAAAATACAAGTTGACAACATTGAGCTAGAAATTGCTGATTCATATATTTACCTTGGCCAGCTGATTTCAATGGATGGCAACATTATGAAAGAACTCAACAGACGTATTAAACTTGGCTGGAGTGCATTTGGAAGAAACAGTTTTATCCTGAAGGGGAAATTGCCTTTGTGTCTAAAAAGAAAGGTCTTCAACCAGTGTGTATTGCCAGTCCTCTCTTATGGATCAGAGACATGGAGTCTAACAGTTGGAGCAATACGAAAGTTACAGACAACGCAAAGGAGCATGGAGAGGTGCATGCTTGGAATAACTAGGAGAGATCGAAAAAGAAACACTTGGGTGAGAGAGCAAACTAGAGTAGAGGACATCATTGTTAAAGTAAAAGGGCTGAAATGGCGATGGGCTGGGCATATTGCAAGAAGAACTGATCAACGATGGACAACAGAAATTCTGAACTGGATTCCAAGAGACCACCGAAGACCTAGAAAACGTCCTCAAACTAGATGGGTGGATGAAATAAGAAAACAGGTTGGGGTGACGTGGAAACGAATGGCCCAGGATAGACTTGTGTGGAAAGCATTTGGAGAGACCTTCATCCAGCAGTGGATAGATAATGGTTGAATATGATGATGATGATGATATATATATATATATACAGTGTCACCACTCAATAAGGGACACTCACGGGACTGGACATTTTGTCCCTTATATCAAGATGCCACTTCTTTGTAGGCACACATGTTGATATATAGACCAGATGAATCGTCCCTTAAATAAGTGTCTTTTATTCAGAGGAACCTGTTACAGGAAAAGTAACTGTTCTCTATATCAGGGTTGTACAACCTCTTTGGGCAGAAGGCCACTTACAATTTTTTCGTGAATCTTGTGGGCCAGCCGTTTCAGCTAAAAAAAACAAAAAACAACCCTCTATTTAGAGTTTTTCCGATTGTTTATTTGTTCACTTGTGATATGAAAAGGGGTCACCTATGCAGTTTTTCTCGATGTCTGGAAAATTAATTCTTTTTCTTATTTTTCAAGATGTTTTTCATTATCAGGTTAAATGGCCCACCCTGTGGTGTGTGTGTGTGTGTCCCTCCCTCCCTGATTGCTCCTGACCAGGACAGTAGCCATTGCAACATGACAGGAGGGGAGGGTGCTAAGAATCACTGGAATGGCCCAGACTATGAAGAATCTGGTGTTATTTAAGTTTAAGCATTATTTTAAACTTCTTTATTTACAATTGTCTGAGAAATTTTCATTGAGATAAATAAATACTGAGGACAATGAACTTCAAAAGAAAACTCATGACATATTGACTGAATACCATGAAGAATGAGTTCATCATGAGTCCAGTCTATGGCCCCATAAAAATCTTAATCTGACACTGCAACAGAAAGCAACATGCCAAGATAACCATGGGGATTTTAACACAAGAATTGGCCAACAGGGACAAGTCAAGACATCAGATGATAAATACGAATATTGAGAAAGAAATGAGCATGCAATCTTATTGAATTGGCAGAAACAAAAAGTCCCAGCACAATGAATTCGTTGTTTTTAGGAAAAAGCTGTAATGAAAATGGACACAGAAAAACCACAATGGTGGAACTAGCAAAATTGGCCACATCTCGGTGAACAAAAAGTTATTAAAAATTGCAAAGTATCAAACAGATTTAATACTGGATGGTAAGATGTACACTGAAATACAAAATTGGAAGGCAGAAGCTTATCATTATGTTTGCGATACAGCCAGCCAATTGCCATTTCAGCTTTTTTCTGTTGACAATGATGTCTTCAACCTCTTTCCCCAGCCCTTTCCTTTTTTCACCTCATCCGTTTCTTTTTCGATCTCTCTGAGCTATTCCAAGCATGCACGCCTTCATATTCCTTTGAGTTGATTACAATTTCTGTTTGCTTTGTGCGTGTCTACAGACATACTGCATGACCATTTTAATTACAAATTTTTAATAGTAAAAAGATGTGTAATACATACAATGACTAATGCTAAACAGGAGCACACTTCCATCGCTGCTACCAACCTAGAAACGGACAGATTCACATTAAAAAAATGCAACAGAAATTAAAAGTAATTTAGAACAATAAATAAATCATGTCTGTAGTACACAAGCACCCTGTATAACCGCAAATAACTTTGAAATAAAAGTCATAAAGTTAAAATAAAAATGACATTGGCGATCTTAAATATTGCATATTTCATTTAATATGCAGTTTTAACTAACATTTTTATTCAATGTGTCCTCCATCACTGTCAATACAATATAAGATGGGTTGAACATATTGAGCTTTTACACTTTAATTAACCGGCCAGAGCCTCATCATCAGTGGTATAGGAAAGGGGAGACTTAAAGGGCTCAAGCCCCTCCCATATGTTGTTTCTTAACGCAGAATTACATGATGATCTTTAAAGCTACTTGAGTCCTCCATAATTTTCGAATTACCACAGTCCTGCTTGTCATGGCTGGTTAAAAAGAGAATCTACTGTATATACATTTGGATCTCAAGACAGCACAGTGGGTCATCTTGGATGAGATGGACCGCTTAATGTGATCTCCAACCACGGCATATCCACATACAACTAAACTTACTGGAAATTTAACCTAACGTAACAATGGTACAACAACTCGCAGAAAAAGAGAATTTTCGGACACCTAGTGGGGTATGGATCCTACATCTCTTCTTTGCCGGAGAAGTGCTTTAACCACCAAGCTACAGGTGACCTGTCATTTTTCTTCTTGCAAGCATATATAAAACGTTTTCATTATGAACTGATTGTTCTCGGAAAATGGGCAGTAGGTTGATTGTGATTTGAACATCAGCCGAGACCAGTTTTTTGAACAAGTGACAGTCAAAGGCATGATGCACAAGGTAATACAAACGATTTTTTTATTTTGTCCTTAACTATGGATTAGGGAAATTATAGTACAACAACTCGCAGCAAAAGAGAATTTTCGAAATTTTGCACTGCGATTTCCATAATACATGGTTAAAGATGAAATAAAAAAACTGCTTCTATTACCTCGTACGTCAAGCTTCTGACTGATGCTTATTCGATTGGCCTTGGCTGACGTTTCAATTGCAGTCAACGTACTGCCCGTTTTCCAAGAATAGCCAGTTCATAGTGAAAAAGCTTTATATATGCTCGCAGGAAGAGGACTCAAAGGGTAGCTTAGTGGTTAGAGCACTTCTCCGGCAAAGAAGAGACGTGGGATCGTACCCCACCAGGTTTCCGAGAATTGTCTTTTTCTGCGAGTTGTACCAGAATTTCAATAATCTACGGTTAAGGAAAAAATCAAAAAGAAAATCATTTCTAACGTAACAAATTCAAAAGTCCTGACTGTAGTCAAAAGACTGTTGGGGACATATTATGTTTGTTTGTTTTTTGGTTTTACGGCTCAAAGACTACAGTGGTCATGCTGCGCCGGGACCTACTGTTTTCCGAGGAATCCGAACCTCTTAAGGCCTGGGGAACCAAACCCCGGACTAACAGGGACATATTATGAAGTTTGAAATACAAAATGCAAAGAAAAAAGTGTAACGAAAAAGAAATAATTACCAGGAACAAATTATCCACATGAGGTGAAAAACAAATGCACCTTATTTCCACTTTGAAACCTACAATTAATTAAGATATTGTGGTTAAGGTAGTTTAATTTAGTTACCTTAACTATTCTAGCAAAATGCTCTATAAAATGAAAATATGAAATCGGCATATTTAGCAGAAAATTTTAAAAATGTCAATGAATTAAACAGATCTCTCACTTCTCAAGGAAAAGTAGCGGCTATTCCTGGAGCTAGTGATAAACCACAAGCTTTTAAAAATAAAATCGCATTTATGTAAAGTTCCTATTTTTTTTTTTCAATATGGAAAAAAGTAAGCTTAATTAAAAATTTAAGCTGTCTAGAAGTAATAATTTTAAAAAAAATTATTCTTGGTGCTTTCGTTGCATGATAATATAGTGACTAAAAATTTGAAAAATGGAATCAGGTAAAAACAATTAAAAATGTAAATACGTGTCTTTGGCATAAAGCAGACAATAGTAATTTGCGATGGTTTCTGCCTTGAAAAGTGTTCCATGGCCCAAAAAGCTTGAGAACAGCTGATATATACTTAATATTTTTTGACACACACGTAAACAATTAGTTACAAATAGTATAAAATTTTTTCAAAATAAAACCAGCTGACTTAAAGAGCTAGAAAGCTTTAGCTTTAACAACTGCTTGGCTAATGAGGTCTGGGAAGTGGCGAAGAATTATGAGTTCAGTTATGATGCGGGTAATGTTTGGGGCTAACGATTTTCCGTATTGCCAAGAGATTCAGGATGTAACTATTATTGTGGACTTTTGCATTCTTCTCCTCCATGTTCATTGGTCTCAAATTACAGATTATATTTTAATATCTTAAAACTAATTAAAAGATTGGTTGGTTGGTTGCTTTTTGGTTTTACGGCTCAAAGACTACAGTGGTCATGCTGCGCCGGGACCTACTATTTTCCGAGGAATCCGAACCTCTTAAGGCCCAGGGAACCAAACCCCGGACTACAGTGAGCAGTGCGACTAATTAAAAGCTGTTTCTAATTTCCAGAACATAACTATAAAAAAAAAATTACCTGATTTGCGGGAAAAATATCTTGGAAGAGGATTCCCATGAACACGAGAATAGTGGATAACCAAATCCTTAAAAAAAAAAGCATTTAATTCACCCTCGTTTGACATATAATATATATACAGTGGAACCTGTTTAAAGTGACCACCTTTAGAACTGGACTGTAATGGCCACTGTAAACAGATGGTCACCATACACAGAGAACATTGTATGGGCATGACTAAGTCCCTACCAGTTTAATCTTATAAAAAGTAGTCACTTTGCTCAGGTGGTTATCAGATTCCACTATATATACAGGGTGTCTCAGCATCAGGGTTATAAACATCTAGGAGGGGTAGGGTACACTTAGAAGAACAATATTTGTCATAGAACCTAGGGTCGCAAACCACTCACAGCGCTAGTTCTAAAATCATCCAGCATGCACAAATATTTACAACCAGTGCGTGAAAAGCGCCAGATAAAACTCAGCTTAGCTGCTCACGTGCATAGATGATTAGGACATCGCATTTTGCGCTTCTCATGCACTGGTTGTCACTATTTGTGCATGCTGGACGGTTTTAGAACTGACGCTGTGAGTGGTTTGCGACCCTAGGTTCTATGACAAATATTGTTCGTCTAGGTATACCCTATCCCTCCTCGATGTTTGCAACCCTGGTGTTGGGACACCCTGTGTGTGTGTGTGTGTGCATATATATATATACACACACAAAAGAATTAGAGAAAATATATATTTAAGAACATTTTATGTCATAGAAATAAGCAGTCTAAATCTTTTTAGTCAAATAAATGGTTCTTTCTATTTATATGTTGGGCAGAAATCATTCATTTAGCTTGGAAAAGAGTCACTCCCATCTCTAGTTATATGTATAAACAAAAGTATGATGATAATAGTTGATGAGACCATAACCCTGTTGACACATCAATTTTTCACCAAACTTTGAAAATTTGTTTTAAATTATGCAGAGAATAATCGGAAAAAAAGAACAGCTAACCGATTTTTCTTTCATTTCAATAATGTCATAATGCGACTCACAAGGGGAACCCACAGTGAGTGTCCTGCCAATTTTGATGATTTTTTTTTTTTTTTGATGAAAGTAGAGCCAAAATAAGGAAATACGTGTCTCGGCATTCGTGCCAATGCGCATTATTTTCGGAGATATGCATTTTTAAAGATTTTGCATCCGATATATGAGCTTAAAACACGACCTCCTCTGCAGGCCAACCTGTAGCTTGGGCGGTAAGTTGTCGGCTCTTCGCGGCGTGTTTTTGTGTTCAATGCCTGGGGAAATCGATTACACTTTTTTTTTATGTATCCTTTTTACATATTTATTTATGTATTTTTATTAGTAAAAATACTTCGCTTACAATCAGATTTTGTTCATAAACTTACTTTAATAAAATTCATATTTATGTAGTTATATGTTAATTGTATGCTTATTGGCAGTGATAATTTCTACTCGAATTTTAATTGTTGATTATTAAAAAGTTGAAAAGTAGAAAAAGTTTTGGTGTAGCCATCCAGCCTGTTATGTAGATCCAGCACACTTTAATAATGTTTTTACAAATGACGACGGCACCTGTTCTTCTACTGTTGAAGTAATTCCACCTCATTGTACCCCATACTGTCAACCTCGTGATGTGTACTTCTTCCGTCAAGTAAAAAATTTCATTAAAAGGTTACAAAATTGTGTTGAAAGCTTACAAAAAAATAGTCATTTAAACACGAGAGCAGATAGATGCTTTGAAGATCCATTCACTTATTTATAATCAACTTTCGGCGCCAACTTTTAAGAATACAGGGTTTGTCCCAGAAGTTCCCGGAATGATTTTTTGTAGTTGGCAACGCTGGCTGACGGGGCGGAGAAGTTGGTGGGGGATCTGAGCTTGGAAACGAGACCGGTATCAGTCGCCTGCGGGCAGTTGTTGAGGCAGGGTCACGCTCCGCGCAGAGGTATCTACTGCACCCTCGTCGATCAAAAAATGGACCAGTTTTTGGAGCAGCGTTATGCAATCAAATTTTGTGTGAAACTGGGTAAAAACGGGGCGGAGACACTCGAAATGCTTCGGAAAGCCTACGGTGACGGGGCGATGAAAAAAAGCCAAACTTTCATGTGGCACAAGCGGTTCCGGGAAGGTCGGGAGTCCGTCAACGACGACGACCGCTCTGGACGCCCGTCGACATCACAAACGGACGACTCGGTGCAAAAAGTGCGTCAAGTTTTGGACAATGACCGACGATTAAGTGTTCGGGTGATTGCAGAGGAGTGTGGAATACCCAAAACAATCGTTCATCGCATTTTAACGGAGGATCTTCAAATGAGGAAAGTCTGCTCGAAAATGGTGCCAAAAGTCCTGACGAGTGAGATGAAGGAGCAGCGTTTGTTGAAGTGCCAGGAATTGCATGAACGCTACGAAACGGACCCAGAATTTTTGGACAGAGTGATCACAGGGGACGAGACGTGGATTTTTCAGTACGATCCCGAATCAAAGCGCCAGAGCAGCGAGTGGCACACCAAGGAGTCTCCTCGCCCGAAAAAAGCAAGGATGAGCAAATCGCGAATCAAGGCAATGCTCATTGTGTTTTTTGACAGAAAAGGTGTAGTTCACAGTGAATTCGTGCCACAAGGACAAACAGTCAACAAGGAGTTTTACTGTGAAGTGCTCAAACGGTTGCGCAACAGGGTTCGACGCGTCCGAAACGAAATTCGCGACAATTGGATCTTGCACCATGACAACGCGTCAACCCACACCGCGCTCATTGTCTCCGAGTTGCTGGCCAAAATGGGTGTGGCAACGCTGCCCCAGCCGCCGTACAGCCCCGATCTGGCACCAGCGGATTTCTTTTTGTTCCCAAGGATCAAAAGAACCCTGAAAGGAACTCGGCATGGGACGCTGGAGGCGGTAAAAGCAGCCGCGACGACCTCACTGAAGGAGATTCCCGTTGACGACTTCCAGGGCGCCTTCAATGATTGGGTGAAGCGTTGGCAACGGTGCATCGAAGCAGGGGGAGAATACTTTGAAAAGTTCTGAAAAGATTGTAAACTGATATTGAATAAATGATTTTAAAAAAAATCATTCCGGGAACTTTTGGGACAAACCCTGTATATAGTAAGCAAAATCTTTAAAAACTCACATCTTCGAAAATAATCCGCATTGGCACGAATGCCGAGACACGCATTTCCTTATTTTGGCTCTACTTTCATCAAAATCGGCGGATCACTCACTGTGGGGTTCCCCTTGTCAGTTATAAAATGATGAAAAGAGATCAGTATGAACAGTTGTTATTTTCCTTCCTTGCAGGCCTCTTTTCATTGTTTCATTGCTGAGCAATTATTAATGGAAGGCATGTTCACAAAACAAGAGGAAAAACGGTCAGTCTATCCCATATCCAATGATGTTCTGCAGTGTCTAGAATGAAACTAATGCTGAGAACTAAAGCCATGTCTTGAATCAAATCCAATATAGCCAAATTCGTTACAAATTCAACATGAATAGCTGCCAAATTTAAAACTTGTACATTTTGGATAAACAACATTAAATAAATGAAGATGAATCGTTGTTTGCATTTTATGGCGCAAGGATAGCTAAGGCCATGTCACATCAGAATCTAGTTTTCTGAGTAATCTAAACTTGTTGTGTAAGAAATGAAAACCCAGAATACAAATCGACAGAAGAAAACAGGAGGCCCTTGATACTCATGAGGTTCAAACTTGGGTTTTCTGTATACTAGATAACAATGAGAAATTTCTCATTATACGTTTTTTTACATTGTTCGTGTTTTATAACACATGGAGAAATAAAAGTAAGGTCATGCGGCATTGGGTCCTACAATCTTCCCAGACGATCGAACGAACCTCTATTGCATGGGGAACCAAGACCCAGCTTACGGCGAGCAGAAAAAATGGCATACACTCTATGGTGCCATCGGAATCAAATACAGGATAATGACACGATAGCTAAAGTTGTTATGTCTCTGCCACAGGGCTGGTTCCTTGTATCTTTTCATTCATTTCAATATCGTAAAACAGATGCTTATTGTGGAATCGAATATTATTGAATATGATGCGTTTAAAGGCTTGATGGTAAGGATTTATGGTACAAGGAAAAGGGTTGTGCTGCACCAGAACCTAGAGTTTTTCAGAGAATCTGAATCTCTTAATAATAAATCTTATTTGTAAAACCAAGACAAGCAACATTCCATGCAAAAAAAAACCAACAACACATAATTCATATATAATGCATAATAAATTAATAATAGTAGTTCATCGTAAGCATTAATATTTAACACATATTTGGCATAAATTATGTTAAGTAGTGCCTTCCCTGACCTTAAAGGGAAGTAACCAACATAAGCTTAAGGCTTACAAAACCAACTTCTAGACTACAGTGATCAGTTCATCAGCAAGTGTGTCTTTTTTTCTTTTTTTTTTCATAAAAAAAAAGGTTGAATTCTGGGATAATAACAAGCAACCAATGCAAGGCTTTTGATCTTGAAGGCAATGTATAAATTTGCAGGTAGAATATCCGATTATTGACCCTGGCAGTTCCGTATATCTTTGCTGATGTTTAATGTAGGTCTTCTAGTACAACATAAACAATCTTTCACAAAAGTATGTATATAAATACACAAATGATTTGATGAGAAACTATCAGTTTTTTTATTTGCGAACACCATTTTGAAAAATAAATATAACATTTAATAAAATCAGAATTTAGCAATGCCAAAGTAACATTTAACAATGTCATGGGGCATAGTTTTAGGTAGGGTAGAGCACACTGACATGCTATAAACAAATATCTTCATCCGTCATCAGAAACTATCCAGAGCAAATTTCAAACGAACATGTGTCATTTAACATTCCGTTCAATTGACTGCGAATAAAAGACAGTGATCCCTATCAAAAAATGGTTTAATATGCATAATCTACGTAACATCTCAAATGATGCTCTATGATATTATCACTACTCTTTAATACAATACTATGATGATTTTCGATATTTAAATACAATGATACTTACAACATCAGAAGTTATCAAGATATGACTTGGTTTGGACGGAAGAGCTTGAAAATCAAAAGCCCTCATTTCTCTTTCAAAAACCTGTGGCCTTAAAAAAAAAAAAAAAGATAAATAAAAAATACAGGAATTATATTTAACACAAAGGTAAACAATAACAACGGCATATACATGGGGTGTTGCTGGGGTTGTAACTCTTCACCCATTGTAATGAGATTTTGTATGTATACATATGATTATATGGAGCTGTAGCTTTGTAACGTTCCCTGTTATAGACTTTTCACATACCCTAATGACAATCACATGACTACTGAAGAAAAACAGTTTGACACATACTATCACTTTAATTTTGTCATCTCTTCACAATCCATTTCAAATTGTCGGGAAGGTCTTCAGAGTAACAATTATTTTCTCACTAATACGCTGCCTTCCAGATCAACATGGCTCCTTTCCATCATAAACACCTCTCCAGAGAAATCTACACTAGGTTACATCGATTTTGCCTTGGTTATGTCTTTACCAATAGCTTTATGCATTAGACTCGCCAGCAACCTATGGCAGTGTATCCTCAGTACACCATGAGTGAAGATGAGACACTGGATTACACCCACTTCTCATGTCCTGCATATGGGTTTCTCTGCAGAAAGCTCTTTGTCCTCTGCCGTGACCTTGGTCTGATTCAGCCTACACATCTCTTGGTCCTGCTCAGTCTGACCATTAGTCCAAAGAAGTGGTGGATTCTGATTGCTGCTTTACTGGCCTTAATATTCGGCCTCAGCCGGTGCCTTTGATACTTTGCTCCTGCACACTGCAGGAGCCTCACATACAATATGCCCTGTCTGAGAAGACGGTGCAACCTACGGAGGCCACAACAACACAAAAGAACGTCCTCAAAAGCAAAAATAGAATTGCCCAATTTTCCTCTTCTTTCAAAAACAAGCCTTTTACCAACTGCTGCAGAATGACAACTGCACAACAAAAGTGTGTGTTACATAGTCCTTTACATCATCTTATGGACAGACAATCAGTAAAAGGGTAAAATGGTCAACCGCCTCTATTAATGAAGATATTTCATACAATTTGAAATGAAATACCATGTCTATAGTGATATTTCCCAACACCCCTCCCACTCCCAGTAGACAGAGTATATCATGTTGGATCTAGTTTATAAAGATATCTTTTTCCGGCCCCTTGAGTACCATTATAGACAGATATTACTGTATTAACTGTAAAAAAAATGCATCAAGATTTACAACAAAGTTCAATTCACAGAAGTCATATGTGTGAACGGAAATTTTAAAGAATGTCATTTGCGCTGATACTGACATGTCATTTAGGTCATAACCTAACACTTCCTTTCAGTAACCCAACACTCACTTCAACTTCTTACACTTCTGACCATCTTGACCATCTTTTCAAATTGCTTCCTATCTATGCCAGATGAGACAGCTATAAATTTAGTTTTTTCCCAATACTATCAGAGACTGAAATGCCCTGGACCCAGAAATAGCCTGTGCCACATCATTGCCTCCATTTGTCCAAAAAGAATCACATGTTTAATATATTTTGTTATGATTATAATATTGATTTACTACTTTCATTCTGCCTGGTCAATTTTGCTCACGTCTGCCTCCAGCTTAGGCTGAGCAGGCCAATGCTGTATTTTAAAATAAAATAAATAAATTTACCTATTTGGTTGCACTATCCCCACAGTAACTGTTGTAAACTTTCATGAGACTATACTCGTAGGCAGCTACAGTCAATAGCTATAGCGATAACTTTTCTATTACATAAAAATTTTGATCTCATGGATTATTTGTACATAGTTATGTATTGTCTATAGCATTGAAGTTTCGGAGATACTTTGAATATCATTATAACTGAATTCAACTGTATTTAGATAACTGATGAAATAGTTTACGTTGCAGCTCAAAACTGAATACAAAGGTTGTAATAGTGAATTGGAATGATGATAAGAAACAAACAATTTTATGTCAATGCTCAGCCTAATGAGAATTATAGTAATCATCATATAATGAGCATTATAGTAATCATCATATAATGAGCATTATAGTAATCATCGTATAATGAGCATTATAATAATCATCATATAATGAGCATTATAGTAATCATCATATACTGAGCATTATAGGCCGCGCCTTCAGAACTTTAAATAACAATCACTGTACGTTGTTCTAATGGTTCAATGCATTAAAAGTACTGTCCCATACTTCCCTACAGGCAAGTCAGTACGCATTGATGATACTCTACTACATTACACTACTTTACGAGCAGGACAGCATACATTGATGATACTATCCTACACTTCTTTATGCGCAGGAGCGTATAAATTGATATTATTTTATACTTCTTAACAGGCAGGGCAGTACGGATTGACGATACTGTCATACTTTCTTAAGGGCAGGACAACATGCACTGATGATACCAATCATACATTTTTTCACGGGCAGGACAACATGCACTGATGATACTAATCATACACTTTTTTTACAGGCAGGACAACATGCACCGATGATACTCATCATACATTTTTTTACGGACAAGACAGTGTGCATTGACGATGCTGTCCCATATTTCTCTTCAGGTGGGCAGATATATATTCCGCATTTGGAGTTACATATAGTCGTTCATTGTACTTTAACTTTTCTGTTTGCTCACTGCTCTAATTTCAGTATTACCTATTTTCGTTCATATCACTATGGCAATGCAGTTAATACAACTATGCTGTACATAGGCATACATAGGGGAGGGATTGATGTGGGGTTATAGGTCCGCCCTACAACAGAATTTTACATATGCATGTGTGTATATATGGAGTTGAGCTTTATTCATACATCAGTGATGTTATACATGCAGAAACGCAAGAGTTTTCAAAATTATAGGAAGGAAGCAAGCACATATATACAAGGTAGCCACAACTCCTTAACTGCCGAGGAAAACTTCACATAAGATTTGTTTCCGGCACACTCGCTTTGGCATAGTGCGTAATGATGCGGTAATTTCGGTGGCAGAAGCACGGTTTTGCAAATCTAAAAAATCGTTTACTTTTGCAGAAAAAATTACATTTGCAAACAAAACATCACATTTTAGAAATTGCATTTTTTAAAAGTTAAAAAAGTATTACATTACAGCGAACGGCTTCGAAAGTGTATATATACGCCCGCGGTTAACGTATCGGCTGCAAGGCGTATATACGCTCACAGCGGCAGTTATGGGCTAAAATATCGAGACTGATTTTTGTTTAACTTCCCTTTCAGCTTATTAAAAGCGAACAGTGTGCTGTATTATTCATTGTTGTCTCCTATGTCACATATAAAAGTTTCAACGTCAAGTGACCAACAATCCGGCCTCAGCATTTGTTAGAACAGGAGTGTACTTAGTCACTCCGTCAGAATCTAGCTGTTTCTATACGTGGAGCAACAAATCAATTTGAAGTTCTGGGTTAAACTTGGCAAAACTGCTATGCCTATGTATATGTGAATCTGCAGCAATCAAACTAATATTTAATAGCAAACTAACCCACAAAATTAAGTTCCAGTAGCAAAACATTTTCTGTCGGACCATAATATTTAATGAATGAATGTAATCATGGTGAGAGTAAGAAACAAAACATAGAATACACACACACACACATACACTTGGGAGAATTAAAAAAAAAAAGCTTACAGCCCAGGAAGAGAATAAATGCACAAAGACGAGCTTAGGACGAGTCTTAGTTTTCCTCCTGGTTTCAGTCCGAGTGATGAATCGATGCCGCTTTCATCAGGTTTCAGCACTTCAACAACTACCCATATCTTCAGTACTCCCATGTCCTCAAGGCTTAGAACGTGGAAGGATTTGCCAATATCTAAACACGAGTTAGTACATTATGTAAACTGGATTTTTTTTTTCTTTAAACGGAACAAAGTCAGCAAGGATTGTACTGTGCTGGAATATACAGTTTTTCAAGAAATCTATAGCTTTTATGGTCTAAGGAGTCAACCCCAGGAATACAGTGAGCACCTAGCCTGTACTTTCTTTTTTTAGGTGGGGGGGCAGTGTTGCGAGTCGATCTTGGGACAATGGTACAGTAAACAAACACATTATTACTGCACCATGGTAGGGATCATGCCCATATCCAGAGGGGGGATCTTATAGACCAGACCCCCCCCGAAACTAAATTTTTAATGGGACTTGGCTACGGCCTTGCATGCTGTGATTGTATCGATACATGGCGTAAACAATTTTGAACTCCTCTAGAAATTAAATCCTGGCCATGGTATGTAAGATAATTTGATGTGGCATTAAGCAGATTAGAATTATAAGTAAAGACAATGTTATTTTACTTACGCTTATGACGTTGTCTTTACTTATAAACCTGTCTATAGTCGTGGTAAGGATACTAAACCGGTGATGTGCAGGGGAAGGAAGATGATGCAAAAGAATGTCCCCCCTTAAAAAGTAAGCGGGAATGGTAATTAATTTCTATTCAATGAATGGTAGGTTCCTCCTCCGTCCATCTGAAATAACCTAACTACACCCTATGAACAAAACGAAACATGGTTGCTTTAATGATGTAATTTAAATTGCATTTACTAATTTTTTTACTACCCAATATTAGTCCCATATTTACTTCTAACGGTGGGATAAGCGGGACTAATGACTTAAAAATGGCCATATCATAAACAGCTAAGCTCACTAAGGACCAAACTCAGCCCAATGGGCCCCGAAGGCGGGTCACTTGACCACTGGGATGCATTAATCTAATGAAAAAATTCACCTATGACAAAGCCACTTTATTTATAACAAAAAGCTATCTTAAGTTTAAATGAATAAGTTTAAACAACTAAACATATTATACCCACCTTGAACTTTTCCATTCTCAGTTTCAAGAAAGTTCGATTCCCTAAAAAAAACGAAAAAAAAACCACCACTTTAGGACCAACCCCTACCTTGCAAGTGTTTTTTCCTTCTTTATGTAAATGAAAAGAAAGAAAAAGCAAACAATATTTTAGAAAATAAATATTGTACATAATTACGTAAGTAATTTATTATGATTATTAAAAATAATTTACTATGATCATATCAATTATATTTTGCTTTTTAAATACAGCTACTGAGGTTCCCACTCGTATTGCAAAAAAAAAAATTCCCCCGACTTCTTCGACAAAATTCCATGACTTCTCCGAAGAAATTTCCTGATCAATCACAAACAACTTTAAGCTGAACTTCGGTTGCAAGGAAAATGGCTTCATATTCATGGGAGGTTTAGCTATTCAAAATAGAAGTTAAGAAAGTTTTCCCTGACTTTTTAAAGTTTGATCAAAACATCCCGTTTTTCTCTGACTTTTTCAAGTTTGATCAAAACATCTCGTTTTTCTTTGACTTTTCAAAGTTTCATCAAAACATCTCGTTTCCTCTCTGATTTTTCCTCGCCTTTGGGGATAATTTCAAACTTTCCTCTGCTTGTGTGCCTGTCCCTGAAATAAATACATGCACGTAAATAAAGGTATGTATATTATATAAGGAAAAGGGAGTTACTTGGAATACTGAATTGCTTGAATAGAAACGACGCAGCTGTGGTATCCTTCTTCATCCAACACAGAAGCTGAAATTACATACTATAAGTATTTAAATGTGCTAAATGAAATAAATATTCAAATAAGCAACTATGTTGATGCTAATCATAATATAGTAATTAATTTTGGAGTCCATCAGACTATAATATTGTAAGTCAGCATGTACTATTGCAGTGGTTCTTGGACTTTTTATCCTACAGAACTCCTTTCTTAACACATGTCTGGGCAAGGAACCCTTTTCATATATGTCTAGTCACAGAACCCCCTTTTTACAGCATTTCTATCCACAAAACCCTTTTTTTACCATTTCTAACCACAGACACAGGCGTAGCCGGGGGGGGGTTTTGGGGGTTGTAACGCCCCCATTGCAATGAAATTTTGTATATTTAACATAGGAATATATGAGTTGTAGCTCTGTAACCCCACCTCATTGAGCCTATAACCCCCTTTATGAACTTTCTGCCCACGCCTATAGCCACATACACACACACACAGAACCCCTTTCTTACCTCATTTCTACCCACAGAACCACCTTTCTTGCCACATATCTAGCCACGGAACCCCTTTCTACTACATGTCTTTAGCCACGGAACCCCCTTTCTACTACATGTCTTTAGCCACGGAACCCCTTTCTTATCACATGTCTAGCCATGGAACCCTTTCCTTATCACATTGTCTAGCCACGGAACCATCTATAAATATTATTTGAAGTAAACATAAAGGGCTATTATCTATCACCATTTGGATATAAACGTAAAAATAACCAACAAATCAACATAAAAAAGTTAGGTAACCTTTATTTCGTTGTGGGATATTGGTAATAGTTAACCCTAAAAAGTTGAATTTTTTGTGTGTGTGTGGGGGGGGTTACAGATATCCCAAAATTACCAGCGATGTTTTACTAATTGGATGCAGAACCCATGAAAGATTATTGTGGAACTCCAAGGTTCTGCAGAACACAGCTTGAGAATCACACATACTATTGAATAAGAAGAACAAGAACTACCACACAAATTAAGCTATTACATCAATCGAAAATCAACCAAGCCACGAAACCAGTCACAGAATTTAGTAGCTTTCAAGAATACCGCTTATTTTTGTCTGCGAGTCTTACAGCACAAAGACAGCAAAGGTCATGCTGTGGTGCATGGGCACCCATACGAGTATTTCTGGGGTTAGGGGCTGAGAAAAATTACAACCTCCTCCACAAAGATGTCGAAAATTTTAGGGGATGTACAAGATACTAAAATGCTACAAAAATAATTGATATTGCTTGACAATTCGTAATGAGCTAAAAAGTACCTTATTTTAAAATGTAACTATAAAACTTTTGAAAGTAAATGCGTAGCAGGTTCGGGCAAATCAAATTTTTAAACGGCTAGGGGGGCTGGAGTCCCCTCTGCCATCCCTCATATAGGTATCCATGCTGCACCGGGACCTACAGTTTTCAGAGGTATCTGAACCAACTCATGGACTACAGCGAGCAGTTAGCTGGTAAGCTTTCTTCTTTTTGAACTGTTGGGAATTAAACACAGGATAACGACACGCTAGCTGAACACGTTACCACTGAGACACTGCAAGGCCTGAATGCCGTTTAGCATGGCTTGTAATTTGTGATATTAATAGCAGTGGCGGCTATTGGCAAAACTTTAGTGAGGCAAAAGTTAAGCCAATTCACCAAAATACATTAACCTACATATTTTCATAGTCAGTGAAACTGGTTTCTTGGCGAGTATAGACCGTAATGCAATTTATTTTGGTGAATTAGCCCAGTTCTTCCTCATTAAAATAGCACCAAGAGCTGCCACTGATTAGTAGATCACTCTGATAATAAAATAAATCTTAATTAATCATTCATTTTGCTAGATTTCAACATAGTTATATTATCAGCCAACTCCTTAAAAATACCCCAACATTTCAAAAGAATCCATATCACTAGGTATATATTATTGTTTCTGATTTATTACCTATTTATTGATGATGAATATCTATCATGATCTATTTATTAATTGCTTCTGACCAAAATTTCTTGTAATCTTGAAAACACTTTTTCTGATTCCGCTACAACTTTTAGATGCAAGTCAGCCAGAAAGCTATAAAAATATTTTTGGCGGGTTACTCCCTATTAGGAGTTAAACCCGGGTTAACAGTGGGATAAACGAAAGTGATCTTTTTATAACTCCACCACCATGGGGCAAGGGACTTGTATTGTTCTGAGAAATCTGAACTTCTTAAGGTTTAGGGAATCAACCCATGGACCAAACGTGGTCGCAGCCTCTCAGATTAAGTGGGGCCCGGTGCCGAAGTAATTTTGGCGCCCCTTACTACTAAATATGAGTTTTATAATGTAACGAATAACATCTTACAATGTAATGAGTAAATTAGTAATATAAGAAAATTGTGAAGGAATGACTTCCGATAACCATTTTTGAGGACAGCCTTCGGCATCCACCCACAATGATTAGGCAGGGCCACGGTTCCGGCCGTGTGACCACATATGCCATGGACTACAGTCCGCAGTTAGTAAGCATCTACCCTCTCATTGTTGTGAGTTAAACCCGCATAATGGCATGTTGGGTAAAAGCACTACCAGCAGGCCTATATTTTTTTAGAGACAGATGATAAAGCTAGATAAAATGATATATTACCACTATTATATACTGGACATCGCAGAGGAATTGCATTCGTTTCGGAATGGTAAAGCAAATGTGGTAACGGTGGCTCTGTTAAATCCCATAGCATTACAGATCCATCCACCTAAATTAAAAAAGAAAAGCGTATGCTCTGAATGAATGCATATGCGTATAATTTATTCGATATAATTACATGTACATAATCATATATGCAATAATATATATATATATATATAGTG
>QLNU02003225.1:50984043-51015126 GCA_006491805.2 Dysdera silvatica | reverse complement strand
TCCATCACTAGTTTGAAGACAGCCCCTAGCCACTACTGTTGCTTGCCTCAACAGCAGCCATCAATTTCACCCGAGTTCAGGGAAATGTCATTGGGATCTTCACTACTTTTAAAAAAATGATTTCAGTGTCTATTAGCGTAAAATTTGTTTTGCTTTATTAGCCCAAGGGAGTGCGGACCCTCTCAGCCTCCTACGTAAGTGGGCTAGTGAAATCGTCTAAAATAAATCTTAATTAACAAGACATCAAAAATATACTCTGCATTGCAACAGCTCATTTAGAGAAGAGACTGAAAGCTTAGTGACTTCTGAACTATGACCTAAAACGAAGTCTACTGGGTTGGTTGTATTTTTATGGCGCAAGGACAACAAAGGTCATTCTATGGCAGAAAGTCTACTGGAATTCCTGAGCAAGGTAGTGGACTAAAAAACTATGATAACAAAAATTGGGCTACTGTAATGTATCTTGTAAATATTACATAATTTTTTTAATAAATATTTCAAATATCATTAGTATCGAAATTAATATAAAAAATATTTTGCATTACCTTGACAGAATGGTAATGGTTGCAGGCGAAGGCATCCCTGGCTGAACCTCAAATCTTGAGCCACAAGTGAAGTAGACCATAGGTTATCCCGAGAACACCCATCACTCAATAACGAAAGCATGACCTATGGCAAACCCAAAATATTAAACGCTGTTCCATTATGGCAGTGGTTCCGAACCTTTTTTGCACTGCGACCCACTTTTACAGCAGCCAAGTAATCCGAGCCCCCCCCCCACACACTTTTATAGTAAACTCAAAGATCTGAGACCCCGGGTCCACTGCAGTCACATTTGCATAATAAAAAGCATGTTTAACAAAGTAATAAAACATATTAATTATAAATTATATTATAATAATTACATATAATATATTAATGTTAATTATTATATTAATTTATTATTATTATAAAGTTAACAACCATCAGCAGAATATTGAAATGTAGCCATGTTGGAACATAAAAGAGTTGAAAACATTTGGTATGGAATTCTGGTACTTAAGTATTAAACGGGCCGTGAGCGCCATTGTACTAGAACTGGCAATTGTTTCACGGACAAAAATCGTAACTTGGAAACACTGTTTTGGATTTTATCATAAAAATGCTTTTAAAATCGTTACAGCGCTGCCATTTTGTTGTTTAATTATTATGTAAGTATTTTTACGCTAAGTATTTTTTCATGCAATTAGTACACTTACCTGAATCATAGGAACCGAACTGGAGGGGGAGACCTCCCAGACCCCCTTGCCACTTTGCGACTCATGCCCGGTTGGATCACATTTGATGTGCGCTGCCCGAATCAGTAAAATGTTGAATCAATATTATGTTGAATTTGTATTTTTTATTTTTATATTCATGCTTCAAAAGCTTGGCATAATTCTAAGATCGCCAAATAAGATCAGGGGCCGCTAAAACGTAATATAACTATAATACGTAAGTACCAAGGTGGGTTGAAATTCCCGGAATTTACGAAAACTTATGGCCTTCCTGCCTTGTTCCTGAAAGAAGGCAATAGATTCCCATTTGTTGCTCGGAAGTTCAAACAAACGCATTGTAACAGCAATTTACACGTTCATTTCTTATTTAAAAGTCCAAACCGGAAAATCAATGCCACAAATTCACACTTTCAAAGACGACAAAGCATCCAAAGACGTACGATTTTTTACGAACAATTACGATGAAAACTGCTATCACATGCGATTTTTTCGAATCCTTACATTTCAAGGGGGGAAAAAAGTTTTTGCTGACGGCCCGTTAATACGTAAGTATCAAATTTCCTTACAAAAATGGTTGAGGTGACCTCCTAGAAATCAGTTCTCGACCCCCAGGTTGGGAACCACTGCATTATGGCAAGTGATAATGTCACGAAAAACAGCCAAATCATGACTGCACGATTTATTAGTTGAAGCAGAGAAATAACTGCACTTTTTTCAGGACTTTCTTGTCACTTTCTGTTTTACAGTGTGAAAGCAGCTCGAGTCTTGTTATGGTGGGACCTACAGTTTTTCAAGGTATTTCAGCCTCTGTTGTCTAAGAACCCAAATCCCAAACTACAGTGGACAGAAAAGTGGCATGCTTCCTACGGTACCATTGAAACCAAATCCCAGACCACAGTGGGCAGAAAAGTGGCACGCTTTCTACGATATCACTGAAACCAAATCCCAGTCCACAGTGGGCAGAAATCTGGCATGCTTCCTACAGTACCATTGAAACTAAATCACGGACTACAGCAGGCAGAAAAATGGCATGCTCCCTACGGTGCCATTGTAACCAGCCCACAGTAGGCAAAAAGACTGCATGCTTTCTATGGAACCTTTGAAATCAAACCTGAGTTACTGTCATGATATATGAATGCATTACCAAAACTACACCACTTTAGAGTTAGGGTTCCTTTCCGTCAACTTCTGCAGAACTATCACAAAATGGATGGTTCGATTTTCATTCATAAAAATTCCATTAAACTTAATTTTCTACCTTTCGTCATTCGCATGCAAAGTTTGACTTTTTGAGTGTTTCTGCAGTAGTAAGCACTTTTGATGCCACGACAAGAGGTCAGTTTCTATTCTTGTTTTATGACGAAAGGACAGAAAAGGTCATGACTTACAGTTTCTTGAGGAAATTAAACCTCATTTACCCATGAAATCACACCCAGACTATGGAACTGAAGCTAAAAAAATCACCAAATGCTGGGAACTTGCTTGAGTTAAACCAGGA
This sequence comes from Dysdera silvatica, assembly GCA_006491805.2. Taxonomy (NCBI): domain Eukaryota; kingdom Metazoa; phylum Arthropoda; class Arachnida; order Araneae; family Dysderidae; genus Dysdera; species Dysdera silvatica. The sequence goes on along the minus strand of QLNU02003225.1, from coordinate 51,012,372 downwards.
TTATCCGTAGGGTAGCCAAGCGCATTACCACCACAGGACAGATGTCTCCACTGAGCTAAAAGATCTCTCTTTGAACAGCTCAATTCCCACACTTTTGAAATTTGAAGAGCATTTATAGCTTTTTCATTTGCAGATATTTTATGCTTGATTTTACAATTTTGGCTTTAACATTATTCATAAAAGAGGCTTATTAATTTCTTCATCTAAAATCCGCATAATAAATAATACACTGTGGTTTTGTGTGTTGACCATTATTTGGCAATTGTGTTATCCCTGAGAAGGGTAATAATATCTTACATCCTTATATATACAGAGAAAGAGAGCACTGTGCCTGTGTCTCGGTGGCCTAATGTTTAAGGTGCTTCAGATTTAACAGAAGGAACCTATCTTGACTCTAGGCCGGGACAACGTCTATTTTTCTCCTATACTTTAAAGGCTCTAGCTTGAGTTCAAGTATGGGTGTCAGAAATTTCTCCCTATAATAAATAACCTCCTTCCAATTCCTGAAGTTTTGCTTCAGAAGCAAGGGATCGTCCATTAAACGTAGCCAAGGTCAATAACAAACGGCAGCCTGGGCCATTCCAGTGATTCTTAGCACCCCCTGCTTTCATGCCACACTGACCGCTGCCTTGATCAGGAGCACTCCAGCACCTGGAGACTAGGGGCCATGGTTTCTGGTGTGTCAACATAATGGAGGAATTAGCCATAATTTCACCACGCTGGCTAGACGGGTTGGTGAATTAGCCCTCCCCTTCCGCCTTTCTATCCGTGTAGCAAATATTAATTTGCCACATAAATAGAAAGCTCAGCCTGCACCACTTGAAGGCGGGGTAGGACACTAGGTTACTGGCCTGGCCGGTTCCACACATCGTCACATACGTTCAGCGTGTGGGTCTCCTTCCAGTTAGATACCAGCAACCCTTTTGCAGGAAGAAGAACTTGACAAGATCAAATGGGACATTGTAGGACTCAGTGAAGTTAGAAGAAAAGGTGAAGAGTTGGTGGAACTTAAAAGTGGACATTTGTTTTATTATAGAGGAACGGAAACTGGAAGAACAAGTGGTGTTGGCTTCTTAATCAACAAAAGAATTAAAGACTGTCTTCTGGAAGTTGAAAGTACATCAGATCGAGCAGCGAGGCTCGTTGTTCAACTAACCCAGCGATACCAACTTCAGATAGTACAGGTATATGCACCAACATCAAGCCATACCGACGAGGAGGTTGAGGAATTCTATGAAGAAATCAAACAGCTACATACCAAGGGGAAACAACACATCAAGCTCATCATGGGAGATTTTAATGCAAGAATTGGACAACAGGAACAAGGAGAGACATCGGTTGGTAAATACGGATACGGGGAAAGGAAATTAAATGCATAATTCCAACCCAACGGACTTGCAGAAGCTGAAAACTCGCGCATCATGAATTCATTTCTTTCAGGAGAAACTACAAAGAAAAATGGACATGGTATGTAAGAGGGTGGATTTAAAGAAATTAAAAGAAAATACCGAGGCATTCAAGTTGGAATTAAAAAATCGCTTTTCTGCACTGGAAGGACTTATTGATGAAAGTGATATCTCAGAAGCAAATGAAAACATTGTTAAGACAATAGTTGAAACTGCTGGGGAAATTGGTGGTGTAACCTGTAAAAAGCACAATAGCAAATTATCTGAGAAGACGAAACAGCTCATGAAAAGGCGAAGAGATATGAAGGTGGACAATCAAAATACCAGTTCCAGGATTGAGTACATAGAACTTTGTAAAACTCTGCGCAAAAGCATGAAAGAAGACATAAGAAAATTCAATTGTGAGTTAGTAAGGAAGGCCATTGAAAATAACAAGAGCCTTAGGGTTGTTAAAGGAAGTTTATCTGTTGGGAAGAAACACATCATTGCATTAAAAGGAGAGGATGGCACCGTAACAAGAAATAGGGAAGAAATACTTAGAAGAGTTGAAGAATTCTACAAAAAACTATATGAAAGTAACAGTGGATTAAACGAAGACACTGAAATAGTCGAAGGAACAGCTCCTAAAATCTTAAAAGAAGAAGTTTCATTTGCAATAAAAAGTATGAAGAAAGGAAGAGCCCCTGGCGATGATGGTATTACATTAGATATCCTAAAAGAAGCTGGAGAATATGTAGAAGACATACTTGCAAAATTCTTTACCAAATGTCTTAACAGCGGTAACATACCAAACCAATGGGATTCTGCAACAGTAATTCTTTTGCATAAAAAAGGTGATAAAGAGGATTTGAAAAATTACCGACCAATTAGCTTGTTACCTGCTATTTATAAAATCTTCACAAAAGTGCTAACACATCGCCTGCAGAAAAAATTAGATGCAGCTCAACCAAGAGAACAAGCTGGATTTCGAAGTGGATTCAGTACAGTGGACCATATTCAAGTATTAAGAGAATTAATTGAAAGAACACATGAATATGAACTTCCATTGTGTGTTGCATTTATTGACTATGAGAAGGCCTTTGACTCTATTAAAACATCAGCAGTCATCAACTCTTTAAGATCAACAGACATTGAGGATGTGTACATTGACATGGTGAAACGTGTGTATAAAAATGCAAGTGCAAAATTTCGGTTAATTTCAATAATTGATTTCTTGTTTGCCAGGATATAGTCAATTTCACTAGTTCCCCCATTTGGGTGTTTCCATGTCCATTTTCTTTGCGGTTTCTTCTTAAAAAATGAATTCATGATGCTAAGATTTTCAGCTTCTGCAAATTCGATGAGTTGATCGCCACGTTCATTCCTTTCCCCATATCCGTATTTACCAACCGATGTCTCTCCTTGTTCCTGTTGTCCAATTCTTGCATTGAAATCCCCCATGATGAGCTTGATATGTTGTTTCCCTTTGGTGTGTAACTCTTTGATTTCTTCATAAAATTCTTCAACCTCTTCGTCGGTATGGCTTGATGTTGGTGCATATACCTGTACTATTTGAAGTTGGTATCGCTGGGTTAGTTGAACAACAAGCCTCGCTGCTCGATCTGATGTATTATATTGCACACACACACACATATATATATATATATATAAAAGCCTAAATCCACCAGTATTCGATTAACAAGGCAAATAAAGTAAGATAAAGTTTCAGCCATTTGAATCACAAAAACAATTTTATATTTGCAAGATAAATATTTTATATTAAGAAAAAACTATTTTTCTTATACTCACAGGTTGGATGTTTTGTAGAAAGAGGTTTAATTTCAAAGTATAAGTCTTAAAATACGACTGCCAATCACCCTCACTTGTGGACGTTGCAATAAAACCTTGACCTATTAAAATTTTAATGAAAATTAATATAAAAATACATAGTAATAATAATAAACATGTACATCAGTTGTATACATTTTAGTAGTCTATTAAAAGTTGAGATAAAGAGACCATAAATAGATGATAGTGGCAGATCCATGGGAGGGAGGAAATTAGGAAATTCCTCACCCCCCACAATTCCATAAAAATGTGGTGGAAATCGGTTATAATACACACCGATTATAATGACCAACTGCATATGACGATGGAATTTTCAGAAAAAATTTGATTCCCTCTGGATCCACCTTTGTAGATGAAATCCGTTTGGAAATGGATCTTAAATATTAAATTTCTTGATCCACTAAAAAAATCCGAAAGATTTTTTCCTGGTGACTTTTAAACAAAAAAATTGTTGAAACAACTTTTTTTTTTTAAATATAAAGGGATCTTGAATACTTTTAAGATCTGATACCATTAGAGAAAGATTCAAGGTACACATTTTGAGGTATTCTGTGTATTTTCTAATAATTTGTTTGTGGTTTTACGGCTCAAAGACTACAATGGTCATGCTGCGCCGGGACCTACTGTTTTCCGAGGAATCCGAACCTCTTAAGGCCTAGGGAACCAAACCCCGGACTACAGTGAGCAGTGCGATCTTTATGAGATCTCTGAGTAAGCGTTCTTTGCACTGTTGGGAGTCGAACCCGGTTTAGCGGCGCACTAGGCAAATGTGTCATCACACCGTGCCACTGCAGGGCATTTCCTAATAATGAATTACATAATATAGTAGGACATATATATAATGTGGGCTTGGAATCAATGAAAATGCTTGTTAAATCTGAACACACTTAAAATCCATTTTGGAATTTAAAATTCTATAATTTGAAAATAAAGTCTGTAAAGGTAACACATATGCGTAACGTACCATGAATGCAATATTATTTAGCATCAAATTTATTAAAAATCTAATGAACAATATAACTTTTCAGTAAAACAAATAAAAAAACATGAGATAAAGAGGATCTAGTAATAGTTATAAATGCTAAAATAAGCATTATTTGGAAATGATAGGAAAAAATGATCTATACAGTTTGCTTTGTTTTGCAATATCTATGTTCATTAAGTTTTCGTCATAAAATATTTAGTATATTGAATATATAGTCATCAGTATAATCCATTGCCTCAAAAAAAAAAAAAGAATTTATGAACTCCTTGCTATGTATAAACGTTCACTTCAGTTAAAAAGACGTTCACGATCATAAATTCATTAAATTTTCGAATTTAATCTTTTTTTTACAAATTTTTATATTTTATTTAAAAAATCTTGCCATTTCTCATTCGTTGAAATAGGGATCAGTGCAAGTTTTGTTTGCCAAAATCGATTAACTTACACACACACACACACTTGATCATCATATCATAAAAATAATATAATCATCGGATAATAAAATTCATATTTCCTAATAAGTGAGTCCTATTGTATTTCTGGCTACCTTCCCACCAAATTCTCATTCCATTTTTTTAAATCACAACTCATTAAAAAAAAAGCTACATGAATAATTTCAACACACTGTATTTATTTTATTAATTACCGATTATTAACCATTGATCGTAACTACTAATTGATGGTGGCGCAGTGGTAATGTGTTCGCCTAGTGTGACATTAACCTGGGCTCGGTCCCTAAAAGCGCCAAAATAATATGCTTACCAGTAAAATAGTCACTGTAATTGGGGGGGGGGTTATATATATAGTTCCTTAGGCTTTAAAAGGTTTGAATCCCTCGGAAGACTTGTGTCTCAGCACATCACGACCCTTTGCCATCCTTGCACCATAAAACAAGCCAATAACTAATTGGTTTGATGCTAATTACTAATTTAACTGATGTGTGTTAATGACTAGTTGATCTACTATTGTTAAACAGTGGCCATCAGCCGAGTGAGCTGATGCTTACTACTAATTTAAACACTGACCATTAACTGAGCTGATATTATGGCCCTGCAGTGGCAACATGCCTTTTGTTTGTTATTATCAGGGGTTTGACTCCCAATATGGGAGGGGCATAGCGGCTCCGCCCTGCCCCTAGCTACACCTATGTCACTAACTCACAACATTAATCTACTAGCTCACGATATTAGTTCAGATAGTTAATTGTTAATATTTGAGGACTTAAAAACAATAATGGTACAAGTCCATTTTTGATTAAATGAGATACGAAAGGATTTGTATCCAATCGATCCATACAGTTTCGTTTTGGACAAATGTAACGTGCTGCTATCCTGCAGCAATTAATTACACTATGGCCATATACTAGTGTTATAGGCAACAAGGCAATCCTAGAGGATACTTCCATGGACTTACTCAAAAATTTCATTTTTGTAACTTATACCACTATTGTTTTCAATGCCTCAAATTTAACAACGTCAGTTCAATTAACTTACAATTAAAAAATATGTTCAAGTAGTTATTTTAAGGAATTCAATTTCTCAAAAAAAAAAACACTTTTAAAAAACATGTTCAATTACCTGTCTTTTTTATGGAGGGCTATGTCATAGCCTTTCTTAAAAAAATTTAGCTCACACTAGACCTTGAGGCAAGTTATGCCAATGCTATGGAACTAATTAATATTGTTAACTAATACACAAGAGATGATGAATTCCGTTTCAATTCGGCACTTCTTACCTCCAACGCCTAGATTATCATAAGGAGGATGCTGCGTCCATTTTTCAAGAGTAACAATTTCGTCGGTTTGAAATTCATCCTCTTCAAAATTATCCGTTTGGATGGAAATCTACAACACAGAGCATCAAAACCTTTCATAAAAGTAATGAAAGGTTATAAAAGATATACATATGATTATATGAAGTTGTAGTTCTGTAACCCCTCTTATAAATTTTCTACATATGCTAATGACTTTACCAATCTTTAAAACATTATAAAAATTTAATAAATATAACAATTAGATCAGAATTTAAAATTAGAAATTAAATTACTGGCAAAGTTGTGCATTAAGGATGTTATTTGTCAGCGTGAAAAACGATATTGTTATTGTATAAAAGGATCAGAAGGAATAAAAGCAAAAAATGAAAATCGGCTTCAGAATAATAAATCAGAAAGTATCGGATAAATTTGGCTTAAAAAAAGCAAACCATGGTTGAGTGGCAAGCCAATATTTTTGGACAAATTCAGTATTAAAAAAAAAACAAAAAAACTATACATTGGTAGGCCCAGGTGCTTAATTGAGCATGTTGCACAAAGGCTGCTGACATTTTCTCTTGGAAAAAATAAATTGCAATCTACTTATCATAGAATTCCACCGAACTGTCTACTTCAAGAAAGCATCCCCTTTTTTTGTCTTAATTTGAAATTCTGAAAAATTCTGTGAAACGTCCTCTCCCAACCATCGGAAAAAATTAAAGTTTGTTGCTAAATAAGTGTATTCACAAAAATATCTTTCTTTTATTTTATAATAATGCACATAAGGTAATCATAAATGCCTCACCCATAGTGATTTTTGGTTGCATTTGAGGAGACAGATTGACAGAATTCAGATTGGGGGAGGCACAGAAAAATCGCTGTGTCCAGGGAATCTCACATCTTGGCTTGTACATGTTCAAAATCCGATCTACATTATGTGACAGAGTATAATTTAAAAAAAAAAATCCATTTTGAGACGTATTCTATTCAGTAGCACAAGAAACGGGGGTGAGGGGACTCAACCCTTTCCCTGCCCGATTAGATATCAAAGCCTATTTTTTTACTTAAAGGCAAATCATGTAACCTTTTAAAAGCTACTTGAGTTCCCCCTCTCCTCAATTTTTTAATTGTTATGTCTTTGATACCATACTAAGTTTTCATTACCATCTATTTAAAATACCCACCCAAAACTACTAACAACCTACCTGCTTTGAATTTGATCTGCCAAAAAATTTCATGTATGTTTCGTATTTCATAGGAGGGATATCGGCAATGTCGTATGATACTTCATCCAGGGTAATTATTTCAAATAAATCCATCGCTCGTTTCCTAAAATCATTCATCTCTCGATTAATTTTTATTAATGTATCAAAATACTGAATACAATCCAGAGTAAACTACATGCAATGTATGTGCATAATGAATTGGGGATTTGTATGCTTTACATCCCGAGATTGCGTTATATATGAGAGTTGCATATGAAACGGAGTGGATGGCTAAAGGTTGTGAGTTCCCACAATAGAAACACCATGTTCACTTCGCAGGCTTTCTTAACTGTTGCCACTTAGAAATGCAAGGAAAGGAAACTTAAGTTCAATTTCTAAAATTGGCAAAATGCCAAGCTGTTTCATTTTTATTCGATGCTTTCTAAATGCACATAATTTCACTTTCCGTATCTAGCAAAATATTTTGTATAATTATAATTTCATTTTTTATATTTGGCAACAGTACGTGCAATTGTTTTCCGAATTCTAAAATAAAATGAATCTTCAACTTACGACTGTAGTGTGCACACATCATTCTCGGAGCCTCTTCTAAATAGGAGTACTTATTTACTCCAATGTTGTATTTGAAATAATTCATGTATTGGCGTGTATTGATGAATTAAATTTAATATTTAAAGTATTAGTAAATGTTATTTTAAATCGATGGTATTGCTGCATTACTAGAAGTATAATCAATGTAAAGTAATATTTATTTATGCTTTAAACATTTAATTCATCAATACACGTCAAAACTATTTCAAATACAACACTGGAGTAAATAAGTATGCCTATCTGAAAGAGCCTCCAAGAATAACGTGTGCACACTCGACGGTAAGCTGAAGACTCATTTTACTTTAGCATTCGGAAAATGATTACACAAACTATTGCCAAATATAAAAAGTGAAATTATAATTATACACAATATTTTACCAGATACGGAAGGTGAAATTATGTGCATTCGGAAAACATCAAATAAAAACTGAACAATTTGGCATTTTGCCAATTTTAGAAATTGAACATATTTTAAGTTTGCTTTTCTTGCGTTTCTAAGTGGCAACAGTTAACCCTCTGACTGCTCAATTTTTTTTTTTTTTTATCGAAGTCGCTTCAAAAACTGCATATTTCTTTTTATTACATATTTCAAATCTACATGTAATTGAGAGTTAAAATATGTAGCACATTTTTGTAACCAAAGATGATGAGAGATGAAAGATGGAAAAATTTCATACCCAGGAAAATCGCTTGATGAGAAAATTTTGTTACTTTCATGTTGCCCGTGGAAATCGAGGGATAAGCAGTCAGAGGGTTAAGAAAGTCTGCGAAGTAAACATAGTATTTCCATTGTGGGAGTCCACAAGGTAATTTTCATTAACACGAAACATTTACGTGCAACCACACTTACTGGGAGCTGAATCAGTCTTCTTGGTTCGAAGTGGCATTTATAACCACTAAACCATTGGAAAGAATGGAATGGGCATACACAGCTGCCTATGCATTACAAATGGCGTATTTACAGTATACTTATTATATGGATAATAGTATAGTACAATGAATACAGTGAAGGATGTCTATAACAATATTTGCGAGATTGGAAGAAGGCATTGCTATAGATAATTTATTATCATAGACAAGGTAAAACATGATATACTTTATATCTGTTGGGACAAGGGAAAAAACATCATTATTGCAAGTTTCACTGTATGAAGACTAGTTTTTCAATGTCTTAAATTCTACTTTAATACATGGTTAAATTCAAAAATTAAACAATGTTTAATTTTAAATTTAAAAATAAATTAAACAATGGTTAAATTGAATGGTGCATAATAATTGTTGAGCTGTTTCAGGTTTTAGTCAAAAAATCAGTCATGCAGTTATAAAAGGTGAGATTATGATCAGGGTATGGAAAAAGTCACGTTTTTCCATACCGATTATTGGTTTAAATTGTATTTTATTTAGTTAAATTGGGTTTTTAAAATTTGAATTAACTAATTACTTTGTAAGTATGAATTTGTTAGAGCATGCCATTTACAATGTTTTTAAAATTTTTAGTACATGTGAAGGCTAAGGAAATACGGCAAGCAAAAAAAAAAAAATCACTAAATCATAATTTAGCAGAAATATTATAAATTTCTATGTATATAAATATGTGAAAATGCCAAGTATATTTTTAAAAAGATTAAAATAATTAAAATTAACCCTGTATAGTCCATTTGCAGAAAATTGGCCAGTGGTACCATTAGAATTCAAGGCAGCTGATATCACAAACGGGTTGGTTCATTGCAGTAGAGGGAAGGGCATCATTTCATAACTGGTTTTTCGCGCATGTTTTTGTCTGTGCGAAAAACCAGTTACGAAAGACGCCCTTCACTTTACTGCGGGGGTCAAAATTAACTTTTTAAATCAGGTGCACAAGTGCACCAAAGTCTTGTGGCTTAGGTGCACTAAATACTAGTTAAGTGTACAAATAATTAACAGAATAGAAAGTAAACCTCAACATTAAAAATTGAGGTAAAATACTAAGTGTAGCAACTATATTTAAGCATGTAAACTACAACAAAATGCAACTTTTCAAAATAATTGAACATTCGTATGTAATAAAAAAAAATTCAAAGCAAATGCAGACACATTGAGAAAATTATATAAAATTATTCCGTAGTTCACTATTCTTGAAAAATAAATGCAAGTAGCCATAGTTTTGAATAGTTAGGTGCACTATGTGCATCCAAATTAAAAATTTACATGCATGGATAAAATTTCATGTGCACAGTGCACCCACTAATTTCGAACCCCGTTCTACTGTAACGAACGAAGCCGTTTGTGACCTCAGTTTCCTCGAATTCTAAAGGTACCACTGGCCAATTTTCCACGAACAGACTATAGTATTGATGTTCAATGACGTGACCCATGCTTTTTTTTTTAAATCAAATTCAAAGGGACTCAGATCACGTCATTGTACTGTCCTTTTAAATTTGACATACAGGTAATTCTCACTTTAAGAATTCTCAGCTTTACAATTTTTACAATGTTGAAATGATGTGTTAAAACATCTATCTGGACTATGATAGCTATTTCAAACTTGGGCATCCTCTCTCTCGGAAAAAGGTTGGGAACCACTGATTAGCTAAACATGTAACCCTTACACCATTGAGGGATTTTCTTCTAATATATATCGAGAAGATTATGACGGACGCTAAACGAGTACTAGGGACAATAGGAATAAAGCAAGCTTCACCTATCGAACCTCAGAATCAAGGAGGAGGAGATGCTTTACTCACATAACTTTGTTATTAAGTTGTTGTTTCTCTTGGTTTTGTACAGCTGAGGCAAAATTTATAAAAGAGTGAGAGGTGGGCATTTTGCCATGATCTGGCGCAGTATCATTCGTATCCTCAACTAAAAACGTGGAAGATCTAACACCCATCATTAAATATTCACTTCGAGTCTTTTTATCCACCTGCGAAAGAAAGAACAACACAAGTACAGAATACAATGCAAAAGGAGGATTATAACTTGTCATGTGAAATACAGTTTTATACTCTTTCATGCTAAATTACACGAAAAAAATCATAAAAAAAAAAAAATTCTCTTACACTCCACTTGAGTATGTAGGACGTCAGAAAACAATTGCTGTAATGGATTCTTCGCAGACGTACATTCAAAGACCACTGGTTCGAATCCAGCCCATTCAGGGTTTTATAGTGTAAGGACAGTACAGGTCAAGTGATACTTGGACCTACAGTTTTCCAATAAATTCAAATCCTATGCGGTCAAGGGAACCCAACTATGATGGACAGAAGAACATGTATTCGACGATACCATTGAAAAGCCGAACCCAGGTTAATCGGACGATAGACGATTGTGTTTCCATTTTTTTATGTCATTGCAAGTCAATGGAAGCTGAAGCTCTTAAAAGCCTATGGAATCAACTCACGAACTATAGTAAGTCGGTAAGCTTTTTTTTTCACCATTAAGGTCCAAACCCAAATTAATGGCACATTGGGTGAAGGAATGCATTACTATGGCACCATCACAATGCCTGAGTTCAGCCTCAGTGTGCGTGGTGTGTGTGTGGATAATTCTTTTCTCTTCAGGATTAGAACGGATTTTTTTTTCAATAAAAAAAGAAGCGGAGAGTCAGAAAACATATTTTTTTCATTACACCATGCCTTTCCTTCTTTAAATAGGATGTTCCATCTTTCCATATGCAAGTTTGTGCAGAAAAGAAGTGTGGTGAAAAAAGTAGATTAAAATAAAACTTCACGTAATCAATAGAATAAAGTCTTGCCATACTACCATGGCACCCTTGAATACCCTGACATTGGGGGAATCGCTTTCGCTTTCTTTTTGGTTTTACGGCTCAAAGACTACAGTGGTCATGCTGCGCCGGGACCTACTGTTTTCCGAGGAATCCGAACCTCTTAAGGCCTAGGGAACCAAACCCCGGACTACAGTGAGCAGTGCGATCTTTATGAGATCTCTGAGTAAGCGTTCTTTTTGCACTGCTGGGAGTCGAACCCGGATTAGCCGCGCAATAGGAGAACGCGTTACCACACTGCGCCACCGCAGGGCCACGGGGGAATCGAAGCACAGTCTAAAAATGTATGAAATGTTGCCTCAGACCCTTGCAAGCGATTTACCATAACATATGATATCATCATTAACCATTTTCTATCCACTGCAAGATGGAAGTCTCTCTGTTACCACATATAAGCATAGTATTGTCGAAGAAATACAAAGGGACAGACTTTAAGCACACCACACTAGACAGACGTGATGGCAAGCTAGAGCTACAATTTAATGAGAGTTCCAAACCTCAATCACCACGACCAAACTCTTGCACTTACGGCGGTACTCACTGTGTCATCCTCCGAGGGGAAGACCACTGTCCAGGTTGCTTCAAATTTAGTACTGTCAAGAACCAGTAGTTTTAGCAAAGAACGGCTGTAGGACAGCTACGATATATATAAATACTAATTAAAAAAAAAAGGGTGTCTTTGATTTTATTATTATAAACTTTATTTATCAAGGTACATCTGCTTAGAACACTTAAAAGGACAGATTGTGGACCTATATTAAAACATAGTAGATAAATTACACCAAGCATGTTTTGTATCCATTCAAAACAACACAAAGAAAAATCTTACGATTTTGGGTGGGGTGGCTTGTTGACGCTTAACTATCGTAGGATGCAGTATAATTCCCGATTTCTGCTGGACATGCTTCTTTGCCAAGGTATCATTGCCATCGCTACTTCCATCTTCACTTGGCGTATCCTCATCTACTGAACTGGATTCGCTATTCTCAAAATCGGATTCATATTCCTTAAAACATGAACGCCATTTTAACAAAATGATTTTAAACATTAAATTTAACAAATTTGTTATTGTTGAAATAGAAGGAACAACTTTGATTCGAAGTGATCGTTTATTGAATCCTAAAGTCAGTTTTGACCCTTAACTCCTTCTGTATGACTCTGTCTGGTAAAACTTGCAGATAGTTTTCAGCAGTTTATTATATGTATGTTCTTGCGGCATACTGATGACAGATACCCATTCACCACCAGGCCCAATACCACAACACTTCAGTAACTATGACAGATGGGCATTCATCATTGCGTGGAAGAGGTTAACATCAAGTTTGAAGTCTTCGTTTTACTTTTATGCAACCCTGCTTAATAGGAGTTTCACAAAGCTTGAAAATTCTGTAGCAAGTGAAAGCATTCTGCCTTCACTTGACAAAGGGAGCAGTTGGCTCCCGAAACGTCGTGTTTTTAAACCTTACGCCAGTGTCGAAATAACTGTTTGTTATGGAATCTCATGGTGAAACTCTGTATTGTTTCGTTTAAAAAAGAATATTGCCCCCTATAATTATATGAATACTGACTTTTCAGCCACAGTTTCCATCTCTAGCTGAAAAGTCAGCTAGAGATGGAAACTGACATTATCGAAAATACTATCTTTCGACTGTTCTATCAACTTTAGATATTTTTACATTAAATGTAGTTACATTTGGCCCAAATTGGCAATAACAATATGCTAAATTGAGATTGGAACCAATTATTCTACCTTCCATTGTAGCCAATAAACGCACCTCAAAATCATCTTCGTAGCTGTCTTCATCAGATTTTTCTGCATCTTCTTCCACCTTGGAATAAACGAATACAAAAAGAGTTATGCTCGTAGAGTAATATATGTAATACACAAAGTATAAGTACACACAGAAATATAAAATCTTCTCATAAAAGATCGCACTGCTCACTGTAGTCCGGGGTTTGGTTCCCCAGGCCTTAAGAGGTTCGGATTCCTCGGAAAACTGTAGGTCCCGGCGCAGCATGACCACTGTAGTCTTTGAGCCGTAAAACCAAAAAACAAACAAATATAAAATATTACGATTCTCATGTATCTTAAAATATGAGACATACAATAATACCTTAAAATGCTTTATAACTGCAATGTCTTTAGACAGTTCTAATGCCTTTAGATACTTGGTAATCGTAATTCAAAATACTTGAAAATTATTGAATTAGCAATTTAATTTTCAGGACCTATTATCATTTGTCAACCTAGATCTTCACTAACGTTAGATTTTCTGCTAATCTTTTACATCAAAGCTTAATCTAACAATATCGTAAATGACAATGTCCACCCCATATTTCAGTTGCGTATGGTTAGCCCTATTACAAAAGCCCACCTTCTTTCCACAATATTCACCATCACTAGAAACACAGTTACCACCTGAATGATGCAGAAAATAACAATACAGTCACTGTATCCATTAAATGGAATCCACTAAACATAATTTTCTAATGAAAGTGATCATTTACATGTTGGAAACATGCACTGAATTTCGAGAATAAATTAAAACAACATGCTCATATAACATTGTGTTTTACCTACAGTGAAATCTGTCTGCAACAAGACTCAAAGTATCGGGAAAAAAATATTATTATAGGCAGTTTATCATTATAGAAGTATTGCCAAATACAGATTTTACTGTACTTCAGTACATTGCACAGCGCTAAGTAAAAACATTTATGTTCAGAAATGAGTTTTCAAAAATTTAATTACCAAATCATTGAATTTGTTTGCTTGTTTGTGGTTTTACGGCTTAAAGACTACAATAGTTATGCTGCACCGGGACCTAGTTTTCTGAGCAATCCTAACCTCAGGACCTACAATTTTCCGAGGAATCCAAACCTCTGGACCTACAATTTTCCGAGGAATTCAAACATTTTAAGGCCTAGGGAACTTGGGTCCGTGAACATCAATGGTATGTACGTTTAAAACAACCTCTGAAATCAGCACTGGCATCTCATGCTGCTGAAAACAATCACGATATTCAGTTCTGTGACACAAAGGTCATTGCAAAAAAACGATGGCATATTGGCCTTGATTATACAGGGAAATAGCTTCCATTAAACAATACCCACACAACTGTAATCAAGATGACCTGATTTTCCTTCATGATGGAAATGGCTTTCCATCCTAAAAATCAGACAGAGGCTCGATTCGACTGCCAATGTAAATTCAGTTCCTCCTCGGCCAATCGGTGACGACTATGAAGGGCAGGCAACATCGACCAATGATAATACATAACACTTGCCCTGACCTATTAAAATCTGGTTATTTAGTTCTCATGGCCCATCAGGTCATATATATATATGAAGCTGTTCTCTCGCACGTTTATATTACCAGCAATCAAGTGAGAAGTCTGTTTGCAGAGAGACCCTGGATGGTTGTTTTTAGTTTTTACTTTAAAACTTTTACTTCTAATGATAATGCACACAGGTTGCACTGAAACGTCAAGCTCAATAGAATTAATAGGGCGGAATATCCCGCGAATTGCCGAAAATAGTAAAAATACCTAGGGAACAAAACTCCGGACTACAGTGAGCATGTGATCTTTACGAGATCTCTGAGTATACTTTCTCTGCACTATTGGAAGTTGAAACCCAGATTAACAGACACTAGGCTAATGCTTTACCATACTGCACCACAGCAGGGCATCACTGAATTTTAAAAAGTTGGACAACTAGTTAGCTGAGTACGTCACTACTTTATTTAACACACATAAATAAAAAGTCAACTTTAGTTCTTATTTTTGAAATTATTTTAACAATTGGTTTACATAAACTGAATGTAATGGCTTATATAAACAATTTTATTTTCTTGCTTGCCATCATTTTCTCAGTTATGGAAAGCAGATATGCCCCATCATCATAAATTATTTAAATCATTATTATATATTATTACTCCATATTTAAGTCATTAACTGCTGATGATATGCTTGTTTGTATGTATGAGATGTAAATTAATTGATTACTTTATTAATAAAAGAAATATTTTCACAAAATATCTGGTGGTTATATTGGGAAAATGTTGTTTACAGCTATTTCAATAGTTATTTCCAACCTTCATCACAGGGCATAGCTACCTCTGTTGGACAATTAATTAACTACCACTTAAATAAGTTTGTAATGAAATTACAATAATTACAATAGTAGTACATAACTGCAAAAGAGTTCATGTTTCACATTGTAACATAAAACTTACATTTTTGTCGTTTTCAATATGGCCTCCTGAAACTGTGAATCCTAAAAAATAAAGAAATACCAGAAGATCATTAATCAAACATGTTTGCAGATGCATGCTAAATGGAAATTAAGGTCATGTAATTTTGTAAAATTTAAATGGCAGTAATAACCAACAAAAAATCATAAACCAACAAAAAAGATGAAGCCAAAAAAAATTAATACTTCTATTGACTTTACTGCCTCCGCTTTTCCATTTTTTCAGCTTGATTACACTCTTTTGGAAGTTGGTGGCCGTAATTCAAATTTAGCAAGAAACTGGGTCATTAACTGCAGTCTTACCGAAACATAATTAACATGATTAACACATGTTAATCATGTAATTAACATGACTAACACATCTTAATCATGTAATTAAAATAATTAACACAGCATTAATGGTAACTTAAAGTGTGTATTACGATGCAAGGACAGCTATGGATCTATGGTAAGCAAACGAAAATAATTTAACACTTTAAAAATGATTTTTAATAGTTTTTCCTTGCTCATTCATTTGACACTCCAAGATGGTCATAGGCATAAAATTATATGGGCCCATGGGGACCCAAGCCCCTAATGATTTAAAATAAGTTACAATTTTACACAGATTATAATGTATATAAAATGTGCTTGGGCTCCCCCTGCCCCTCAATAATATTGAAGACTCTAAATTGCTAAAGAAAGTTATGGAAAGTTATTTGGGGTGGAATGGAAGATTCAACTAAGAGCATGTGCAGAAAATTTATAAGGAGGTTACAGAATTACAATTTTATATATACATATTATAGTTTTCAGCAATCAAAACTTAATGCAAGATTATGTTCCTTAACCCTGTATCACTGGAATCAACGTTGCCTCCAATACTTTCTGCTAATTAACTTGAGAGCTGTAAGCTTGGTTAACATTGCAAATTTATAAAGCACAAATTAACTTCTTAAAGCTCGGGTGGAATTTTTAATTGAACATAATCAAAATTAAAACTAACAATGCCAATTTTTCTTTACATTTTATGGTAGATTATAAGCAGGATTCAATATATTTGGTCGCCATTGGCGTCTAGAATTTTGCAGTTGACAAGTGCTGTTCTTGTCGGGTGAGTACAGTTCAACATGATTTATCAAACTTTGGATATAATAGCTGTGGCCATGCTGCACCAAACGAGGTTCTTATCCATGTCTGGACAATACTGCACCGATGCAGTTTAGAGGTATTCGATCACCCATGTTATTTTAGATAGTAATAATTTGATGATGGAGTCAATAGGATAGTTATCTAGAAAAGTCTCAAGACAGCCTAATTATATCTGTTGTACAAAAACAAAAAATTTGGACCATGTCAATGGAAACTACATTATATCAGAAATAGTAGGGCAAGAAATTAAAGGTCTAAGGCAAGGGTTCTCAAATTTCTCTCATGTACCCTTTCGTCCTGCCCGAGTGTGTTAGCATACTCAAGAAAAGAATAAGATATAAAATATATGGATACCATAGAAGAGATAATAGACAAGTAGTATTTCTTTATAATTTTAGCCAATACCTATTTACACATTTAATGATGGATGAGGTTTGTTCTTTTCAACAAGTAAATCAATTCTAGAAACATTTCAGAGATACACACACATGCATATCATTTTCACCTGACGGTTTTGAGATGTATTTGGTTTTAAATCATACACATTGTTGAAAAACTTTGTTCGCAACTTTAAGTCGATGGGAACAGCAAAAGACAGTATGGGAAGAGTAAGGCGAGGAAGAGGGGATACGAATTTAGAAAGCAAATTGCCTCTTTCTATTTTGGAAAACACAAGAGCAATGAATTTCAAATCATAAAAAGTGACAAAGTGCTAACTTGCGTGGAAATATTCGACGAAACAATACGCAATATAAATAAGACACAAAAACAACGTTTTAGAAGCGTATTATGTAAAGATTGAGTTCAAGCTACGCGTTTCGGGCGATAGAAGTTAAGCCCTTCTTCGGGGAGTGAACACGTGGAATATACGTCAACAAAAGCGAGGGTTGACCCGTGAATCAGCTTCTCGTTTGTTGTAGCTGACATCAAATTCCTCGGCACGAGCTCGCCAACTCAAAATCTTAACTTATTCGCGTGCCTCTTGAATTTTTCTCTTGCATACCTAGAGGGGTACAGGTATCCCAGTTTAACAACACTTGGAGCTAAAGAAGTGAGTATTTATAGCCTATGCGCAGGTCAAATCGAGGTGTGGAATGGTAACCTTCACAGTATGCACCATGCCGAGCTTCGAAGTTGGGATGATAATATGGGTATACCTGTTTAAAAGGTGGTCTCAGAGAAAAATCACGGGATCAAATCTGGCCGAATGTAGATATTATCTAATATCTTACACTCAGGATTACAGCATGGCTGGGAAACATTTCTCCCAGAATTCCGGCGACCGACAAGATGTTTGAGCTGTTACCTCCATCTTGATACCATACATTGTCTTCTCCATGTTCATTGTTAAAAGATCACTCAATTAATCTGGAGATGGGAACAAGTTCATCCGAGAAGCAAAAGCGAAAAGCATACTCCGTCCGTGTCGGTAAACTGCCATTTCGAACGAACTCCTAAACAACAAAAGCACAGTGCTCTCCTGACCAAGCGATAGCATGAACTGGAAATGGTATGAAAACAGTTGTCTAACTACAAACGCCCCACTGCTCTATCCCCATCCTAACCTTAGCGAGATAATTTCCAAATAGGAGAGCTCTTCCTACCACACCCTGTATTATATAATACAATTTTAATTTAAAAATTAAAAACTATAAAATATATCTAAAAACATTTTTTTTTCCATTTGTCATTCTTTGGAAACTTCAAATACTGCAATAAATCAAATTTATTAGCATAATATTCAAAATTTGACATCTAATTACAAACAACAATAACCAAGATTTTTCTGTATATAACTGTACGATGATTATCCCCACAATAATTAATGATAAGCTCCCGTTTGGACCACCAAATCCTAATCAATATGCATTATTTCATAACATACTTAATAATTTTCAACACCCACACTTAAGCACATATGCATGAAACAGAGACATCATCCCTGACCTGGATTCGAACTTGGGTCCCTCCGTCGAACCTGGAGTACTTTAACCACTAGACCATCAAGGACAGGAACAATGCTCTTTTTTTTCTCGTTATAAAGTTGTAAGATACTATTACCCTTCTTAGGGCTTAAGTGTGGGACATTATTTGGCAGCCCTGAGAAGGGTGATAATATTTTACATTTCATACCATGCAAGAATAGAGCTATTAATAAAATATTCAAAAACATTAAAATATATTTAATAGTCCAAAATGTATTAAAATATTAAATATATTCTCAAATTTCTTTTGAAATAATTTTTTTTAACCTTTTAAAGAACACAAATGGTACAGAAGAAAAAAAAAATGGTAGAAGACACACCTGTATCAATATTTACATTCATATCACTTGCAGCAACAGTTGATGGGCCTTTTCTGATGGTGCTAGTTCTAGGTCTAGCAGGTGGATGTATGTCTTCTTGCATTATGGCTGCATTTCCTTTGCTTTCCAACTCCAGTTTTTGTTTATTTACAACGGTAGTTGACTTTCTAGGGGTTCGGGACTTTGAATCATTATTGACACTGCTCCGATTAGATGGTACAGAGCCTGTTTTCTTAACTGGATTCCTTGAATCAGGAATTCTGCTTTTAGATTGTGAGGTTTTCATATTTGGAGGGCGAGTTCTGGCGGGCGATGGCTGAACATTGCTTTTCGCAGCTGGTTGATATGCCCGACCTCTTGAAATTTTTTCCTGGTTTGAACTCTGAGTGACAGCACCTCTTCGGAATGATTTAACGGGACTTTGAGACACAGCTCGACTGTCGACTTTGGCGTCATTTCGCACAGTTCCCCTCTGTCTTTCATAAGATGAATTTTTTAAAGCAAGCCTTTCATCATTTACTGTTCGTGATACAATTGGTTTCGTTTTGGAGATTCGATCAACGCTTTCGGTTCGTCGTTTATTCAAAGTTTCTGCAGGCTTCGGCTTTGGGCCTGAACGACCAACGCTTTCACTCCTGGCTTTGTCATTCTTTACCTGGGATGGTATTATGGTTTTTGTTTTCTGTTTTACACCTCTTTTTGGAGTTTCAGCCTTAGCAGGAGACTGATTTGACCTCGTTGACTTCTGTCAAAGAAACAATGATAGTTTAATACCATACAATATATTACATATAATTTCAAATGCATCCCTCTATAATAAATTTGATTTTAACCTAACTCACAGAGCAGTCATCATACTGTTCATTTAACCAAAATTTCATAAAATCAGAACTGAAAGAAATTAATTTAAATGAATCTGTTCTATTCTAAAAGGAATATTTTTTTACTCACGTAATTTTTTAGTCATGAAAGTGGTCACAACAGTGCCGGATTAAAGTTTTTATGAGGCTGGGGCTAAAAGAATAGAATGGGCCCCAAAAGAATTTAGCCCTCAAACAATATTTAGTCAGTAAATTATAAGTTTTTAAGATTTATTACCTTCAGTATCCAGGTATATCAATAACAAAAATTTCTCTGGTAAATAAGACGAAAATAAGGCTTAAATGTAAATAACACCAGGTCCTTCCCATACTTCATCGGGGGTCTCAAAATCACAGAGCCCTTGGTCCACATGTAAATCCGACACTGAGCCATACTTTAAATTAGTTTCGAGACAGTGGTCTTCAGGTCATGGGCATAACTTGGGGATTAAATATAGCGTAAACTAGTACGGGGGGAGGGCAAAAAAAATGTGCATGGGAAAAAGTACGATTTTGCCTCTTTTCTAAAAAAAGGGGGGGGGCAAGTACCCCCCTTGCCCCTGCAAGATTACACCTATGCTTCAGATTACCATTTTAAGCTAGACATCACGGACCTCTGTCTCTATTTTATATGGAGTAAAAGTATCGAAAGTCATGTACCAGATCCCAGGGAGTAAGCTGCTAAAAGGATTTTTGTAACTTTTCGGCTTACTTACACTTAAAGGCCAAATTAGAAAGATTATAGCTGAATCAGGAAAGTTGCTTTTAAGGTTGATGAGAAATTCTGGTTAAAATCAGTCAACTCCATGCACTGTCATTTAATTATTTTCATACTTTGTATCCTTTAATACAGGTGCATACATCATGGATGATATGCAGCTTTAAAAACAAATTCTTTCCTCTCTGGCCCACAAATTGATATGTTCATCAAACAGCCTATATTGGTGATATGGAATTTATTATGAATGTACAGGGTTGTCGAAATTAAATTCCCCAATGCGGAGGGCTCTGTAGGGCATTGTATGGGTCATAGAGACATGAAATTTGGAAAGAAGACACTTCAGATCATGCGCTCGAGATTTATTAAAAAAAAATTTAGTAAAAAAAATTACCGATAGATGGCCCTGCAGCACGGCAAATTGTTCAATAGTTGTTTTACATGTTTGCCATGGCTCTGCACAACCCTGTCCAATCGCAAAACAGTCTGTTCTACAGCTGAACACAGTGAGTCCGCATGAAGTCCACGAACATGGAGACGAATACAGTCTTTCAGATGTGACAGGGTTGCGGGTTGTTCTCGGTAGACATGATCCTTTAAGAATCCCCATAACCAAAAGTCACATGGTGTGAGATCGGGTGAGCGAGGTGGCCAACTTGTTGGAAAACAACGGCTGATCATCCGTGCAGCGGTGAAAGTTTGCCGTAACACCTATTGAATGCCACGATGAATATGGGGAGGTGCACCGTCCTGCATAAAAATAGTGTCCTGGACGCGGTGACGTTACTGCAGTTCTGGGATCATAAAAGTTGTCAACATGTCCCGATAGCGTTGTCCATTGACGGAACAGGTTTTAAACCCTGTTGGAGTCATCTCCTAAAAAAATAAGGCCCAATGATGAACGTTGAAGTGAAACCGCACTATACCGTAAGTTTTGCAGGATGCAAGGGCACTTGATGGATTGTGCGTGGGTTTTCTGTTGCCCAAATTCAGCAGTTGTGCGTATTCACTTTTCCATTCAGTTAATAGTGCGCCTCATCCGTCCACAGAATGTTTCATGGCCAAGCGGCATCGACTGCCATTCGTGTAAGGAACTGCAGTGCAAATGTTTGCCGAACTTCAGCGTCCCGGTCATACAGCTGGTGAAGACTATGGATTTTGTAAGGATAATAACCCACAATTCATCGCCAAACGGTGGAATAGGGCATATCAACAGCACGAGAAATAGCTGGTACACTCACAACACCATGTGGGTCTTGGCTAGTTGCTTCTGTAGCCACATCTTCCACGCTTGCAGAGCCTACAGGTTTTCATACTTTACCTGGTAAAATTCCAAGCTATCCAGTTGTTTCGAATTCTTTCATCATGTCACGTAGAGCGCATATGGCTACTGGTCCTAGGCGTAGGTTCTTCTGCAGGTGGAATGCTTTTATTGCAGCAGATAAGTTGTCGTTATTCTGGTAGAAAAGCTTCACTAACAGAGCTTGGTCTTTCAAAGTCGGCATTGTGCATCAGCGAACTGGAAACTCATTTTTTCGTGTAGCGCCCGTCTTCCTCTTTTATCGGTCTCATCATTTGCATAGGTTGCACAGAGGCTAGGTTTCTGCAAATCACGTTTCACTGGTGTTACAGCGTCGTCTATCGATGATTTTTTGTACTAAATATTTTTTTTCAATAAATCAATTTTTTTTTTTCATACAATCGAACGCATGATCTGAAGTGTCTGCTGTCCAAATTTCATGTCTCTATGACCCATGCAACGCCTTACACAGCCCTCCGAGTTGGGGAAGTTTAAGTTTGATAACCATGTACATCACCTTTCCCATTTTATTTGGAGTTTTTCGGCGAATTGCGCAGCAGTTCTTCTAGCCGAATTTTGTTTCGGTAGTAAATATTTTATCAGGGGGGAGAGAAGAGTTGACTCAACTCAGAATATACCACTAAATCAAACCTAGATTTAATATGAATATACAGGGTGGTCCTAAACTATATGTCAAAAATGTAAAGGCAGGTAGAGGGGACCTAAATAAGCAGATTTCGTATAGGATTGTGTGTGCGGTAATGTCGCCTTGAGCCGGTAGAGAGCGCTGATGACTGCGGCGTATAAAAGCGCTTCGCTAGCTGGATTCATCATTTCCCGCACGGATCTCGAGCAGCATGCATCGTTTCACCAATGCGGAGCTGGCCGACATGCATTTCATGTATGGGGCTGCACAAGGAAATGGATTAGCTGCTCAAAGGATGTACAGGGAGCGATTCCCGGATAGGAATCAGCCGGATCGTCGATGTTCCTCCAGCTGTTCGCAGACGAATGTGGTTCCAGCACGATGGAGCCCCAGCTCACTTCAGTCGAAACGTCAGGAATCACCTGGACGCTGTCTACGGCCAGCATTTTATAGGACGGGGCGGTCCAGGTCCCTGGCCACCGCGTCCTCCTGATTTAACCTGCTTGGATTTTTTGTTTTGGGGTCATATTAAAAGCCTGGTGTACGAGAGTCCCGTCACTTCTGAAGAAGATCTTGTTGCCCGCTTGTCTGTTGCTGCTGGACATGTGATCGACATGCCTGACGTCTTTTCTAATGTACGCCGATCCATGCGCCGTCGCTGTGAATCTTGTATCGCTGTTGGTGGCCGCTCTTTCGAGCACCTCTTGTAAACTATTAATAAATTTTTGTTTTCTTTTGTCTTTACTTGTCTTTTCAGTTTCCTGTGATTCATACTGCTTTACAAGCTAGCGCTTTAATGTGTCATTACCGCACACACATTCCTATACGAAATCTGCTTATTTAGGTCCCCTCTACCTGCCTTTACATTTTTGACATATAGTTTAGGACCACCCTGTATATATATATATATATATATATACATAAGGTGTCCCAAAACATTGACCGGCTGTTCTAATTCTTAAATATCAACTTCCTAGACATATGTATTAAATTGGAAAGTGGCATAAAGAGGTGCAGAATTTTATGAAATGATTTTATAAAGGATTTTTCTTCAGAGAAATACAAAATTTAAATTTTTATACGGTTCCTGTACACAAAAATTTCCAGTGTATAAAATGTGCCCCATATTCCAATACACAAAATTTCAACATTCTAGTGGAAAAAGGAACAGATACATGAAAACCCAAAATAATATGACTTAGCAGAATGAATTTTTCCTCTTCCCTGGCATGTATCTATTGTCCCGCTTAAAAAAGTGCCAGATATTTTGGGTCTTCATATCTCTGGTTCTTTTCCCACTAGAATGCTGAAATTTTGTATATTGAGCTACTAGAGTATGGGGAACATTTTACTAAATGGACAATTTTGTGTACAGGGACTGTATAAAAATTTAAAGTTTGTATTTTTTCAAAAAATAATTCTCTGCGATTTTAATCGATTTCATAAAATTCTGCCCCTTTTCTTACGCCACTTTGCAATTTAACACATATGTCTAGGATCAATATTTAAAAATTTACATTTAAAAAAAGGAATTAGATATTTAAAAAAAGGAATTAAAGCTGTGGTAAGCGTTTTTGGGACACCATGTATATGTATATATTTATATATGTGTGTGTTCTCATATTACACATGCTTTGCAACCAAACGCAATTTTTTTAATGCTTCACTATAAAAGCATATTTCATGCTCAACGATGCTGGGGGGAGTTTCCTGGTTTCCTATAGAAGTGTAATGGAAAAAATATGTAAACTTTTAAGAGCACTAACAGCCTAAATATATATGTATGAGGATGGGAGGGGGGGGGGGCTGAATGGTTGAACCGGAACGCAGTGCAGTATGTCAATAAATAGATAGGAAAACAAAGGTTAACGCATTTTGTCTTTTAATCTCCAGTACATTTCTACAATCTAGAGAAAACATCTATTGCTCCTACCAATATTGGGAACCCCTCTCCAAAAAAAAAGTGAGGAGGGAGCGAAGGGACATAAAATTAGTGACCCCGTTATTTTCTTCTTTTCCAATGAAATTTTCAATACTCTCTTTTGAAAAGCTAAATTATCTCACCATACTAAATTCCGAAAGCCTTCAAACAGTCATAAATAAAACCTGCGACTTTCTCAGCTATCAAAACATATATTTCATGATTTTACATAAAATTATAATAACAGTGGAAA
Source organism: Dysdera silvatica (assembly GCA_006491805.2). Taxonomy (NCBI): domain Eukaryota; kingdom Metazoa; phylum Arthropoda; class Arachnida; order Araneae; family Dysderidae; genus Dysdera; species Dysdera silvatica. The sequence goes on along the minus strand of QLNU02003225.1, from coordinate 50,987,437 downwards.
CCCTCAGCTTTCACATGTCATAGTCGACAAAAATCGAAGTCATCAGTCGGTTTGTTTGTAGCAGAAACGGAATTGTGAAAAAACAGCTAGTAATGCCAATGCTATTTTTTGTAATAAACATTTTAGGCTGCGACCAACGAGCTAGGAAGAGTAGAGTGCGCATAGCACACTGTTTGTGAAGCCAACATCGAGGTGAGCGTTGCTCATGTGCGAGTGGCAAAAGGGCAAAAGGTTTCTGCCACAGAGTTTTTAATGCACACTAGTAATGTATATTAAGCGATTTTTACGTGCTGTGATTTTTACGCAAAATACAGTTAGCCACGTATAAGTTCGGATGCCATATTTATGCATTTTTTTAAAATTTCTTTGGGCGTTTTCTTTTGTAATTAGAGTTATAGGAGACCATGGGTCTTATCTAATATTTATCTAAATGTTTTATCACAATTACTCTTTTTTTTTCTGTGGATATCTATTTTAAACCTTTGCCAGCATGTATGAGATTAAAAGTAAAACTCATTAAATATCATTTAACAAGATCCTTGTATAAGTGCGTATTTTTTTTCTCAATAATTTTAATTATAATCTTCTAATAATTTTTTTTTTTCCAATCAAATCCCATGTTTCCTTAAATTAAACATGTTCAAACATTAACCACCTAGAGTGAGTAATTTTTTTAACCTGTTTTAAATGCAATCATTTATCTTTTTCACTATTAAATTGACGTCTCATTTTTGGCAGCATTCATAATTTGAGTATCATCCTGTCAATATAAAAAATAAAATTACCTATGAAAAGAAATTACGCTGCCTTTTATATATCGTTACGTACAATTGTACGCAGCACAAAATTTTACCACCGTGATGGGATTTTATTATTATAAAATCACACATTACACTCAGATGGCCGAAGAAAACATGCAAAATACGATTGAAAATCAATTTTTTGCCACTCAGCAGATTTCTCATCTGCAAGTTTTACTAGCCGAAGACATAGACGTAAAAATGTGGTAAAACTAGCCAAACTGTTTGTAAGAGATCCTTTTTTCGTGCAATTGATTGTCATTATAAAAATAAATACCAGTAAAGTTACATAAAGATGTCTCAGTAGATAAAAAATACCCTTTATTTCGATAAAAAAGGTACAATAATAGAAAAAAAAACCTTCGACACTCTGGATGAAAAATAGCCAAATAGATGGGTACAGTAGAGCGCCCGAAATCCGGACGTCCGAAAACCGGAATGACCTAAAAACCGGACACTTTTGAGATCCTTTTTTTTTTTTTTTTTGACATCCCGGGTTTTTTACCGGAGAAAAACCGGTATTTTGTGTGGAAAAGAGTGGAGATGCGCCTCCCCGCTGTGGGAACAAGACCTGTTCAAGGTCGGTTCGGAATGACGTGACGTTACTTCTCGCCTATTGGTCAAAACGACCGCTGTCCGCATACGGGGCAGGGTCCTGAAGCCATTTATTTTTATTCTCTCTCTTAGGATTGCAGATATCGCACGTGTTACGAAGTTCTCTGAAGTTTTGCGCTTAGTTTTTAATTTGATTTAAGCTATGTCGGAAATCAGGAAGTCGGTTAAGAGAAAGCATGTTTCCCTTTGCATAAAAACCAAAGTCGAAATTCTTCGGAAGATTCAACGTGGTTCTTCAGTTTTGAAGATGTGCGAAGAGTATGGAGTTGGGAAATCGACCATTTACGACTTAATGAAGAAAAAGAAGGAATTGCTGGAATTCTTTGTGGATAGCGACAGCCCTAGGGAAATGGCGGAAAGAAAAACTATGCATTCGGTGAAAAACCAAGACCTGGATAAAGTGATGATCGAATGGTTTCGGCAACGACGAAATGAAAATATCCCTCTCACTGGACCAATGCTGATGCAGCAAGCAAAGATTTTTCACAAGGAGATGAATTTGACAAATTCTTGCGAATATTCGACTGGCTGGTTGAAGCGGTTCAAGCAGCGGCATGGAATCAGACAATTGCGTGTTTGTGGTGAACGTGGCTCAGCTGATCATGAAGCGGCGGAACAGTACATAGAAGATTTCAATCTTTTGATATCTGAGGAAAACTTGACCGCTGATCAAATTTACAACGCGGACGAGACTTCATTGTTTTGGAGATATGTTCCAAGGAAAACTTTGGTGACGGCAGATGAGGAAACCCCAAAAGGACTCAAGGACTCAAAAGAACGGCTCACAGTGCTAGCTTGTGCGAATGCAGCTGGAACACACAAATGCAGGTTGCTGGTGATTGGGAAAAGTGCGAAGCCTCGTGCTTTCAAAGGCATTAAAACGTTCCCCACCCTTTATAAAGCCAACAAAAGAGCTTGGATAACTCAAGCACTTACGACCGAATGGTTTCAAGAGCATTTTGTTCCGGAAGCAAGAGCCCACTGCAGATCCATCGGTCTTCCGGAAGATGCAAAGATTATTTTAATCATGGACAATTGCACCGCTCATCCGCCTGGAGATATGCTTGTGAAGGACAATGTACGTGTTTCGTTCTTACCCCCTAACTGTACGTCCTTACTGCAGCCTATGGATCAAGGCGTGCTCTTCTCAATGAAGTGCCGTTACAAGAGCGATTTCCTAACGAAAATGTTAGGTTTCGTGAATGACAGCAACGCTATAACCGATTTCGTGAAGCATTTTAATATTAGAGATGCTCTATGGAGTGTAGCCAAAGCATGGAATAGTGTCACCGAAGAAACTTTGAAACATGCATGGCATAATTTGTGGCCAGCTACCCTTACCGAGGACAACAACGAGCTCGAGTTTCAAGGGTTCCAATCATCGAAGACAACCGTGCTTCAGGTTGAGATTGCAGACCTTTTAGCATATGCCAAAAATACCTGTGCAAACGGTCTGGATCTGGACTATTCGGATATCGAAGAAGTTATGGGATTGATGACAATGCACCTGTGGTAGGATCGCTCACGGACGATGAAATATGCGATTTAGTGATGAACCAGAATAAAGACAAAAGCAGCGACGAAGAGAGTGTAGATGAGGAAAAGGAAGAAAAAGTTCCGATTGACCAACTTCTGAGTTCGTTGGACGTTGTAATTAAAGGACTGCAACAAAGGGATTTTGCAACTGCACATGAAATAATGACTGTTACGTTAATTAAAGAGAAAGTATTAACGGAAAAATCTCAATTTATGTGCCAAAGAAAAATAACCGATATGTTTAGCCCAAAGTAGCTTTTTTGTTTGTAAATAAAAATTTTGGAATGTATATTTGTTTCAAGCGCTGTTATTCTTGATTCGCGGCACCTCCGGAATTTGCGGCCGAAAGGTAAGTGATTAAATTTTCTATTTTAATGCTCCAATTTCTTACGAAATCGCACCCTCGGGCGGCGTAAGCTAGTTATTAACTAAAGGGGCGTTCG
>QLNU02003225.1:50948115-50974163 GCA_006491805.2 Dysdera silvatica | reverse complement strand
TTGGTGTATGACATTCTGCTCCTTGGACATTTTTGTGTACAGAGACCATACAACAATTTAAATTTTGTATTCCTTCGAAAAATAATCCTCTGCAATTTTAATCAATTTCATAAAATTCTGCACCTTTTTTTTACGCCACTTTCCAATTTAGTACATATGTCTAGGGTCAATATTTAGGAATTAGAGCTGCGGTCAATGTTTTTGGGACACCCTGTATATATATGTTATAAATTGTATGCATGACGCAGTATCCCATAATATATATATGTCGTAAATTATGTACATGGCTCAGTATCCTATAATATCTGCATATTGAAGAAATGTATCTCAAATCATGAATGTTACCTTTATTTCGTAACTTGGAGTTCTTGGGTAATCCGATAATTTGCTAAGAGTTTTGCGACCTCGTGCTTCGCCATTTATCTAATCGAAGAGTCTCCAAGAAACTGATACGGGGGAAAAGAAATGGTCTAAAAAAAGAAACGGACGTTATTCTATCTCTCAGCCATAAGGAAGTCGATATCTAAACTCGTGAAATGCACTTTGAGGCGGAACTTAGGCAGTGAAGTTTGGAATATCTTTCAGTGATTCGAACAATCACTTTCAAACAATTGCTTTCTGCCCTTTATTAATCAATTATTTGAAGTTGATAAGGGGGGGCGGAGGAAAGGGGATTCTTAGGATGTGATATGTACCGAAGTTTCATTCATAAACGATTTTAAGCTTTATTCCATTTATTTATTATAAAATTATACAATCAGCCTTAGAGTTCGACCCTTTGCCTTGACTACAAACGAACTTCTCATAGGCGCCCATATGAGTACTTCTAATAGGGGGGAAGGGGTAAGAAAAATTATTGCCTGCTTCTCAAGGCGGACAAACATTTTAGTGATTGTGCAAGATTCTAAAATGCTACAAAAATAATTGATATTGCTTGACAATTAGTAATGAGCTAAAAAGTACCTTATTTTAAAATGTGACTATAAAACTTTTGAAAGTAAATGCGTAGCAGATTCGGGCGAATCAAATTTTTAAACGGCTAGGGGGGGGCTCGAGGCGCCCCTACTTATATGGGCGACCATGCATGGATTGACTGAATCAGAGATGAGCAAAACCGGTCATTAACCGGTGGCGACTTTACCCATGTCTAGAATAAATCCATGATTCCTGAAGTTTCGCCTATCGGGCACTGTCGGATCCAGCGAGGGGGCGATCGCCCTTCCGTCAGGGTTTGTTTGTTTGTTTGGCTTTTTTATGGCGCAAGAGCATCTGGGCTATACTGCGCCACCGTCAGGCTTAAATAGGAAAATAAAGACGATGAAGAATATTTTATGTGTTGTTTGTTAAGACTGTCTTACAGTAAACGACTTGTCTTAAACAAAAGTCTTACACCCAAGTCTTGGAAAAGCGCGATCCAGACGTTTTTTTCACGAATCTTCAAGCTACTCGTCTTTCAAACTACGTTTACAGTAAGTGTTGCTTCAGCAAAACGTAGTTTTTTATCCTTGAAGCGCCGTCAAACTTGGCTTCGAACGCGGATGACAGAAGAGACTTTTAATACACACCCACAGAGACCTTCATATTGATGTAAATAAAGTGTGTTCCGTCCATTTGCAGAAGATTTGTTACTTTGCATTTCGGTGGCAGCAATGGTGGGGCGCTGCGGTCAGACACGTTGTTGTGATTAAAAACAGGAAGTTGTTGTCTAGACGCTTGTGATGTGTGTGTTCTTTCGCAAGAAGGGCAATGGGAAAGGTGGCCGCCGAAGGGGGCAGCGCTGTATTCCCAGCGCTTGTGATGTAAAAGCGAGCAGTTGTAGTTCGCCCTCCAAAGAGAACGCACTGATGATTATAGTCCACTTAGAAATAAAGTTTGCTTTATTTTCGCTATTCCTTAATTTATTCTGAACGTCGACAAAGTGATTGACAAATTTTCAAAGAAACCAAGATGGCTCGACTTTGCACTATAAACTTCAAATTTTTTAAAAAGTTGCTTGTTATAAAAAAAGTAAAATAATTACAATGTTTTTATAGTTTAAATTTAAACTTGTTCTATTAATTACATTGTAAATTATCGTTTTTGGTTATTGTATATGTCTCCTTTACTAGGTTATCCTTCTGTCATACTTCACCATAATCTGCTCTAAACCATATAGTTTAATTAAAGAAAAGCCCAGCTTTAATTCATTGTCGTAAATTAAATATTTTGGTGAGTATAAAGCAGGGTTGTCCAACCTTTTTGAGTAGCGGGCCACTTAAAGAATTTTCACGGATCTCGCGGGACATATATTATATATTTTAATATTATACATTAGATATTTTCAAGCATGAAGCACACGAAGAATAAAACCAGAACCAAAATATCTGATGAGCATCTTAAGAACTCAATGAGAACTGCAACCACTTCCATCGAACCAAATATCGATGCAATAGTGTCTTAAAAACGATGGCAAACATCTCACAAATTTCATGTTGCTGGCTTGTCTTTTACTCTTATAATAAATAATTCCTGGAATAATGAAGTTTAAATAAGGTGAATGGAATAACGTAAATAATGAAGTTTAAATAATGTTAATTATAGATTCTACATTATTTTGCTCATCAGCTATCTTCAGTGTATTTTATGTGTGTGGTCTAAAAATGTTTTTCTTCCAATGCGACCCAGGGAAGACAAAAGGTTGGACACCCCTGCTTTAAATGATCGATTTCTACAACTTTTTTTTGTTTGTTTAGTATCTCCTTATGTGTAAAGAAAAAAAAAACATTTTTTGGCTTGTCTGCGTTTTGCGTCAATTGTTTTGGCGTCTTTTTCGTCTAATGATTCTACAATGATTCCTTGGACTTTTCTTAATTTTTAATTCAGTAATCGCGTTCCTAGAGAATTTGACGAACACGATTTTAATTGGTGATAAATAGTACCTAGTGGCGCACCCAGAATATCATCAGTGGGGGGGGGGATCCAAGTCGTGCAAGGAATTTTTGGTGGGAAAAAATGGCCGGACGCCATATCAAATACGGTTATATTATCTTGTTATAAATGTGCACATTTATCATTCTTGAATTACTAATAATTCTATAATGCAACATACTTAAATAATTAGAAGTAGTAGATTATGTTTGATATTGTGTTTTGATGTACCTTCACCTCCTGGAGAGCGTTTTATTTAAGACAGTCTCTGGCCACTTCTACTGTTGCTTGCCTTAACAGTAGTCTCATCAATGTAACCAGAGTTCAAGGAAATCTTGGGAACATCACTAATTTTATCCTACATTTTTAATAAAATAATTTACCAGTGTCTGTTGGCGTAATAATTTTTTGCTTTGTTAGCACAAGGGAGGGGCTCGGGCCCCTTCGACTCCCAACGTGGATGTGCCGCTGATCGTACCATAAAGTACAAATTCACCAATTCCTTATATATTTATAAATTTGCAATACTCTCTGCTTGTGTCATATTTATAAATAGAAATTCGCTTGCCGCAAATTTATTACTTCCATTCTCATTCCCCTTTAAAATCTCGCGTTGGTGTTTAAAACGTAACCTTTACCATGTTTGGCGCAGTATAGCCCAGATGCTCTTGCGCCATAAAAAAATCCAAACAAACAAATCAAACGTGATCACTATCGATTTCTATCGATATTCCATTAGCTCATTATTATTTTTTATTTAAAGTGCTGTTCAAAAGTGCCAATTACAACTACCGGAGTCGGGACTGATGAAACTTACCGGTGATGTGATTATGATACCGATAAATCAATTACATCATGCAAATCGATTTTTGTTGTTATGTGCTCTCCGCAGTATGTTGACAGCCAAGGTTTTAATCGAAAACGTACAGCAGTTTTCGTAATCGGAACTTATGATACAAGTTGATAATAAAGGCTCAGTCGAACTCGTTTATGATGCATTCATTGCTAGAATGAACAGATAATTTCGGTTAGATTAGTGTAACATGTGGTTCCTAAAAAGGTAATAAAGTTCCTAATTTTATAGCACTAGTTTAAAGTTTCACACAACTATTGGCGTACTCAGAGGGGGAGGGGGGGGGTTGTAACCCCCCATTGCAATGAAATTTTGTATATTTAACATAGGAATATGTGAGTTGTAGCTCTGTAACCCCCCATTGAGCCTATAACTCCCCACTTACGAACTCGGCCATTTTACGTTTAAAACATTCAGGTTCGTTGGAACTCCTATATAACGTACTAACCCCTGTGAACAACGTATTTTATTACCACCCGTATTTCAGTACACATGTGTTAAAAAATGATATGAAGCGATTTATATTAGTAATTATTCCCAAAACAATAGTTATTTGGAGATGCTCAAAATGTGGGTTTATTTCGTTATACTGCATCCCTATTCGTTAAATTTTCGTTGTAAAATATTTAGCGCATTAAATACATAGTAATCAGCACGCCCATATGTAGATGGGGGATCTTAGGGACCGGTTCCCCCCGAAATTAAATTTTTAATGGGACTTGGCTACAGCCTTGCATGCTGTGATTGTATCGATACATGCGGTAAAAATTTTTGAACCCCCCCTTGAAATTAAATCCTGGCTACGTGTTCTTGGTATTTCTGTGTAATCCATAGACTCAAAAAAAGCATTTATTACCAAATTTTTATCCTATATTCCGAAAGAGACGAAAGTTCTCAAAAATTTTTCAGTTTTAAGTGCTGAAAAATTTGTTCCATTATATTTGCCTTAGAAAAAAGAAACGTCCTCGGTCAATGACGTTTTTGCTTTTGAATTTTCGAATTTACTTTTTTAGAACTTTTACATTTTTTCCATAAAAAATATTCTCATTTTTGTTCGTTACATCCGGGATCTGCAACAGTCTTGTTCTCTAAAAACGATTAAATTGTATTGCACTCAATCATTATATTAAACAAAAATCATATTGTCCTCACTGAATCCAGATATTAAATGCACACTCCTTACTATCTCTCTCTCTCTCTCTCTCTCTCTCTATATATATATATATATATATATCATCATCATCATATTCAACCATTATCTATCCACTGCTGGATGAAGGTCTCTCCAAATGCTTTCCACACAAGTCTATCCTGGGCCATTCGTTTCCACGTCACCCCAACCTGTTTTCTTATTTCATCCACCCATCTAGTTTGAGGACGTTTTCTAGGTCTTCGGTGGTCTCTTGGAATCCAGTTCAGAATTTCTGTTGTCCATCGTTGATCAGTTCATCTTGCAATATGCTCAGTCTACTGCCATTTCAGCCCTTTTTTTTTGCCCCAGTTGGAGCATTACGGAAGTTACAGACAACGAACGCAAAGGAGTATGGAGAGGTGCATGCTTGGAATAACTAGGAGAGATCGAAAAAGAAATACTTGGGTGAGAGAGCAAACTGGAGTAGAGGATATTATTGTTAAAGTAAAAAGACTGAAATGGCGATGGGCTGGGCATATCGCAAGAAGAACTGATCAACGATGGACAACGCAAATTCTCAACTGGATTCTAAGAGACCACCGAAGACCTAGAAAACGTCCTCAAACTAGATGGGTGGATGAAATAAGAAAAGAGGTTGGGATGACGTGGAAGCCAATTGCTCAGGATAGACGTGTGGAAAGCATTTGGAGAGACCGTCATCCAGCAGTGGATAGATAATGGTTGAATATGATTATATAGATAGATAGATAGATAGATAGATAGATAGATAGATAGATAGATAGATAGATAGATAGATAGATAGACAGACAGACAGACAGACAGACAGACGAACGTGGAACGAATGCCACAGGGAACAGTTTTTATGACTGAAATCGGGATGCTACAACAAACGTAGAGAAATCCGGAAATGCTAGCACGCATGCGCACGCATGAAGTGTCGGGGAATTCCCTTCTTTGATAATAAAGCATTAAAGCGACAGGCATCAGCTTTGTTATTGTTTGTAAGGTTCGGTTATGTGTTTAGATCAGTTATGTATCTGTTTATTTGTGCCTTTAGCAGACAAAATATAGTTTTAAGTTATTAATTTGTTGCATAATTTCAATCATGAGCCGGCAAAATAGTTAAAAAGTTAATTTTCTTAGACGTTAAAAAGGAAATTATTTCCAAGCCAGAAAGTGTAAGAGAATTAAATGCTGAATATGGTATAGCTAAATCAACGATCTGTACAATTTTATAAAACAAGGAAGGAATAAAAAGTGCGGAAGTTGCGAAAGGAATCTCTAGTTTAAGCAGTTTACGTTGTAATATCACAGAACAGATGGAAACTCTTCTTTAATTAAAGAAAAACAAATGGCAGGTGACACTTTTTAGAGAGGTGATTATTTGTGAAAAGGCCAAATAATTGTTTGAGGAACTAGTGCTAAGGTACTAGTAAGGTACTAGTGATAAGTACAAGTAGTTCTGATCCTGTATATGAGTTTTTTTGGCACTAACTAGGGAACTCCACCAACTGTCACTCACCAAATGCAATGATTTTTTGCATGTAGTAAGGTATGGTAAATCTATTGCCTAAAACATTAAAAATTTTCTCTATCTCGGAAGAGATCAAAAGATATGACATCTTGAATATTAGTAAAATCAGCAGCATTTGGCTGTAACCCGTCCATTTGGCGTCCTTTCAATATCATCCATTATTTGAAGGACAAATTCAACCGCTCGGTTTTCAAAAAATCTTTACTTTGGATATCAGTTTTTGTTACGAGTTTGGTAATTTTTCGCCCAGAAATATTAAATTCTCTTTTAAATGAATTTATAAATCCATTTGAAACTTTAAAGTCATTTATGCTTTTTTCTTTTGTGCATGCAATAAACCATTTTTGGGTGTCTTTATCATGTACACAAAAGCCATTGTATCGTGCTGATTTAAAACGATTAAAAACTGCGTTTCTTATTTCTTTTTTACTTTTGCGATCTATTGCCATTATTTACTATATAGTTGCGCATTCTATATATTTGTCTGTAATTTAAATCTAAATTATAAAAGTATCGACATATTGTTGCTATTTTGTGACATCGTCCTTTCGTTGTCCAAGCAAACTTGACAACTTTTTTCCGCATATTCTAAAGTATAACTATTGGCAATTGAGCTGATGGGCTCCTTATTTTCTGATGAATTTTCTGTAAAATCGTTATTTGCAACCCTTTCGTCAAAATCAAAATCCAGCGTAGACTCAAACTCCACATAAAATTCCGATGACTGTAACCTTGTTTTAGCAATTGCAAAAAGTTCCATCCCTACATTCATTTCACTTTGAATTGTTTGCTGTAATTGGATCTCCAAATTTAGCTTTAACTAAGTTCAAAAAATGTATGTCAACATTTAGTAAATTAAGCATAATTCACGATAACTGCGAAACGAAAATTCTAGTGTCAATATCTCTGTTCTTTATCGTGATCTCAGGCGTTCGGACGTTCGCCCAAAGCGTTTAATTTAAACAACTTGGTGAGATTTGTTTTAACTTGGCGAGATCTCTTTAGCTTGGCACGTTAAAAACTCTATATTCATATGACCATATCTTCTGTTCTATTCCGAGATAGAGAAAAATTTTAACGTTTTAAGTGATTGTTGTACCACATCCTACTAGATACGAAAAATCGTGGCATTTGGTGAGTGACAGTTGGTAGAGTTCCCTAGTGAGAGGTGGTTTACGGGTTTTAGAAAAAAAAACCGGAATCAACAGTGTTGTTCTTCAAAAACGTAGAGAAACGCCCTTCAGCTAGCTGATGGTCATTCAAAATTAGTAGGACCGAAGACTCCTGTCCTTTCACCTCCGTATGATTTTTTAAATGAATTTTGATCTTCGTGCTTTTTTGTTTTGTTTAAACGTAATTGTTATGATTTTTTAAATGAATTTTGATCCTTCGTGCTTTTTGTTTTGTTTAAACGTAAGATTGTTATGATTTTTTAAATGAATTTTGATCCTTCATGCTTTTTTGTTTTGTTTAATCATAAGACTCTTATGATTTTTATAAGGGAAAGTTTGTTTAGTGCTTTTCATTTATTCATGCTCTTAAATTAAAATTGTTCATTTTCAAAGATCGTGTTATTTTTCCAAGGGTGTTTATGCTTTTCAAAGATTGTTAATATACACTTCGCAAATTTACATGATAAATAAATTAATTTTATACATACGACATATTATTTTTATACTTATATTGTGTGGGCTTGGAACCGATTACCCATAAATGCATGTAATTCAATATATGCTAGAATGAACGTATTCTATAACGAACGTGTTTCTGGAACCAATTGTGTTCATTCTAGCATACCCCACTGTGTGTATATATATATATTGATTTTTATTTATTTATTACTATATTACTATTTTTTTCCGAGGAAAGGAAAACAAATGTATATAATACACTCTTTTGTGTGTAAAAAAAAGAAGCAGCACCCTTAAAATTATCCGATCATCTCAAAATTTCGCATGCAAATTCCTTTAGATCAAGTAAATGATTAAATTTTCAAAGCCAATGAGTGTTAACTTCAATCATAGCGCGCATTTCTACTGCGCAACTGGCGTCGTATGAAAAAGGTAAAAATTGCAGATGGTTTATTTTTTCTCGTTGTCGGCGTTGCAGTTCCCTGGAGACGCAACCAGTAATGCCGTTACGACGTTGTCGAAGACCTTATAGCCAATTGGATGACTTCGAACGTGGTCGCATAGTCGGGATGCTTGAAGCTGGCTGGTCCTACTGAGCAATAGGCTGCCACCTGCACCGTACGGACACTGCTGTGCAAAGGTGTTGGCAGCAATGGTTTCTGCGAGGAACTCATCGGCAGAATGAAGGCTCTGGAAGGCCAAGGTGCACGAATTCGAGGCAAGGTCGGTTGGTTGTGCAACTGGCCTGAGCTGACTGAATGGCATCATTGTCTGTCATCCAACGTGCTACAATCTCTTCTGTGGCGTCTTCCACCATCTCATGACACTTGGCTGAGGTGGGGTTACGCTCACAACTGCCTTTAAGACGTTTGCCTTTAACCCCACACCATTTACAGAGTCGTCTGGAGTGGTGTCGTAGCCGATCATCATGGCTGCCAGCAGATTGGTATCGCATAGTGTTCAGCGATGAATCCTACTTCAGTCTTGGAGCAGATGACCATCGGATCCGTGTGTGGACATGGGCGGACTATACCGCCGGCCCCGGTGCGCCTTCCGATAATCCAAGGTATGCGCCCTTTAAGAGAACCTAGTCCGCCCTTGGGTGTTGAGGTGCTAGGATTAGTGGTCTCAACTGTGGGCTCCCACAATAGAAAAGCGGCTTATTCACTTCGCAGATTTTTTTAACTGTTGCCACTTAGAAAAGCAAGAAAATAAACTTAAAAAGTTCAATTTCTAAAATTGACACCATGCCAAATCTGTTACTTTTATTTCATATTTTTCAAATATTGTATAATTACAATTTTACTTTTAATATTTGGCAAGATTGTGTGTAATTGTTTTACGAATTCTAAAATAATAATCGGTCTTTTGTTTACCATCGAAGTCTGCATATATCATTCTCGGAGGCACCACCAAAAAGGCGTACTAAATTTCTTTAAGGTTGTATTGTACTTATATTTTATTTTTGGCATAATAGTGTTAATTTTATAAATTTTATAAATTACTACCGTAAACATTTAAAGTATTAATAAATATTAATTTCATCTGAATAGAATTTCTCTGACTTCTTCAGTACTTATATCTTTATAACCACCCCTTTTGCTACAGAGACACATAGCCATTAGCGTAATGGTGTGGGGTGCTATCTCATACGACAATAGGACGCCTCCCATCCTGCTTACTATTTTAAAAGTTCAGCGATACGTTGATGACATCCTTCAGCCCTTTGCGTTACCCTTCATGACACAACAGCCTGGGGTCATTTTCCAACAAGATAATGCCAGGCCCCATACGGCTCGCATATATATGAGCTGCCTTCTTTCTATTGAGACCCTTTCTTGGCAGCAAGGTCACCAGTAGTTTCACCAATCGAACATGTATGGGACATGGTACGCCGCCAGATGCTGGCTCCGCAGGATGTCGCAAGTCTGGAGCAACGAGTGAGGAATGCCTGGTAGAATGTCGTGGGATGACATGAGGAATCTTTATCACTCCTTATCTAGACGTATAGAAGCATGCATTGCCTCGGGGTGGGGGAGAGTTCTCCAACTGTTAATTCGTACATTCAGCGTGAAATTCTTAGCCGTTGATGGGCACTATGGCCTTGATTTTTTTTTTATCATTTCCTTACCTGCATATGTGCTGAATGCACATTTAATTTCAATAAAAACAGACAATTTCTTCGTGATGCTTCGTTTTCATTGCAAAAGAGTGTACATTACATCATGAAACCCACGCAAGTTGAAGCTGAAATTTACAAATACAAATATATATAAGTTGCAAAACACATACAAAAACATAGAGAAAAGAGCATGAGTCCACAGAGATTCCAATACAGAGATATTTTACAATTATGGTTTCTTGTTGTGGTGCACCATATCCAAGTCGTATTATATAAACTTTTGCCCCTTGTGTGTATCTATATAAAGCTTAACGAGAGGGAAGTTGGAGGGCAGCTAGTAGAGCATTCTACATGCAATCGGAGGGTCCCGAGTTCGTGTCCTGGTCTCTTTTCTCTCATATTTTTATGTGATTTTATAATATACGTATTAGGAGAAGAGAATATGCTATATATAACATGTAACCATTAATGTTTCACCTTTAACCCCTTCCTTCTCGCTTCCGTCAAAATGACGGGGTGAGGTTTCGCTCTCTATTTCCTGTGCCCGTGATATTTCCGAGCTGGTTCAAAGTAAAGCACCAAAAAGATTAAAAACAACCCATTTCTTATATCCGGAAAATATACTTTTATTTTAGATTTCAAGCTAAAAAGAATTCCAAAAATTAAAAATGAATACATATATTTTTCGTACACTTACTTTTATACAATTTTCTTGAACAAAGAAGTAGGCACTTTTTTTACTGTTTTCTTGAAAATTATGCGATCGTTAAGGGGTTAATATTGTTATTCTATTATTCATTACTTATTTCTGAAAATTCAGTAATGTTGAACTACTATTGTGAACTAGTTATTGTATTATTATTAAACTAATAGTTTTAAAAATATCAATATAGAAAGGTTTTACATATTAATTTTATATGTAAATAATCGAAACGTATTTGTCATTTTAGGAGAGAATATGGCTACAAGTAACACGACTCCTTCGGAAGACCATAATGGCGATGATAGCATCATCGATGATCTGGATGATTTGCCTGAAATTCGATGTGACGTGTGTAACCTGCCATTTAATACCGTGCGATCATATACACTGCACATTAACGGTAAAAAGCACAACACGAAAGTTATGGCCAATCAAATGAAAAAGAAAATCAACAGCAGTCAATCGAGTGAAGAAGCTGTTGAAAATGGCGATGAAGATATCCCTGATGCCATCTACTGCGCTCTCTGCAAACTACACTGTAGTGGCTATATCCCATACAAACAACATCTCAAAAGCAGCAAACATTTAAAGCAAATGAACAAAGATAAGCTCAATGAACATCTACAAAACACACCTGAAGTCCTTGCTGAGAAGAAGAAGAAGAAGACACCTGGAAAATCTGATAGTGAAGGACTCATTGGCCTTCCTAAATCATATGGGAGATGCGATGTCTGCTCGAAAGTTTTCTACGCTCCTGAAAACTTGAAACAGCATATGGAAAGTCCAAGCCATTTGAAAAAAGTGGCTCAGGCAAATATGAAGACGCGTCTCCAAAGCAGTATCGTAAATCAGGAAGAGGCTGACATCATCATCAACGACGAATCAACCCCTGATACTGATGGTAACATCACCAAAATTTATGCAGAATGTCGAACATGTAGTAAAAAGTTCAGTGGCCCAGAATCCTTTCAAATGCATTTAGTCAGTGGTAGCCACAAGAACCGAATAGAAATGCAGAAATTGGAGGAAAAAATGAAAGATAAAGGTGAAGGGCCTGGTGTCTTCACCGACGGCAAGTACTTTTGTAAGGGATGTGACAAGACATTTGTAAATTTTAAGGCTCTAAAGCAACATCTTGAGAATAACATCCATAACAAGATGAACACCAAGAAAGATATTGCCGACTTTTTGAACAAGTACCCTGAGATTTCAAAGTTACCACCTTCTACAGAAGATAGTATTGCTGCCACAGAAGGTGAATCCTTTGCTCAAGAAATGGAGGATTTTTACGTCTGCAGGTTCTGCAAAAGTTCGTTCAGTGGTCCAGAATGTGCAAAGCAACACGTTTTGGGCAAGAAACATAGACGGGTCGTAGAGATCATGAAACGACTTGATGCTGCTGATAACGCATCTTCAGAACTAAGACTCTCTTCAACTTCTGATGCTGCTGTTAATGTATCATCGGCACAAAGAGCCCCTTCGACTTCTGATTCTGCTACTGATGTATCGTCGGCACCAGGAATCTCACCAACTTCTAATGCCGACTGTCAAGATAGCGATAACGATAACACTGATGGCTTTGAGATAATCCACTAATTATCTAAAACTATCGAAATATGTATCTGTTATATATCTTACTTTACCTTAAGAATGAATATGTTAATACTTTAGCCATAATTTTATCACAGTTCCCTTTCTTCAATATCATGACTCAAAGGAAAACGATCTTAAGCTAATTGATGATTAAAGTATTCAAATATTTTCAATTCAACTTAATAAATAACTTTTAATTAATTCCAATAACACTTAGGTAGGAAGGCGTAAGTTTAATACCTGTAGCAACCACGATAAAGTTAATGTTTTAGTAAAACTACTTTTCTTTCTTTCTGAAAGATATAAAGTCAAAACCGTAGTAAATATAACAAACTATAAATACCGTAATAACTTTCCACCTTTTATCACTTCCCTATAATTCAGAATGTCTATATTTTCCTAATAGCAGCTTCTTACTTTTTGTTTTCAATTAATACGAAGTAGCTTATAAAACCTCTCCCAAATGTGTGATGTCATGTTATAAACCACTCGAACCATTCTACTATACTATTCTCGCAGTAACCAACACACTGAACTACTTTTGTGTGTATACTACTTAAAAGAAGTCGTTTACTTTACTGTGGTTTGTTTAATAACATTTTATAAATGTGGTTCATGTATTTATGAACTGGGGAAAAACATAAAATTAAATAATACCAATGATTAATTTGTATAACATTCAGTGAAATTGTCTTGGGGGGGAGAGAAAAGAATAACTTAAGAGCTAAAAAAAGCACATTTAATCATGATGTTCTACTGATAGAAAACAAACAATGTTAATAGTAGCCATATTCTATTAACTCTTGCACATATAACTATCAACAGCTACCAACGGAATTATTAAGCGTGAGTTTATTCCCTAGTCCTCAGGAGATTCGAATTTTCCAGAAAACTTTAGGTTCCGTCTCAGCATGATCCTTGGTAGGTTCCGTCGCAGTATGATCTTTGGTAGGATCCGTCGCAGCATAATCTTTGCTTGTGTTGCGCCGCAAAACCCAATCAAAGTACTGGGTACTGATTCCACTCATCATTTGGTGTCTCATTGGTTAAAACGGCCGCCATCTTGTTCGTCTGTTTGGGTTTGACTGTTAATAAGTTTGTTTAGTGCAAATGTATCGTGATTAGAGAATCACGTTAAGCCATCGGTCCCATCCCAGTTGACCCACAAGTCTGTCTTGACGTAATTGTACAAATTTACAATTTCATCTTCATATTTATCGCAGAGGGGGTATTGCAAGCAAAAGCTTTTCCACACAAAACTGTTTGCCATTTTTTTTTCTTTTCCTCTCTCGCTGTAGTGAGGTGAAGAGGCTAAACGATAGGAAGCTGATGCGCGGAAGTGTGAATTCATGTGGGGTGCATGTGCGGAACGGTAATAAATTCTCCCGGAGCTTTTCCCAAATATCAAACCCATTGGATATTCTGCATGCAAACCTCAGCACACTTCCTCGCTTGTTCTAAAGCAGGAGGTTCCCAACCTTTTTTAAGCCTCGGCCCACTTTTACAGCAGCCAAGTAATAAGCGACTCCCTTTTATAGTAACCAAACCTCCCCCCCACCCCCGTCCATCGCCGCACCGTTTGCATAATAAAAGCATTTTTAACAGAGTAAAGAAAACACATTAAATATAAAATTATATTATATTAATTATATATATTGTTAATTATGTATATTAATCATATATATTATAGATATAAAGTTAACAACCATTAGTAGAATATTGCAATGTGTGTAGCCATGTTGAAATATAAAAGCGTTGGAAACATTTGGTATGAAATTCCTTACAAAAATAATTGCAACTAAAAATAGTTGTGGCGACCCCCAGATACCAGTTCGTGACTCCCGAAAGTGTTGCGACCGCCCAGGTTGGGAAACACTGTTCTATAGTGATTAACCAAGTGTATTCTATATGCACAGTCTATTCTCGAAAGCGTGCCTATAAAGCTACTGCTTACAATTCACCCTTAACGGATACATCTACCGTAAACATATGCACAAAATAAAATAAGTTAAATGAATCAAAATAAGAGTAAAAAAGATTTAAATTTTAAATTCATCCACGCCTGGGAGATCTGCATTATTATTTCATTTATTTTCATAATAATCCTTCGCGAATTCTACCTCATATGTAAGATAATTTGACATAGCAATCCTGCCACCCCATTAAACAAAAAAAGACTTCTTTTTACACATATGTTTTTCGTGGATTGAAAATTTGTTCAATGCCCTCGACCCTTTCCCACGAACTCTCTGTCCTCAAAACAATTGCCATCAATAAAGGCTATAACTCGAATATAATTGATCTTGCTGTCCAAAAATTTACAAAATCAGTTCCTAGCACTACACTTTCTTATACATCCAATTGTGAATTCTCCGGCACCATTGTTTTTCCCTTTTTCCTCATAAATTAGCTCCCTTCTCTCCAAAATTCTTAAAAAGGCAAACTTCAGAGTAATTCTTTCCCCATTCAACAAAATCCATGTCTCTAAACTTAAAGACAACATCCCAATTTTAAAACGTTGGGGTGTTTACCAAATCTGCTGCTGATGCAACTTGTCCTACATAGGCCAGACTAAAAGAGCCTTGTAGCACAGACTAACGGAACAATCTAAATACGTAGAGACGGCAGAATTCCGTAAGTCTGCCATTGCGGTTCATTGCTGGTCACATAACCACAAATTCAAATTCAACCAACCCATAATTATCTGCCAACCAAGATCAATACATGAATTAGATTTTTTAGAAGCATTCCATATCAATAAGAATTCTTCTATCATAGTCAATGAACCAAAATCTACTCCCACTTTCGGTCAAGATTGGAAACGTTTAATAAAATTTTCACATTAATTATTCATCCACAACTGGCAACACAATAGTCACGCAATAACACCATCTCCAGTTTTCTAATATTTATTTTCCCATTTTGCATTCCTGACGAAAGACGGCCAAGTCCGTCAGAAACGTACGTTGAAATAAAACGTTTTAACAACATTACTTATGCTCATAACGTTGTTCTTTGCTTACTCTACTCGCACCATCTTGTTGGACACTCTAACTGTAAACTTGTAATAGTAATATAGATAGTATAGTAGACTTATTTAATGTAGACAGTAAATGTTTGAGTGTTGGCGATGTTATTCATGATGTATTAATGTTATATAGACTGATATGCACAATTATAATCCCTCATTGTTAAAAAAAACCAAGATTTTAGAACAAATTTTTGTTAGATTAGGGTTGTCCAACATACAGCCCGCGGGCCACAATCTGGCTCGCCAACAGTGTTAATGCGGCCTGCCAACAACTGTTTGGAATTTTAAAAAATACCGAAAACAAAAGTTTTAGATTTTTTTTTTCATGAATAAGGAAAAACTACGTGGACAGCATTGATGACCCCCTTTCTGTTCGCGAGTGAAAAAACAAATAATTAGAAGAAACTCTGAAGGGAGACTTTTAGTAAGTTTTTTTTTTTAAACCCGCTGGCCCGCGAGATCCTTAAATTTTTTTTAAGTGGCCCGCTGCCTAAATAGGTTGGACGACCCTGGATTAGATTATTGTGATTTCAACTTGGAACTCAAATTTTAATTCGTTCGCTTGTTTTTATGCCAAGGGGCGAAATTTGTTTTGTCTTGAGTATTATCAAACAATCGAATGGAAAATTGAATTGATAAATGAAGAATATAGTTCGTGAATGGAAATACGGTGTTCACAGAAAGCGTTTGCATAAAGGCTAATCACATATTCACAGAATATAAGATATCATAATTGCAACTTGAAATTACTATCTTTATGTCTGTAAGTTTTTAAAGGACAATGTTCATAATTTTCAAAAAGTGCATGCTTACTACTGTGGTAACTTCTAATGGTAAACAATAAGTTTTGGAAATAGGTTAAAAAAAACAATATATTTCGATATTTTTAATTTTCTAGAAAAAACACAATATAAATTGGAAAAGTGTGTTTTCGGATATTGTATTTGTTGATAAAGTTTTATCAAAATGATATTTTTGGCAACCTAATTTCGTACTTTGGTGTATAATTGCCTACTTGGCAAGTAAATTGGCGTTTAATGTTCATGCACGTCTTCAATTGCTTCATATATCTTAAATGAAAATTAAACTCATCAGTAAATGAATCATTCATGAATTATTGCTAATGGTATTTTATATGATTATACTTATTCATGAATTATGTTCATGTGAATTATGTTTTAATTAATGTATTATAAATTTATTTCATATATATAATATTTAGATTTTTACAGTGAACTTACAATCAATTGTTGATATAAAAAATTATAAAATGTTTTAAACGTTGCTTTCTATATATAATATAGAGAATTTTACAACCAGTCATGGGGACAGCGTTAATGTGTAAACGGTGTTAATGACAACTGTTTCTACTGGGCTTCTATTAGGAATGCAAACTCATACTTAGTTTTTCATTATTTGTGTGTATAAAGAACAAACGTTTTCTTTCTAAGCGCCTGATGCATTTTAGAAGTCTACTTAATAGTGTATGTAATTTTGTTTTAACAACAGAGACAAACTGGGAAGCTAACTTTGATAACTTAAATTCGTAACTCTATTCGAAACTTAACTTAGGTTAGAACTTTAATTCGAAACTTAACTTTGATTAGAACTTTAATTCCGAACTTAGATATAGAACTTAACTTTGCTAGAAGTAAGAAAAGCTGAATGAAGGCACTTCATTCAGCTTTTCTTACTTTTAGCAAAGTTAAAAGAAATAGCAAAGTTAAAGAAATAGCAAAGTTCAGGAAAAAGCTTTGTTCACTATTTTACCAGCTATTCATACATATATTCACTGTTTTTATAACTATTCACTGTATATATTCACTATATAAATAATATCCATTCACTATATGCTATATTGCTATATAAATGATAGTCTGTATTTTCTTCATATACCAGCACTTTAAACTGTATTCTAACTTGCCGTGGCAGGTTTAATAGTTTGGGTGGTTTTGAGTTTGTCAACAAAATTTACAAATCAACTTTATTTATTAAGCGGCAGTCAATCAACTTAGAAGACGTCAACTTAGAATTTAAATCTAAACTTAAAATTTTAAGAGCGTTTAAAAAATGAAAACTACATTTATTGAATATTACTTCTATTTAACGTTCCTTTCTTCCAATAGTAATGATTAATAACTAATCAATAGGTAGACATTAATTGATATAAACAGGTAATCATTAACTAATCAAATAAATGATTAATCAATCTTACAAAGCATGACATGATTATAATTTAGCTAATACTGTATCATCTGTTTATTTTTACTCGTAAAAAATTATCAGTAAAGCGTTTAATTTCGTATATTGGCCATATTTTTTTTTCTTATGTTATTTTTGTTTCAATTATTTTGTACTGAAAACCGTGTTTTTTCATTTTTTTAAACTTTTTTTTGAATGTTCTGATATTTGTATTACTTATTACTGTATGGTGCTTTTTTCTTGTGTATTACAATTTAACGAAAAATGTACCTTTATATAAAAAATTGCTTTATAATAAATTATTATACTGCTTCTGTGTGTTATTGCGTAGTCTTTGTATAATTTGCCTGTTTTTTTTTCTAATCTTCTTTTAAGAAAAAATTTGTCTTTGAAAACGTAAATTATAGACTCGTTGAAACTAAGGCTTCTAGAAAAGAGTGCTTGAGCACATCCGCCATGTTTTTGCCATCGTAAACTGAAATGTAATGTATGTTAAAGTTCAGCGATTTACATGTGTGCTATTTTAATAAAATGAGGTGAAATTGGTGGGTGTTCCGCTGAGAATTGTTCTAATCATTCGAGGAATAAATATAGAATGTTTAGATTTGCAACAGATCCTATAAGAAGAAGAAAATGGATTATTAATTTTCCAATGGTAAACGTTGTGTTATGAAACCGGAAGTAGACCAGAAAATGGCGGATGGTACGCCGGCCTACAATTCTAGGGACTCTAGTTGAAACTATTTGTTTTAAGTCAATAGACCATGGGCCGTATGCTTTTATTCCGTTATTCGTCAGAATCCATGTCCTTTGTCTACCAATCTTGTTGATTGAAAAATGATTGATCCCGGCACGATCTTGAAAATTCATTTTTTAATCAATAAATGTCACTAAACTCTCTTTCGGAATGTTAAAGGCATCTGTTTTGTTTCCCTTTATCGTAATGTTACTACAGGAGGAAACAATAAACCGAAGTTTGATCATGTCATCTTTCGGGGTGGGGGGATCGCTTCACTTTGAGCCGGGATTATATCATGGAAAATGAAATGAAAAATACGGGATACTTGGCTATAAACAGGAATCGGAAGCAAATCGCCCACTTGAAAGACTTCTGGATCCGCCCCTGATTGTAACAAGCCAAGGTGATCTAAAAAAAATCCTATATTTTATAACATAGAAATGGTGCTAAAGACCTTGAGCAGTGCAACATGAATTTAGCTGTTCTTTTACTATACAACACAAAGAAAGCATTTATTTTCCTATTATACGAGGGTTGGACTTTAATAGTCACAACTATTTGTTTACAGTTGACACAAAATGGATGCATGTTACCAAGTTTTACTGCCCCTAAATGTAGTCACCTGCATAGTGCACAACCCGTTGCTATCGATCTGGAAATTGTAGGATATCTTTACCAACGCCTGTTGTGTTGATAGTTCGAATGGACCGGTCTACTGTCTGAAGAATCTCTGGAACAGTTCTGAAGCGAATACCACGAAATGGTTCCTTCATCTTAGGAATCAAGTCATAGTCACAAGGACTCAAGTCCGGGGAGTATGACTTGATTCCTTAGATCAAGGAACCTTCATGGCATTCGCTTCAGAACTGTTCCAGAGATTCTTCAGGCAGTAGACCGGTCCATTCGAACTATCAACACAACAGGCGTGGTTAAAGGTATCCTACAACTTTCACATCGCTGGCAACATGTTGTACACAATGCTGGTGACTACATTGAGGGACAGTAAAACTTGGTAACATGTATCTATTTTGTATCAATTGTAAATAAATAGTTGCCACTATTAAAGTTCCAACCCTCGTATGTATATGTGTGTGTGTGTATGTGCAACGGATATATAATTAGGGGGGAGGGAGGAGAGGGATCTACCCTTCCCATCGAAGGTATCATTTCACAGTATTGCCTCTCTAATCAACTAAAATTGAAGTTGAAAATTTTTAGGCTTCTTGCGGTTAGTTATCCAAGTTCAAAGAAAGGTGTGGGCTTAATTTTAAAAGTGCATGTAGAAAAAGTGCCGCTGTCGACGATAAAATAGTAGATAACTGGAAAGAAGTAATGCAGGTCATTGTAAAAGGATTTTATAAAAAGAACATTTACATTGCCGATGCGACAGGTCTCTTTTATAATTTACCGCCAAATATAACACTGGCGTACAAGAATGAGAAATACTATGAGGGGGGAAAAAGTAAAGAAACAATGTCTGGTTTTTTTTCCTGTACTAATAGCGATGGATTAGAAAAATTTATCCCGTTAATTGTTGTTAAGTCCGCGAAGCCAGGTTGTTTTCAAGTCGTAAGCAGAAAGTCATTAATCTACATAAACATAGATGTCACTACACTAAAGCATGGATGACACATCGAGAAAATTTCATGCCACTACACTAAAGCATGGATAACACATCGAGAAAATTTCATGCCACTACACTAAAGCATGGATGACACATCGAGAAAATTTCATGCCACTACGCTAAGGCATGGATGACACATTGCAAATTTTGATGCTAAAATGTGTAATGAAAATAGAAATTTTTTGTTGCTAATTGACCATTGCTTTGCTCACCCACCCGAAGTACTTGGCCTGAATAATATGAATGTTCAGTTCTTACTGGAAAACTGCATTAGTAAATTACAAATATTAGATTTAAGCGTCATCCACTGTGTGAAAAGTCATTAATCTAGGTTACTGAAAAAAAAAATGAATTAAGAAGTTGATACACCAGCGCACGCAAAGGGGGTGTTGACAGGTGTTATAACCCCCCCCTTGCGATGAATTTTTGTATATTTACATATGAATATTAGTCCAAGATCTAAGTGGATGGAGCATGCATGCATGGATGGAAAGCCCAACTCAATTTTATTTCTGATTATTATTATAGGCACTATAGTGATCAAGAAAACCCCATGTTGTCAGGTCCCAGCATGGCTGACAACTGGGAGGTTGGAGCTCATGGCGCGGGGCGTAGTTTACAAAAACTATCGTTACACGAGAACCGTCGAGAGACCGTTTAAGATAGAGCGATGGAAAAAAAATTATTGCACGCAGAAAAATATGGGCTTTAAAAAAGGTAATTACATCAAAGTGGTACCGTTACTGATTCATAGGATAAAATTTGTTTTTTTCTCGAATTAGCCTGCCGAAGGCGTTCACTATAACAGAGGCATTAGGGTACAAAAATTGATGTACGAGGCATGACGAAGACTGTATCTGAAGACATTTCTCAAGGAAAGAGCTAAGAAAAACATGTCCCAGGTTAATTAATCCTCATATATTGTCCATATAACAAGCTGCAATGTGTGCTAAAGATGATATTTCAGCCATTTTTGAAAGTATTACGCAAGATGGGACCCATTTTTCATTGAGCTTAAAGAATTCCTGAAAAAAAAGTCATCTTTCAACGAAACCTTAAAATATTGGTGTATGTGTTGAAACTTTTTTTTTATTTCCACCCATATTGTCAGCATCATTCGATTTTCGAAACACACTAATTTCGGTGTATGTGCCTTCTATCGATCCTTCCCGATTGTAATACTCGTCAACGAAACCATTCAAGTAATCCAGGAGATCAATTCCTTTTCCATATGTATTCCAGCGGCAGTCGGATGACGATTGGCGTCAATATACCTTTTCTGTTGATTATCTTTGCCAACTGTTGATCTATGTAATTTATCAGCCTTCTTTGAATCTTCAACTTCCTTTTCTTTCACAGTTTTATTAATCTGTTTCTTGTTTTCTTCTCGTGTCCTCCACTTATTAACTACAGTAGTATGCACGTTTCTTATCCGATAAAACCTTCTTCTTCTTTTATCTCTCCAATTCGCTGGTCTCTCCCCACGACGACCTCGTACATTTTCATCAATTTGCTCTCCTGGATCATTCCTGATTTAATTACATCCAATTGATCTCTGATCGAGTCCCGTTCTTTACGGACCTCCATTAACTGTGCTTCCATCTGTGCCTGTCGTTGAACACATTCTTTGGTGAGCGAAGATATGATCTTAGAATTCTTGTATTTGGCAACTTTCGTCTCTTAAAGCTCATTTCGAAGTACACCCATCCTTTCTTGAAATTCCACATCTTCTTGACTTAAATCTAAGATCTTTCTTTCACATACTTCCAACTGTATCTGGATCTCCTCTGGTCACTTATTAAGTGGCTTCCTAACCATATCAGGAAGTGCTTTCTTCTAGTAACATCCGGAGTTCCCGTTATTTACGCAGTTTAATTCTTCCTCATTCACCATTATTTTCATGAACTTGTTTGTTTGTGATGTTATTTCATCTCCCTTCATTCTTCTTGCTATCATCACATTGATTCCCCTCGTTTGTTTCTCCATATCATTTTTCTCACTCCTTCCTTTCTTTATTATGGGCCAACTCATCCTCAAACTAGTCTTCCTTCCTTGGCATCAAATGTCATTCCATAATTACACAAAAGATCTGTTAAATAGCTTTTTTTAACATTTAAAAATTGGTTAGAATATTAATGAGCCATGAATTAATTTTTAAGAACTTGGACCATTGAATAATAATTTAAACTTAGACCAAAATGATTTTAACACATATAGTTAATTTTACCGTTTAATTTACATTGTGCCGCATATAAAATTACTGATTGGTAAACCAAAGTAGGGACAAAAGAACAAGAAAAACAGGAACCCTTTTTTTTTAAACATAACACAAACATTTAATAATTAACTAGGGGATTTGTACAAACATAGAAAAACCTGATGCTTCAATTATCTATATATACATGTAAAACAATTATTTATAATGCACTGTGGCAAGGCACGAGGAATTAATAGAAGGGAAGGTAAAGGAAGGACTTGCGGAGTGAGGCATTAATTGTCCGGCGCTGAACACCATCGGCGATGAAGGCCTCTACTTTCCGAAGTCGTCTTCGAATAGCGTCCCACGAAGACAAAGGAAGACATCATCGGCTCTTTCTTCAAATCACGAATATCCAGGATATCTGCTAGGTGCCTGGCAAGATCTTGGCTACAATTGGACACAAACGATTCCATATAAACACACGAATAAAAGGAGAGATTGCTTACTTGCAAATTGATCTTTAAGACTGACCTGGAGAATTCAATTCTCCTGTTTCAGCTTGGAATCTAATAGAAATTTTCAGGTTGCGACGTAGATCGATGACGGCGCTATCAGTACCAGCGACTCATGTCCCGGCACGAAAATTGTAAAAACTAATTTTTACATGATTATCAGTTTCCGTCCTCGCTAAACAAAATTCAGGAACCAACTGTCTTTGCAAAGCATTACACTCTCCTCCACCAAAACACCAGCACTCCACTCCGTTTGATTTCAATTGTTTACGTCGGTCTCGCGAGAGTTTTTTATTTTTTTTTTTATTTTCATTGGCTGAACCAAACTTTCCCCTCCACGTCACGTAGGGTTCACAGGTCATTGGTTGACGCCCACGTGATTGACCGGCGTCCAGGCCGTCTTTCTGTTGACGTTAATCAACGCTTGCTGATAAGACCTTCTATTTTCAACGGGTGGTTGAAAACTGCTATATTGTGAATAAATTTATTCTACCCCTCCGTCACGTTCATTTTAGCTCGAGTCCCCTGTCTTGCCCTTTGCCCAGTTTGCTTAGAAAGAAGAGAGGAGGAGGATAAGCAATAAAGGACAAGCTCCAATTTACAGATTCCATGAACATGAACCATACAGCTAATCAAATGCACTACAAAGCTAAATTACGCACAATAACAAAAACCCAAATTATAATTATATATAAAATGTTCATTTAATCTGAAGATAAATAGCGTTGAATGTCTATCACCCCCTCCTGTTCTTTCGTGTCCGATGATCAATTAATCGTTAAGTTCATGTTTTATATTTCTTCGAGAAGGCGCCTCTTCGCTCTGCATCATCATTGCCAATTGAACCGGACAATGGATGGGTTGTTTTTTTTAAATACAAAGGAACAGGGGAAGAAACAGCAAAAAAGTATCTGCCACGTCCTAACCAACTCACATGATAGTTTCCATCTGGCATAGCGAAAGACCCTATGTAATCCACCTTTGAGTCCAAAGTTTTAAAGTAATAATTAGTTACATAATGTAAGCCTATTTTGGTAAAGGTAATTTAATATAATTCTTAGCGGGCGATAAATTGCTCTAAGAGAAGAGATCTATTCCGAAAATTACCTTATAATCTCCACACATAGGACCCTTTGTCAAGTGTATTACGTTCTCCATTACTTTTCCTTCAATTTCAAATTTCACTCTTGTCTATCCCACAGTTGGCCCTATTTCCCCCTGTTCTGCCTTTCAACCATCCATTTCTTTCTTTGTCTCTTTCCTACCTCTTAACTTTAACACACTGAATAGCCGATATTTCCATCAAGCTTACTTACTCCACTATCAATGATAATACTGACTTCCTGACCTTCAACTCTCCCTCTAATTATAAGTAAATCGACTCCAAACTTACCACTCACCCTCTCATCTCGCATATGGGTTCATGAAATGGATGGAGGCGATTTCACCTCTACATGTAATCTCTTTTCTAGTTTAACTATATCTTCTCATCCCAGTCCCTTGTTGATTCTTCTCTACCCGAATCTGACCCTAACACTGTTCGGGGGAGGCCCCCTGATCAGATCTGATCTCTCTTTTCTCCTATCCAACATTCTCGTGCAAAGTGTCCACTTCTTCCACAAATGTAACAATTTCATGAAAATGTCCCCTCGTTAATTCTCTAACTTTGATTCCTAATACTTGTCATGCCTCGTCTTTCGTCTCGTTCCCTCCTCCCTTCACATCTCCTGCGTGTCATTTCTACCATTTTCGTACCCATGATAACTATCATCAACCCTAACATTCAGGGCTTCCATCCTTTGTTGGTTCCTCAATCTTCGCATCGGTGACTTCCATACGCTCAGCCAAGCAAAACACAATCCTATTCGACTGGCCTTGTTTTGTTCCTCTACGTTTTCCATAGCATCTCCCATGATCTGTCCATTTCCTTCCTTCTTTCAAAGCCACTTCAATTGCTTGCTCGAATGTTGCGGGGGTCTCGTGAATAATGCATATTTTTCAATTTTTCCGATAATCCTACTAAGAACTGGGAGAACGTCGCTTGTTTCATAATACCTAAAGTGTCACCTGATTGTGAATTAAGGTTTCCGAAATAGATGCGTGCATAGTGTTTATTCGGTGTGGCGTATTTCCTGTCCTCTGCTTCCATTCTATAAACTTTTTGCCTTTGAATACATCGATTGATTTCACAGCCTTAAATCTCCTGATGATCATTTCTTTAAACTTCTCATCTTCTTCTTTTACGTTAATGGAATTGTTTAAAAAATCAGTGGCCCTTCCTTTGACCCTGGACTTGGCGATACCATGGTCTCCATGGTCTACCATGGTCTCCTTTTGCCAATTCCCCAACTTAGCGACCTTCTCAAGATCTCTAAAGAATTCTTATGCTGTAAAGTTCAGATCGTTCCCAAAAAAATTTTTACTCAACTGCATGTACCCTGTTATTGCTTCTTTCATGATAATGTCATCTCCTTGGTCGTCAGTTGCCAATGTATGTGCTTCTATTATCGCTTTCTTGGTGAAATTATAATGAACTTTCTATCCCCTATTTTGTGATTGAACTACGGTATCCTGATCACGGCACCAATAATATTATCGCGTTCTCTCTCTCTCTCTCTTGGCACGTGATCGGTTCCTTTTTCGTTATGCGTCGTTTCTTACAGAAGCTCACCTGTATACCACCATAAAGACCAATTAGTTGAAGTTGACTTCTCAAGCATTTAAAGGCTCGCTCGACAATTGACGTCGATGTCAATATGGAAGAAATATAGAGCACTTGATTAAAAAAAAGACTCGTTTAACTACATAAAAGCTTGTACTGCTAACACTGCATACAATTGTGAACTCTGTCCTAAGCTACCGTTACATCTGCGCTTCTTAATTGAACGTTTTCCTTTTACATTTGTCTTATTTCATGTGCTCCTCATTCTCACGCTATCAGATTATACCTCTATGAATATATTAGATAGAAACAAGAGAAGTATTATAAAATAAAGCGAACAACGCATTAAATTAAACAACTGTACGTAGCTTCATAACAGCATTGTGATATGGTTTAAATTCTGTTGGACTGTCAGAGCTGAAAGATGGTAAATGAAATTTGCATTTGCAAGTTCTCACTATAATGGTCACTTTCTTTTTATCCTACAATCACTTAAACTACGTAAGAGGGTGTATTTTTTATTTTGAAAATATGACCTGTTGGCCACAAGAATTTAAGTATGCGTTCAGATAAGCATACTTC
>QLNU02003225.1:50915271-50935357 GCA_006491805.2 Dysdera silvatica | reverse complement strand
GGAAAACAAGCACACGGAATTAATAAAAATTAAATATAATGAAAGAGAAAGAAATATTTGCCGAAAATATAATGAATTGATCTTGTCGAAAATAAGAACTGAAACAGAGAGAAGTAACATTAATTTCAAGGGTCCTAACCTCTGGGATAAATTTCCTGAGGATATAATCAAATTAAACGGAATTAAAAAATTTAAAAATAAATTAAGAGAGTACTTGATCTCAACATTGGTCTCGTAACAAATTAAATTTATAATATGCTAACGACCTGGTGGATTGTGGTGAACTAATATCAAATAGATTAATTTTTTTGTATTTAACTTGGTGCTATTAACATGGTTCTCTTCGATTAATCTACTTAAGGTCCTAGGTTTATTACATCCAAGAAGATATTTTCCTCGGAACTTTCCTTGTATGGTCAAATGGTTTGCATGTATTTAAAGTAGAAATAACGTAATGTATAATATTTGTACTGTACAAGTGAAAAGTAAATAAAACACTATTATTATTAAATATTGCTGATGCTTTTTGTTCATTCCCAGAGGCGATTTTCAATAGGAAGTGACAATTTTGCAAGTGCTTTTTTTTAGAATACTCTGTTGACTATCAACACATCAAGGAAAAACGATTCACTAACTACTATTCTAGCCTAACTATACCCAATTTAATAATTTCTTCAGTAGCTGCTGTACACGTTTCTTCCTTCCCCAGTTGGTACGAATTTCTCGCTACAGTTACTTCACCAAGAATTCAGCCTGATTTACCTATTAGGCAGGGCTCAGAGGGAGCCAGTTTATTGTAATTACTTTGTTGTACTGCAAGTATTTTGACACATCTTGAAAGTGTGTATTTGCAAATTCTCACATTGCTGTTAATATTCTGTGACTATTTGTTACAAATGAATAAGCATCGACTATGTTAATAGTGATATAATAAGTAGGCCTGTAGAAAAATAATTTGCATTGAAGACAATTGCTTTGATATTATTGTTTGATGCTAAGTTTGTTCGTTTTAGGTGAAGGAATTTATGGAGAAGTTGGAATCCCACAAGGACGAAGCATTGGACAACCAGCATAAGCTGATGTATGCTGGTAAGTTATACAAAGCCAGGTTTTATTAATAATAGAGTGTTATGATACTAAATTTTTTTTATATCGTCTGGGGTGGCCTTGTAGACAGGGTTTGAAATTAACAGTTATTTTGCACCTATACATTTTATTTTGATGACTGAGATTTTAGACTCGGTCACCGTTTTTTGGCACTAACCTTTTAATTTTTATTGCTTATGGTTTGCAGATTTTGACTGCTCAATTATTTATTAATTTACAGTGGAGAAATGTACCATATGCATATGTAAGGTGGTTAGACTTCAAAAGGTGATCTAATATTTTTACTGGATGTCTCCATTTCTATAATTTGCGAACTGATTCCGTTTTAAGTAAAGGGTAAACACAAACTATTGCAGTTAAAAATTTACAAATTTATTGCATTAATAGCTATTTTGTGGTTATATGCCACCATCTTGAGAACAGTACTGACTCCATGTACACACTATGTTGGTCAATGTTGCCATCTCACCAATCACAAATTCATTGGGTGGGAGATAGAAGAAACGTGTGTGAGGTGACTTTTTTGGTTGTGGAGTCAAGGAAGGTTCTCCAAACAGGTGCGACAGTATTCACATGGGTAGGTGGTTATTTACTGGAATATTAGTATTAGAAAGAATGTGAAAGACTTCGAAAAAATTAAGGTATGTTCTTGAAAAATGTTTTAGCTTAGTTGCACATTGGAAAGTAAGAATTTGTGGCTTGCTTCCCATGAATGTTTAGCTAAACAGATTCGTGCAATTCCTGTTTCCATTCATATGCTTCAGACTCTTTTAATCTTACGCAAAATGTTCTATGTGCTTAACCTATGTATACTCTGTCATATTGGCACAGGACTTCGACAGTTGGGGAACGTACATTCCATGCCAATATGACATAGTATATCATAGATGCCAATCTTTCCGATTTACCTGGAAGGCTTTCGATTTTTTATTGGTCTTCCGGTTGGAGAACGATTTCTTCCGATTTTCGGAGATTTCGTCTAAAATCCCCACCTTTTTTTAAAAAATTGAAATACCTATTTTTCTTGATTCGTATTTATTTAAATTTTTGCACATATGTGTATATTTAATAATAAATGCATATAAATAAATGCAAATATCGGAAAAATTCGCCTGCCATTGACGGGGCCATGCATGGCGTGAAATTTTAGTTCCAGCTATGACATAGAGTGATGCCCATGCACAACGAAATCGTGCATCTGGATTTGTAGTTGTTGAGAGAGGAAAGAAAGAATGTGCTACGTTGATAAGGTTTTGGACAAGCACGTGACTTTGTTTAGAGAATCTATGTGTTAGATGTATCTGGCATTTCTTTGCTGCGGAAAGAAAGTTTTGTTTGTATATGTTGTTGAAAATAATGTTAACGATGTCGATCGTTAATAAAAGGTACTACCAAACGTTTAAAGCCAAATATATGAAGATGTATAATTTTATTCAGAAATCAAGACTGGGCCAAAATATGCTTTCTGTACATGTTGTCGTATAAACATAAGCATTACTCACTGTGGTAAACATGATGTTACTTTGCATTTGGAGACTATTAGATTAAACATAAATAGGCGCAGTAGATTCTAATCATAGTATCAAGCCTTCATTTTTTACATTCAACGGTACCTCCTTGATTAACGCTGACTGTTTATTTACATCGTTTTTGATCGAACATAATTTGCCAATGAATTGCTGCGATCACGCGGGGATGCTCTTTCGGAAAACGTTTCCTGACAGCAGTATTGTAAAACAATATGAATCTGCAAAGGCCAAAACTTCTGAGATTATGAAAGACATGTCTGCGAAGTAATCTTCATCACTTGTTGAAAATTTAAGGTGGTATCCATTTTCATTTGAAGCCGATGAAAGCAACGATGTTGATTCAAAGCTGTATCCAATAGTGGTAACTTTCTTCGATCTTTTATGTGAAAACATTGTGAATTGTCTTTTATCTGTGCCATCTTTGAAAGAAGATGCTACTGGGTTAAATATTGAAAACCTTCTGGTAAGTGCGTTACAATCTAAAAACATTCCAATTTCTAATTGTGTTGCCTCTAGCTGTGGTAATACACCTGTCATGATAGGAAAAAAAGCAGATGTGGCATCAGTGTTAAAGAATCATCACCAAAATATTGAAATTATGGGCTGTTCCTGCCACCTTATTAACTTAGCAGCTGAAAAGAGTGCTGCATGTTTGCCATTTAAAATTGATGAAATTTTGGTAGGCATTTACTGTTACAAAAGAGTTCAAAGGGAAAAGATAGGTTGAAAATTCTTCAATAATTCCATGAGACTGATATAAAAAGGTACTAAAACACGTTAGCACTCGTTGGTTGTCTATTGGGAAGTGCTTAGAGCGTATAATCCAGCAGTGGCAACCTTTGATCAGTTTTTTTAAGGAAGAGGCCATGAAAAGGAATCAAATCACCCCACTTTCTTTCTTTACTATTCCCTCTATCAAAGTTTTGGTTGAAAATGCAGATAAAGTGAAAGAACACAACAGCAAAAAAGCATTGCAGAAATTAAGAAGGAAAGCTCAAAATTATGTGGATATTTCTAAAAAACAAAAAACTGAAAACTCTGTGTCTTGTGAAGAAAGGTTGTTTTATTTTCTGTCAGAAGATATCAATAAGACTTTCTGTTTATTTTTATCTTATACTGTGCCTATATTTTAAAAAGCGAATGCTCAATTTCAGTCTGCGGAACCGCATATTCATATGCTAAAATCTGTTCTCTTAAAATTGTACAGAGAAATGCTAGTGAAATTTGTAAAACCAAGCGTCACAAAATTATGTAATAATATTTTGAAAGTCCACTATCATGAGAGGAGTAATCAAAAAGATGATGTTGATATCTTAATTGGAAATGGAACACTGAAAGTAATCCAAGATTTTAACATCCATGATAAAAATGAATTTTATGAAAACGTCAGAAGCTATTTCATAGCAGCATGTGACTACATGCACAATAAATTTCCTTTTGAGTTAGAAGTGTTACATCATGCAGAGGTTACACAAATATCGAATTTTGAAAATGCATCATTTTCCAGCTTAAAATATTTTACAGAAAAATTTCCTGTTCTTTTGTTCAATAATACAGAAGATGAAGCTGTTGATGCTTTACAAACAGAATTCAGTGAGTTCCAGGCTTTCGAAGTTTCACAAACTGTGAGTAATGAAGGTAGCATTGATGCACAATGGGCAGCCATAGGTAAAATAAAAAATGATACTTGTGAATTAAAATTTAAACGACTTTCTCAGGTTATGCTGTCAATACTTACGATCCCTCACAGTAATGCAGCATGCGAGAGAGTCTTCAGTCAAGTGAAGAAAATTAGAATTTATTGTGATACATCGGTTCTTACCTTCACGTTAACTAAATTGTTTACTTGTGGCTGTTCAAATTACTGCTGCTGCGTATTGATTGATTGTTTGGCTTTTTTTATGGCGCAAGAGCATCTAGGCTATGCGCCAAACATGGTAATATCTGCTGCTGCGGAAAGTGGAGCAATCTCCTGTCAAAGGGGCCTAACTGTTAATGATACTGATGTTGTATATATTTTACTTCGACAGTGTTTCTTAGTATTGCTTTGAATTATTGATCTGGAAAATGTCTTGTTAAATCTGAACTGGTTGTCTGGTG
This sequence comes from Dysdera silvatica, assembly GCA_006491805.2. Lineage (NCBI taxonomy): Eukaryota > Metazoa > Arthropoda > Arachnida > Araneae > Dysderidae > Dysdera > Dysdera silvatica. The sequence goes on along the minus strand of QLNU02003225.1, from coordinate 50,930,621 downwards.
TATACACATATGCAAATGTTCCTCTAATAAATGTACAATGTTTACCCCCCAATAAGGGACACCCACATGATTGGACATTTCATCCCTTAAATAGGTGTCCCTTCTTCAGAGGTATGGGTGTTGATACATACCTATACTGGGGACCAGAGGAATCGTCACTTAAATAAAGGTGTCCCTTACAGGTGATAACATTGTATTTAGTTCTCTAAAGTTGTGTTAGTCACTTGTAGTCCTTAAGCCACTTACCATTAGGTATCAAAGCAGTAAGTTGAGAATATGGGGCTATCTACGTGAATAACTTATCTAAGCAATAGTAATTCTTACAATACCGAAATTTTCTAACAAATAATACATGGTGAAATCTTTTGACAAATTATTAGACATAGCGAGATTTGTAAGATAACCAAGCTTACACATTGAAGGCAAAACCAGCTAGCAAGACTTGCTTGCAGTAAATGAACAGGAAATGAACATGATGATTAGGGCGGCTCGAAAAAATCAAAGTATCTTAGATCTTTTTGTGGTAGTGCGGGAAAGTTGTGAACGCTCATCATTAAAAAGTGTGCAAAATCTGTTTTTGAAGAATTGATATCTCCTGTCGCCTCAATGGGCCGAAAGTTGCAAAAATTGGAATAAAAATGCTTAAAATTCAAAATGAATAAATAATCACAGATTTTGTTGATCCGTTTGCGGTAATGTTTAAAAGTTACTATTTTTTAACAACAACATCTGTACAAAATTTTAGAATTATACGTTAATATCTTCTGTGCCTCAAAGGCACCGAATTTTGGAAGTTGACTGCAAATTTTTAAATGAACACACATTACACTTAACTCATTTTAATGCAAACAGAAACTTTATTCCATTTTTCAGACATACAAATTACAAAACCATTATTGTTTGTAATCTTTTTTGGACTCAAATTTTGGCATGTGTTTTCTGGATTCTAGTGTTGCTCTAATAAATCCATCCATCCCTATTCTGCGGTCTAAATGTTTTTCTTATAACCCAAATCTTGCATAACACTCGATGCAATAGCAGCCGTGGCTCTGTTGGACACACCATATCTGTGACTGACAAGAGCTGGTTTATCCAGTTTCAAATGCATTTGCGTACTCGAAGTGGACTGCTGAAGAGATTTGCTTCCAAATGTTGTTTAAGACATGTCTTTGGTGTCCTTCTGGTATTCCTCCGTTTCCATCTTCATCACATCTTCTATTTCAGTTTCTTCCTTCATTCTCCACTGAATAGTAACTTGAATCAGAAGACGCCTGTTTTGCAGAATGAATAGTATCCTGTTCCTTTTGCATTTAACGTTTCTTGAGTCGTTTTGTTTCTCGAACATCAACGCTTCCGATGAACGTTTTTCTTTCAGTTCTTTGGTCAATAAGGAACGCCTGCTCATTTGCAGGAACTTTGCTTTCTTTTGGACAGATACACTCCAAAAAAAATCGCTCGTTTGAAGCAGATATGTCAAATATTTTTTTTTGCTTCCATTTTAAAGTTCTCAACATTTTCTCGAGTAGTCTTGCTTTTTTCACACGTTTTATATTTTTCATGATCGATCGATATTTTCCATGGTATGAGAGTATCATATCACAAACACATTTATATGAAATTGAAGGAACGGATGCATGGAGGTATAAATTTTCAATCTTCAAAGCAACAGTCTTCAATAACTGATAAGCATGGTTCTTTGTTTCCATCAGCTTCGCAACCGATACACCATCTCTCGCGAGCGCAATATCTTATTCCTCATGCGTTGGGAGCATATGTAAAATATCCCTAGGTGCTCCAAAAACAGGGCATTGCAACATTTGCCGACATGAAAACTTTGACTGCGATGATTTTGCCATTTCTAATATTGACCAATATCTCGTACGTGGAAATATTCGACGAAACAATACGCAATATAAATGAGAGACAAAAAACGTTTTAAAAGCGTATTTATGGCAAGATTGAATTTAATCTATCTGTTCATTCCCGAAGAAGGGTGGACTTTTATCACCCAAAACGCATAGATTGAATTCAATCTTGCCATAAATATGCTTTTAAAATGCTGTTTTTGTCTCTCATGAATATCTCGTATTCAAAATGACGATGAGATACACAAAACTATAAGACAAATTCCTGAATAAATGATAAGACAAAACATTACATACAACATGCACGACTGCAGTTGCACGTGTAAAGATTGCCCGCTAACTGAAAGGATACTACTACTGCTTTATCAACTAAACGTTTTAAAACAGGTTACGACATGTAGAAACTGGTTCTTGTGGGGCAGGTAGACAGGATGGTGCCAAAAAGTCGAGGAAGTGGCAGAAGATATTAACCCATAATTCTAAATTACAAAACCAATGATGCTTTTGTAATTTGTATGTTTGAAAGGTGGAATAAAGTTTCTGTTCACATTAAAATAAGGTAAGTGTAACGTGTATTTATTTGAAAATTTGCCTTCAATTTCCAAAATTTGGTGCCGTTTAGGCAGCAGAAGATATCAACCTATAATTCTAAAATTTTGTACAGGTGTCGTTGTTAAAAAGTAATAACTTTTAAGCACTACCACAAACTGATCAACGAAATCTGTGATTATTTATTAATTTTTTAATTTGAAACATTTTTAGTCCAATTTTCACAATTTTTGGCCCATTGAGACGACAGAAGATACCAATTCAGAGTTATAAGATTTTGCATACCTTTTAATGATGAGAGTTCACAACTTTTCTGCACTACCGCAAAAAATATCTAAGATACTTTGATTTTATCGAGCCGCCCTAATGATGATATAATATTAGTCTCTTAAAGATTGCATGAAATAATCCATATTTTAGTTTTAAATTTTACATTTAAATCTCCCAAGTTTAAAATCTTTTGTAATAATTTTGTTCATGTGAAATGGCAAAGTAGTTATTTTTTTTTAATTTTTTGTAGGTCAAACATTGGTGGATGATAAATCAGTTTTCTTTTGTAGACCTCAGCCCATTACAGTTCTAATGGTAACAGATGTAAGTAATGAATATATTGCAGAAATTTTTCATTTGTGCATGATAAATGTATTGTAGAAATTTTTCATTTGTTCATGATGAATGTATCGTAGAAATTTTTCATTTGTTCATGATGAATGTATTGTAGAAATTTTTCATTTGTGCATAATGATTACATTGTTAAAAATCATTTCACTTTGAATTTTTAATTTTTTGATTTTTTAATTTATTTGATTTTTTTATTTATTTGATTTTTTTATTTGATTAATTTAATTTTCATAAAAAATGTTGAACCTAAAGTTTAAGCTTGATGTCTTGAAGAACAGCTCAAACTCAAAGCAGGTCTTTTGACTACTAAATCTTAAGCCAAAGTTTATAGATTCTTTGGCTGAAGCGAGGGATAAGAATCGACTGTTTTGCCTTAAGGCATATGTGACATAGAAAGAAGTACTTCAAAATATTCTGACCTATTATAAGTGCTTCTTTCTAAAATTCTTATGGGGGGATAGCAGTAGGAAATGGTTTTTTTTTTTTTAAAAAAAAAGTTTGTAGAATATTATTACCCTTAACAATAATATTCTTCCATCAGTCACATAGCAATTCAAAACTCATGGGAGTGGGGGGACTCAAGCTGTTGTGGGAATTCAAATGGCTTTAAAGAAGATTATGTGATGTGGTTTTAGGGGCCGTTCAAGTATTACATAATCTTCTGTGGGGAGAGGGGGGTTTGACATTTGCTTATGTTTGTTGACAATGGGAAGTGGGGGTCTGAACGATGCTTACATTAGACACAAAAAATGATAAAACTAACACATAGTCGCAAAGTGACAACCACTGTAGCAGAACTGCAATACTTTGATGCATGACACCCATGAGTAGAAAATGTAAAGTATAAAATACACGTAATCGCAGTTAAATATTTAATTATTTAAACTTGTGACTCAACTTTCCTAAGCTCGGGAGTCCCTCTCGTCCCCTTGTGGTTCTCTCTGCTATTTTTAAATTATCATAAATGTATTATTTTTAATAAATGTATTTTATTAAATCCATTTCTTATATATTACACTAGTTGCTTACAATGTAAGAAATATTAACAATAAAAATGTAACAAAATACTTTCTTGTGCCAAAAAAATAGCAATTAACAGCGTGTTAAAACTTTTTTAAATGCGATAATTTGCTGTGATTACTCTCTATTTATAAATAAGCATTTCATATTATAACAAACTTATAAATAAGTGCAATAAAAACGAAAGTAAGTACTTTAGGGGTAGAAAGTAGAAGTAGGTGGGGGGAATCAATGGACACAATGTTTTCATTAATTTTTATGTATTATTCCCATTTGTTAGTTATTATAAATTTTATGATTGTCTTTTTTCGTCCTTTCAGAAAAAAAAGCCTGAGAAACATGGATTGCTTATGTATGTGGAATGGCCAGTAAAACAAGGACAAAGGCATGTTAAAATGTTACGTATGATTGAAAAAGTGCCACCGAAAGCTGAATCTGAAAATGAAAAGCAGCCACTTGAAGCGGAACCTGAGAAAGAAAAGGAGACTTCAACGACTAAACCTGAGAAAGAAACGGCATTACCGCAAGCTGATTCTAAGATCGAAAAGGACCCACCACAAGCTGATTCCTTGATAGAACAAAAGCCACCCGAAACCGAATCTGAAGAAAAAGAGGAAACGCCAAAATATGAGGAAGAAAATGTGCCATCGGAAATAGGTGAGACAGAAAATGTGCCATCAGATACTGAATTGACAGCAGAGAAATTGTCACCAAAGCCAGAAAGGAAGGGAAAAGCTGGAGCACAAATGAGAAAACCAGCACCAAAAGCTGTGGTTATAGGAAACCCACTACCAAAAACAGAACCTGGTTCTAGCGGTAAACCAAAGGTAAATACTTTTTTTTCTTCACAGCATGATCGTATTTATCGCTGCTGTTGTCGTTTTGTGGTTTGTTCCTGCAGTGGTGCAATAGCAATGAGTTCACCCAGCTTGCTGTTAGTTTGGATTCGACTCCTAAGTGTAAAAAGTAAAAAAAGACACTTTCTGTCCAACTGCTTGCTGTTGTTTAGAAGTTGGCCAGCATACCATAATCCTTTCTAACTGTACTCGTTTTTTTTCTGTACGGAAATGTGACTGAAAATTTTATTCTCCTATGAATTTTTTTACCTAAATATTTTATAAAATATTGTTATTTTTAAGTAAAAAATTTCGTAGCAAAGTAAATTTTTAAGTCCAATTTCCATACAGGAAGAAACGGTTCCTTTCATTCGATATATTACTTGTGCATTGATTTGTTATTACACTGTGCCTTCATATGGGAGGTCTCCGCTGCTTACAAATGTTATACAAAAATTGTATATATAAACTTAACAGATTCCCGCCCACATTCAAGAACAAATATTCAAAGCCTTAAAAATTCTATGCCTGTTTGCGCCAACATATATTTAATAATTTACTTAAATTTTTATAGAATTAACGATCTCGATGTAGGTAATTGCATTTATTCATGAAATGCATACCGAAACCAACGATTATAAAAAATATAAGTATGATAATTTTGAAATACTTTTTGAGCGGGTATCAAAAGCAATAGATGTTACCACGAAAGCCTATACGCGTACATTCGTTTTTGTATTAAATTTATTTAATAACTAAATCTTTGTGTTTAAAGCAGTCGGTTATTTAATAATTAAATCTTTGTATTTTTTGTATTTGATTACACATTTAATTAAATATAACACTAGTGTATATTAAATATATTGTGAACAGTTTAATTCACGATTCATTTGATGTACAACCCACAGATTGTGTGTTGAAGTATTTGGGCGGTCATCTTGGTCTTAATATGGCTGCATTATATTTAAAATGTATTATAATTTAAATTACATATAATTAATGTAGTTATAATTAAAATAATATGTAATTCATGTGGTTATAATTACAATAACATGTGGTTAATATATTTATAATTGAAATTAATATATGAATAATAACATTGTATAATATATATCAAAATTAGAGGAACATTTCCAATTGATACGAGTAGATATCGATACTTTCAATCAATACTACTCATGAGTAAAAGTATCGATACCTTAGTGGTAGCAAAGTAATCCTGTCCACTTCTTTTTAAAGCATAACTCCCTTTGATGCTATTGAATTCTTCTTTCCACACATGTATTGCAGAGGCAAGTACCAATTTTAGTTTAGTGGGAAAGTAGGTGTACAGTGTACACCCATATGCTTTTTGAATGGTCCATTTTAGGAGCGGGTAAGGCTTATAATTAATATAAAAGTGCTTTCTATAAACTCTTTAGTCAAGAATCAAGTTCCCAATAATTTCTTTTTGTCGTTATTTTCAAAAATGAATTAAATTATAAGCCTTACCCGCTTCTAAAATGGACTGTTGAAAAAGCATGTGTGTGTAGGGTGCACACTCACTCTTCCCCTAAACTAAATTGCAATTTCTGCTCTCTTTGCAACATGTGTGGAAAGCAGTCAATAGCATCAAGGAGTTACACTTTAAGAAGCAGTGGACCTTTCTCGGCACCAAGAGTGGACACTGAACTGGATTTTTTGAAGTATGGATGCTTGTTAATAGAATTGACTTCCACTTGGTTTCCAAACTTGGTTTGTGCCTATTACTTATATAACAGGTATTTATTTGTTTTGAACTGTTATCGCTGCCAGTCTCCATGTATAAACTATATGGTCAAAGTTGGAATATAAACTAACTCTAAAGAACGAGTTACTGTTTCTGTTTTTTGCACGTGATACTCACTGTTGAATTATTTATTTGAATCAAATCTTATCAGTTCATAATTGATCAGTAGTAAATGTCGCTTACTATATATATATACTTCTAAACCTTTGAATGAAAAAAAGTTAATGGTGACCAAGCAGATAATGAATCCACTATGATTTTAATAATGCATAACAAAGAAAAATTGACCATTTTTTAATTAAATGTTTAAAAAATTAATCAATGGAAAAAATTTCATATGTTTGAACGTAGTTTTAATTGTATTTTCTTTTGCTCTATTCAGGTGCAGAATGCATTTGATTTTGTTGGAGAATTCGTGGGATTTGGCAGTGGGGAAGAACTGCTCTGTGTTCAAAAAGAAGGTCAAGACCCGACTGCATTGAGCGAAGATCTTCTCGTTGAGGCTATAAAGAAAAAGTTGCGTCCGATAGTTGAACTCATTAAAAGTATCATGCACATTACTCCTTTGCAGTCAAAGTTATAGCATGAACTATGTACTTGTGAATCATTCAATTAGTCATGTACAGTCATTGTAAAGAAACATTAACCTTTTTTTATGTCAAATAAATACAAGATTCACACTACTGCTCTAATTGCGCCAACAAACTGTTACAAAACCGTTAAACTGGGGCATTTTGCACTGAAACCAATTTTTGTGTACCATTCCAATTTTTGCATCTAACGTTTGTTGTCGCTCCAACTTCCACTTCTCCTCATCGAATTTCTCTCACCATAAAAAAACACAACTAACCAATCTTACATAGTTAAGTACGCCACAGTCTATATTTTTTTTTTTACATTATTGGATTGAATTGACCATACACATATGCTAACGAGTCTGGCCACGCTGTGGCATAATGTGGTAATGCCATAGATGCCAATCCTTCTGATGTTTTATTGGTCTTCCGGTCGGAAAGCAATTTCTTCCAATTTTCGGAGATTTCATCTAAAATCCCCAGTGTTTTTTAAAATACTAATTTTTAAAAAAAAAAATTAAATACCTATTTTTCTTGACATGCATTTATTTAAATTTTTGTGCATATGTAATAATAAATACACGTAAATGAATGCAAATATTGGTAAAAGAGCCGGAAAAATTCATCTGCAGACGGCGCATTCGTGGCGTGACGTGGAATTTTAGCTCCATTCTATGAGATAGAATGATGCCCCTATGCAACGAAATCATGCATCTGTATTTGTAGTTGTTGGGGAAGGCAAGAAAGAATGCGCTACACCGTTAAGGTTTTGGTCAAGCATGTGACTTCCTTTAGGGAAGCCATGTGTTAGACATATCTGGTATTTCTTTGCTCCGGAAAGAAAGTTTTGCTTTTAGGTGTTTTTGAAAACAACGTTAACGATGTCGACTGTTAATAAAAGGTACTACCAAACGTTTAAAGCCGAATATATGAAGATGTTTAATTTTATTCAAAAATCAAGACTGGGGCCAAAATATGCTTTCTGCACGTATTGCCGTAAAGACATAAGCATTACTCATGGTGGTAAACGCGATATTACTTTGCATTCTGAGACTGTTAAACATAAGGAGACGTTCAAGGCTGTAGAGTCTAAACATAGTATCAAGTCTTCGTTTTTTTACACTTGTTTATTTACATCGTTTTAATTGAACATAATTTGCCAATGAATTGCAGCGATCATGCGGAGATGTTCTTTCGTAAAATGTTTCCTGACAGCAGTATTGCAAAATAATATGGGTCTGCAAGGACCACAACTTCTGCAATTATGAAAGAAATGTTTACAAAGAAATCCTTATCATTTGTTGAAAATTTAAGGTGCTATCCATTTTTAATTGCAACCGATGGAAGCAACGATGTTGATTCAAAGCTATATTCAATAGTGGAAACTTTCTTCGATACTTTATGTGAAAAATTTTTGAATTGCCTTTTATCTATGCCATCTTTGAAAGAAGATGCTACTGGGTTAAATATTGGAAATCTTCTGTTAAGTTAATCTAAAAACCTTGCGATTTCTAATTGTGTTGTCTTTAGCTGTGATAATGCACCTGTTATGATAGGAAACAAAGCAGGTATAGCAGCAGTGTTAAAGAATCATCACCAAAATATTGAAATTATGAGCTGTTCCTGCCACCTTATTAACTTAGTAGCTGAAATGGGTGCTGCATGTTTGCCATTTAAAATTGATGAAATTTTGGTAGACATTTACTATTACTTACAAAAGAGTTCGAAAAGAAAAGATAGGTTGAAAATTCTTCAAGAATTTCATGAGACTGATATAAAGAAGGTACTAAAACACGTTAGCACTCGTTGGTTGTCTGTTGTAAAGTGCTTAGAGCGTATAATCCAGCAGTGGACACCTTTGATCAGTTTTTTAAGGAAGGAGGTCATGAAAAGGAATCAAATCACATTACTTTCTTTCTTTACTATTCCTTATTATTACGGCCCTTGAGTCGTAAAACATGCAACAAGCAAGCTAAAGAATCTAGTCATACTTCACAATTACGTTTCTTGTTGTGTGAACATTCGTACTGTCCTTAAAAGTGTTAAATTTTTTTAAACTCTTTCGAGTTCTGAAAAGTCTTTATTTTCGCTCAAAATTCTGAAAAAGTCCTTAATTTTATTTTCATAATCATCGGCATTTATCTGTAGCATGTTTTCGTTTCTTTTTTTTTTTATTTCATTGCCATTCTTCCCTTAGCATTGATCAGCATAATGAACGAGTGTGAAATTTAAACTGTGGGACTCGTAAGATAGCTTTCACAAGCAAAAGAAAAATGCAGAAACTAGAATTCCTTGTAGAACCTTTCTAGGGCCTTCCTTTGGAGAAAAAACAAACAACGCCACTCTTCAGATCCAGGTAAAGAGTGGGAGGCACGCTCCTCCACATTTTCGCCTCACACCGTGACCTGTGTGAAGACCCTGCTGTTTTTAAAAGAGTGATATGTCCTACGTGGCTTTTAAAGTTAAGCTAGCCACTAAAGAAAACCTTATGATCTGCGATGTACTATTCTGCTGATTGCGAGAGAATTAATTTGGTGATGGTGCTGCCTCTGGTGGCATTTTCAGGCTTTATTTACTCTTGTGGCAAGTTTAAAATTTTTTCGTTCGGCCGTCATATCTCTAACGGGAGGAGCGAGAAAATGATAATATCGTTTTCTAGCAATATTTCGTTGAATTTTTTTAAAAACCAGCCATCTTCAAAATGTTGGAGTTGGAATAGAGCAGTTTGCGACATCCAATTCCGACAATCTATGGGGACTTGATTATAAATTTGAAGCCAACTAACTAATTATTAATCTCACTTGATTTTTATTATCTCATTTAATATTAGCTACTCGGAAACTTTTAGTTACTTTCCATTTTCATAGCATTCATAATTATGTCAATTCTTAGAAAAATATGCTTTCCTAACTAGCATCTACATTGTGACGCTAACTTGGCTCATTCACAGATAGGGTTCTTCATGCATGCTCCTGGACTTCGTAATTGAAATAGTATTGCCAATATTTTAGTACCATTTCCAAGGCCAGAGTTATATTTTTGCCACTAACGTTGGAATCGGTAACACCATGGAGATTTAGGGGAAATGGGTAAAACAGTATTTTTGCGATCTAAAAATTAATGACTGGGGAAAAAGGGAGTTTTCACAAAATGTTTCCAAAATTTTTATACATTAGTGACTTGCACTTATTTTCTGACTGAACTAGTGAGTTATTGATAGGGACAAGGTAAAACAGGGATTTTTGAGTCACTAGACAAGGATAACTTTTATATTTATTTATTTTGAGTAATTTAATTAATTTTATTAATTTCATTGTCATCACTGAGTAACACCGAATACTTTGAGAGTATCTCTATTTCATACTCCGATGCCGCTTTTTTCGGCATGAATAAAAACTGTTCGAATTTCACTTAAAGGCTCTTTTCAGGGCCAAATTCATTAACTTTTTCTGTAGCTAACGAATTTATAACACCTGCGACTTTAACTTCCATCGCTGTTGACCAAAATTGCTCATTTATGGATTTTAGTCCAGAACAAACTAACTTAAGTACAAAAGAATTCCTTTATACTGTGTACAAAAAATTAAGAAAATTTAAAAATTAATTGTGTACAAAAATTTAGACCTACATGTTCCTCAAGCGCATCCGTCAATACTAGATGTACGATCTGCCAAACCAATTTATCGATATATTATAAATTGTGAGACAAAGAAAATTATAAACGCTGCCTGTCGCTGTTCCATTTCTTTTTCAGGGGGTTTCCTCGTAATTGTACTGAAACGAAAAGTGTTGCTAATCAACTTCTAAACCAACCTCATCGCTCAATCTGTCCGCCGGAAATATATATTCAGAATGTGTATCCAGACATTTCACCTAATCAAGAGATATTTCACCAAAAGGGGAAAGTAAACTTTGCAAGAACATTTGATAACTTTAAACTTTTTCAAGAAGGAAGACGAATTTTTATAAGACAAATCTAAAATGGACCTAATGAAGACTTAAATTATAGTTTAATTTGATGTGCAGACGTATGAAGAACAATCATTGTTACCGTGGATTTGTTTAATACAATCATTTTAAGTTTAAGGTGAAATCATAGATGTAATGAATCAACTATATGTTCTTCGATAATGTTTATGATTATTGTGGCTTGATGTTTATAATGTTTCGTTATTATTAATTTGTATTTGAGTAAAACTATTTTCTTAAATATATATATATAATATGTGTAATATATATAATAACATTTCAGATATCTAATTAAAGAGCCTATGGATTCGAGAGGATCGAGACATTGCTGAAGATCTTTTTAGATAAACGGCAATTTCCCTTCAGGATAAAGTTTCTGTTTAGGATAAGATTCTGTTTCTTCCTGAAGGGGAAATTGCCTTTGTGTCTAAAAAGAAAGGTCTTCAACCAGTGTGTATTGCCAGTCCTCTCTTATGGATCAGAGACATGGAGTCTAACAGTTGGAGCAATACGAAAGTTACAGACAACGCAAAGGAGCATGGAGAGGTGCATGCTTGGAATAACTAGGAGAGATCGAAAAAGAAACACTTGGGTGAGAGAGCAAACTAGAGTAGAGGACATCATTGTTAAAGTAAAAGGGCTGAAATGGCGATGGGCTGGGCATATTGCAAGAAGAACTGATCAACGATGGACAACAGAAATTCTGAACTGGATTCCAAGAGACCACCGAAGACCTAGAAAACGTCCTCAAACTAGATGGGTGGATGAAATAAGAAAACAGGTTGGGGTGACGTGGAAGCGAATTGCTCAGGATAGACTTGTGTGGAAAGCATTTGGAGAGACCTTCATCCAGTGATGTTGATACCGCCAAATTAGTTGGAATACAGGTGAAAAGTGAAACAACACTAAAAGGCACCATAGCATCATCGGGAGCGATTTTTACGTTTCTGATAGAGCAAATAAACTCCTCAGAGGTAGACACCGACCGTTCAGAGCACCCAACAAGAGGAGATAGTATACCTGCAAGATATTTAGAAAGTGCATATGTTGGCGAACTACAAAAACTCACAATAGGTCTAAGAGGAATATCGTGTTTATGGACTTTTGGGAGTCCATAGAACAATGGTATTCTTCAAGATGACAACGGAGTCGCGAGTAAAGTTTCTCATCCAGTTTCGACTCTTTGTGAAGTTTTAGCAGGCAACCATTCATCTGCCTCTCAATACAACCAGTAGGGTCTTTATCTACAACGGAATAGGTATCGCCATCATTTAAAAGTGACATTACTTTATCATCGTAAACCGACCTATCCATCACAACAGTAGTACGACCCTTATCTGCCGGTAAGACCACAACCTCTTCACTGTCTCTGCTTCAGGGCTTTCCGCTTAGGAACAGAAAGATTGTCCACAAGTGCCTTACGTTCAAATAACACTCTCGAAACCTCCATGCGCACTTCAGCACACCTATCCTCCGCCATGTTCCACAAGGCCGGTTCAATAGCCGAAAGGATTTTTGAAACCGTAATCGATGAGGGTGTAGGTGCAAATTCTTCTGTGCTATTACGGTTTGAATTTTGCACCTACACCCTAGTCTTTTCCCGTCACAGGGGAAAACCGATCATGGATAGCTTTGGGGAAAACCAAAGTTGGGGTATAAATACCGAACACCTACACTTCCTTGACACTTTCGCTTGATGAAGGGAACAGTAGTTCTCGAAACGTTGCGAATATTTTTGCAGATGGTAAATATCTTTTACCTTCTTCATTTGTATTTCGTATATTCCGACCAGTGTCAAATTTTACTAGTTACATTTAATAATACACTACATATGTAATATTGCTTAATACTTTATAATAATAACGGTATATGCAATCTAGTTGGTCCAGAGTAAATGCCTGTGTATATAACCTGCTCCAAACTTTGTTTTGTAGCCAACGATCTGTCCCTAGTTTTCCAAGACTATTTATGAGTACAGTACTCATCGTCTTCTTAAATAACTTTACATTGTTTATTCTTATTTCATTCGGCAGATTGTTCCAGTATTTGGGTTCTTTATAATTAATGTGGTCCTGACATTTATTATAAAGTTTCTGTCATTATTTATGGTGAATACAGATCACTTTCTATTCCTAATTTATTTACACCTTGTTTTTTATGCAACTCAATTATGTTGGCATGTTTGTTTTCCATTATTCGCTCATACATTGTTTAATGTACAATCCGCATGTATTATTTCCACTGGCAGTATACCATAACTGGTGCACATTTTTTCCCAATCAATTTTGTTGTTCTTATTCAATAATCTTAGATATCTTTTCTGTAACAGTTTAAGCTTTTTAAGTTATTTTTACCCAGATTGCCCCAATTAATGTTACAATAAACTACATGGCAGTAGATGAAAGTAAAGTAAAATTCGAGTAAGTTATTGTTTGGTATGGAGTATGAAATTGTCTTAATCATTCGGATTCCTTTACTAATCGTTTTGCACATTTTTGTTAATGTGTTCATTCTAGTCTACGTTCTTCGTTAGTGTTACGCCCAAGAAGACTATTTTATCAACTGTCTCAACTTGTACGTCATTTATGCAAGCATTCTTAGTTCTATATTTTCGTTTTTATTTCTGAATATTAGGATTTTAGTTTTGTTAACATTCACAATCAGTTGGTTTCTAAGAAACCAGTTTCCATATTTCCTTACTTAATTTCTAGCTTTTTCGTAAGCCCTTGGTATTTTGAAAGCCCTGAAATTCTGAGGACATAGGCTACTGCACCGTTGCGGAAACTCTCCACTGCCTCCCAGACATCCTGATTTTCAAGTATCATTTCTTCAGATAAGATTAAGCTTTCTCTGTGACTTTTTCGAAGGTTAGTTACTTTGCTTGTAATTTTTCTTCATTTGTGAACAAATAAATTGCCTTTTACATGTTTCATTGGTGTACGAATGGCCTTGTCAAGTCTTTTCACATCTTTATCTTTTAGGTAAAGATGTTTTAATGTTTTGTGCATTCACTCGATGTGCATGTTAGTATTTAACCCAATGTGTAGACAAAAACAATATGCCCATAAAGGAGTGGGTTTTTAGTAAGTTTTCTCAAAGTACTTTGAAAATTTTGCAGGGCTAGAGCAGTCAGATAACCTTTGAAAGACATCATTGATCTGAACTTTAAAAAATGAAGGGCCACGCCCTTTCAACGGAACTCGTAACATGTTATAGGTCTCTTCTACTCGTTTTTCTTTCCCAAAAATTTTTAAATTTTTCCTCCAACTCTGGTCTACATGCCATGAACGAAATAAGCGTTGGGATGGAAAGATTTAGGTATATCCAACATAAATACATTTGGTGATACTTTGCAGGTTGTTTACTCAGTAAGTGTGGAAAAAAAGGAAATAAAAGATGTGGAAGTCGGTGCGATTTGAAATTAAAAATGAACAGAGAAACCCTTGTCACTGATGACCATTACAGATATATAGGTTCAAAGTTATAACTATTTAACCAAATTATACAAATACAGTCTGAACCGAATCTTTTTCAAAATCTCACACTGGGAGTTTTCCATGAGAATCAAAACAAAATCCTCCATTTTTAATTCCGAATGTTCTTGCAAAATACAATCCTGTGGTTTATAAAATAAAATGCACAAGTTGTCGCTGGAATTGTATACTGTCACCCATGATTCAATTCTTTTACCATCATCTTTATGATGCACTGCATCTGAACACAGATTAAAACAACTTTCTGTGTCGTATAAATCTTTTTTGCGAGCAGATGCGGTTGCTCACATTTGCTTGAAACAGTTTTTAATGTTAAATGGGTTTTTTATTATGTGAAATATTATTAATAATAAATTTTGTAATTTATATTTTCAAATTGGAGTGAATTAAATGAAATTAATTAAATGAAGAAATGAATATCAAACTTGACATTTTTATAATAGGCCGAAAACCATTAATGGTGGACACAGCATTGTAGTTTTCCGTAATTGTCTTATTAACATTAGTTAACAGGAAAATTACAGGCAAAAACCAACAGGCCCGGGACAAGATCCAATCAAATAAGTAACCCCCAACTTACAAAAACCATAGTTTTAATTAATGTAAAATACTATTAACCTTTTACAGTTTTAAACAAATACAAATAAAAACTT
>QLNU02003225.1:50880315-50909467 GCA_006491805.2 Dysdera silvatica | reverse complement strand
TACAAAAATAAATACAAAAATCCAAATTTATAAAAATAAATACAAAAATTCAAATTTATAAAAATAAATACAAAAATTCAAATTTACAAAAATAATTAAATTTGAATTGAAATTTTCAAAAATTTAATTCAAATTTACAACCAAAAATCGTATCTTCTAATTTACTCGGTTAAAAAAAAACATCTTTGTGACAGGATAATACCCTCACCAGGAACAGGGAAAAAAGTGATACTTTTATTCCCTCCTTAATGGCAACAAGCATGGTGTTTTTTTGTTCTACATTTTGTAAAAATTCGCCAAAAAAATGTTATCTGGCTCAATTACTTTTTTGTTTTCCTAGTGACCGATTTGATAAGATAACCTGATTTTAAGAAAATAATCTATATTTTATATTCTTAACCTTTCTGCAGATGGTTATCTTCAATTATTTTATGATGTTCTGACACTTGGCTTGCGCAAATTTTTAAGCTAGAATCATGAAGGTATATGCTTCCACAATATAAATGTTCGCTTCGCAGGCTTTCTTAACTGTTGCCACTTAGAAAAGCAAGAAAATAAACTTAAAAAGTTCAATTTCTAAAATTGACACCATGCCAAATCTGTTACTTTTATTTCATATTTTTCAAACATTGTATAATTACAATTTTACTTTTTATAATTAGCAAAAGTGTACGTAATTGTTTTCAGAATTCTAAAATCAAATTAGTCTTCAGTTTACCACCGACGTGTGCACACGTATTCCAATGCTCCGCCAAAAAGGAGTACTAAATTTCTATAACGTTGTACTTGAATTTAATTATCTTTTAATAAATGAATTTAAACATTTAAAGCTCTAATAAATATTATTTTATCTCGATGTAACTTGCATTTCTTCAGCACCTATACCCGCAAAGGGATGAGACAAATTTCATCATAAAGGCATCAAACATGTACGCCATGGAGATAAAAGTATTTGGTCCCCAAAGCCTAAAAAAAAACAAAAGTGTATTCATTAGCAAAATTACATTATTCTGCTAGTAAGTACGCTTTTATCATACACCTTATTACACACATTAGACCACACGCATCTTTGATTGGCTCTTCCAGATACAAATATGTCTATATATATATATGCCTGCTTCTCCAATTTTTTTTTTGGTAAAGTTTCTGTCAGAGCTGCCGTATCAAAAAGTTTTGGCAACCAAGTTTACCAAATACTATGTGTCCATCCGCTGTCTGTAAATGTCTGTCCACTTACATGTGTGCCTGCCCGCAATTCGATTATGTACCTGCCTGTTTGCAATGCGATTACGTACCTGTTTGTTTGCCATATAATTCTAAATCTGACCATCTTGCAATTCAATTCCACATCTGACTACTTTGAAATTCAATTTCACATCCAGTTACTTTAATTACTGTTTATGCCAGATATTAAATTAGAAATTAAATAAAACGCGCGAAGATAAATGTGTTAAAGGGTTTGACCGGAATCGAGAACGAAGCACTCACCGAGGTCATAATTGATTTTTCGGGGCAAAGACAGACTGCTCATCTGTAGACTCATACAACAAGAACATTCATCTGGTAATGGGTAGGAAATAAAGCCTGACGAAGAAAAATAAGTTTGTACTTCGTCCATTAAAGTCAAGAGAGTTTCTTTTGCCGTGAAATTCTTGCACGCCAGATGCTTTTTAAGAAAAGGTCGTTGGCGCATGAAGACGAGTAAAGCGTCCACCATGGTTGACGTGGTCTTTTGAAACCTTTTTGAATGATGAGAACTAGGTTAAGACATCTCCTGCATTTGATATCAAAGGTCAAGATGCCTTCTGCATGATTTATAGGAGTTGTTTTTATTTATATTATATTTTATATTATTAGGGGGCTTATTTTATACTTTACATTATTTTTACAATTTATATTATATTATTTTATACTATTTATTATATATTATTGAGTCTTTAAAAGGGTTGCTGGTATCTAACTGGAAGGAGACCCACACGCTGAACGTATGTGACGATGTGTGGAACCGGCCAGGCCAGTAACCTAGTGTCCTACCCCGCCTTCAAGTGGTGCAGGCTGAGCTTTCTATTTATGTGGCAAATTAATATTTGCTGCACGGATAGAAAGGCGGAAGGGGAGGGCTAATTCACCAACCCGTCTAGCCAGCGTGGTGAAATTATGGCTAATTCCTCCATTATGTTGACACACCAGAAACCATGGCCCCTAGTCTCCAGGTGCTGGAGTGCTCCTGATCAAGGCAGCGGTCAGTGTGGCATGAAAGCAGGGGGTGCTAAGAATCACTGGAATGGCCCAGGCTGCCGTTTGTTATTGACCTTGGCAACGTATAATGGACGATCCCTTGCTTCTGAAGCAAAACTTCAGGAATTGGAAGAAGAACTTGACAAGATCAAATGGGACATTGTAGGACTCAGTGAAGTTAGAAGAAAAGGTGAAGAGTTGGTGGAACTTAAAAGTGGACATTTGTTTTATTATAGAGGAACGGAAACTGGAAGAACAAGTGGTGTTGGCTTCTTAATCAACAAAAGAATTAAAGACTACCTTCTTGAAGTCGAAAGCACGTCAGATCGAGCAGCGAGGCTTGTTGTTCAACTAACCCAGCGATACCAACTTCAAATAGTACAGGTATATGCACCAACATCAAGCCATACCGACGAAGAGGTTGAAGAATTTTATGAAGAAATCAAAGAGTTACACACCAAAGGGAAACAACATATCAAGCTCATCATGGGGGATTTCAATGCAAGAATTGGACAAGAAAAACAAAGGTGGGGGAAATGAAAAAACAGGACGAGGTGACATGGAAGCGAATTGCTCAATATAGACTTGTGTGGAAAGCATTTAGAGGGACCTTAATTCAGCAGGGGATAGATAACGGTTGAATTATGATTTATTTATGTTATATTTTATTATTTATGCTTCTATATTTATTTTATTATTCTCCAAATGATGGTAAGGATACAAAGAGATCTTTAAAATATTGAATTGGAAAAATGAAATAAACTGGAGATTATTAGAAAAGAAACATATATTTCCCGCATCCTAAATTTATAGCTTTTGCACATTAATTAAAATGCATCAAAACAAGATAGAAAATAAATACAGAAACATAATAGAAATACAGATTTATCATGATCAGAATTAGCTTTGAAGAACATTTGAATTATATTTATTCAAAATAAAAACGGAAATAAAACTTAATTATATGGAATATATGGACCCAAAAGTGTATAATGAATTATCTAAGGAGTTAAAGATATTAACTAATTTGAATTTATTAAAAAATTAACACGTCTAGGGTAAATAAGGAGACGGAGGGACGTTGACAAATGAAGTCACTGAGGAGTGTCCAGTGCCAGTTACATATTTTTATTTTCTGTCAATTCACTCTAATTGCAATAATAATAATTAAATATGTATATATATTGTACATCTCTCTCTACTGCCAGTGGTGCAGTAAGCATATTTTACATTTGTCTATGTATTGCATAAATATGTAAAATGATAAGATATAATTCGAAATATGTAATATGGTACGTCTAGATATAGCATGGTATGTATAAATATATCATTTTATGTTAAAGAAATGATGTGCAATTGAAACAAATAATGTATTAAACAACAATATAAATCAACGTTTATTGGCGTAGTGATACCAGCGCCGATGTTATGGCGTGATTAGATGGTGAAACGTTCGAAAGAAAATATGTATCCATTTTATATAAATCGAACACTACGCAGATTACATCAAACAACAATGTCAATCAATCAACGTTTATTGGCGTAGTGATACCAACGCCGATGGTATGGCGTGATTAGATGGTGAAACGTTCGAAAGAAAATAAATATTTCTGCCTTCGGTGGGACCTGAACCCACGACCTTCCACTTCAGGTCCCACCGAACGCAGAAATATTTATTTTCTTTCGAACGTTTCACCATCTAATCACGCCATACCATCGGCGTTGGTATCACTACGCCAATAAACGTTGATTGATTGACATTGTTGTTTGATTTAATCTGCGTAGTGTTCGATTTATATAAAATAAATACATATGCTGCAACGTGCATTTCGATCAATTTAATACCAGTCTCTTTGCAATTTGGTTTAAATAGTAGTCTATGTACTACACCATTCTGCGAAATAACTGGCAACAATATATATACGTTCGTAAAGAGATTATATATTGTCCTTCGTAGCTCAGTGGGTAGAGCCTCCGCCCGGCAAGTGGAAGGTCGTGGGTTCAGGTCCCACCGAAGGCAGAAATATTTATTTTCTTTCGAACGTTTCACCATCTAATCACGCCATACCATCGGCGTTGGTATCACTACGCCAATAAACGTTGATTGTTTGACATTGTTGTTTGACGAAAATATATATTTCTGCGTTTCGTGGGACCTAGACACGGTACTCACTTGCCGGGCAGAGACTCAACCATCTGAGCTACGAACGACAATATCCAATCCCTTACGAACGTATATAAAGACTTTACTGAAGCCGGTCATTTCGCAGGGATTAGATGTTGTCTTTCGTAGCTTAGATGGTAGAGCCTCCCCCCAGCAAGTGGAAGGCCGTGGATTAAGGTCCCACCGAACGCAGAAATATTTATTTTCTTTCGAACGTTTCACCATCTAATCACGCCATAACATCGGCGCTGGTATCACTACGCCAATAAACGTTGATTTATATTGTTGTTTAATTTAATCTGCGTAGTGTTCGATTTATTTAAAAAAAATAATGTATTGTTTTTATATTTATTTATATAAATCGAACACTACGCAGATTAATTGATACTGTTGTTTGATTTAACGTATTGTTATTATTTTACATCATTATTTCTATATATCTCGCTTTAAATATGAGGGCGCCAGCAATTTATTAAATTTAGTAATTGCGATAACTTCTTTTAATTTTTAATTTAGTTTCATCGTCATTAATTCATATTTTTAATGATCTTTCACTTTTACGTTTAGTCCCATATCGACATTTTTTTTAATGAGACTCCTTATACAAAAAGTTAGTGAAATTAAGTTTTATGTTTTTAATGTTTTATGTTCAAGTTTTTTACATTTTTTAAGTTTTATGTTTTTAGAAGTAGTTACTACTAGTTTCTACTAGTTTTCTAGTGTCTACTAGTTACTACTAGTTTCGCTTATGAACACTTCTGATGTGAAATTATTTTATAACTATTCTGCAAATTATTTTGATTTGGTAAACAAATATATTGCTAATTACAAAAATGGTAAAAGATGGAGATAATGCATTATTTCGAAGGTTCAATAGAGACCTTTATATTTGCTGGTTCATATTTTTCTAGACTGTCTGTTTTAATTTATGTTACATAGTGGAGCAGAAATAATGTGTTTGTCTAGCGAGCAGGAAACACGGACTTGTATTCAGCTACAAGTTCGAGCAAGTCGTACGTACGCAAGTCTCACATAACTATAAAAAACGGCACGAGATTGGATAATCTTTAAACGTTAATAACTACGGAAATATGGATTTCTCAGCATTTTCACATTAACATTTCTTGCTTAGAATTTTGTAAGGAATCTCACTATATTATATATACTATATATATTTCTTTCGAGCGTTAAAATACACCTTGTATATGTCTAACTATATTTTTTTCCTCTTCGAGGAAGTATAAGGTAATATCATCGATGCATCAAGCTGGTAAGATGATGGGTAATATTTTTTATTTAGTTAAGGTTGGTTTTTTTTTGTCAGTATTTGTAATTAAAGTTTTTCCCCTCCCTAACATGAACTCAATTCTTGCGGAAAACTCCATCAAGTTTACTCAGCCAAGCATTGTAACCGCACCACTATTGTAATAACCAGGTAAGAACAGCATCTACATACAGAAAAAAATAATTGACAACGACAAAAAAGCTACTGGAAACACATATTTTGGTAAAAATCTAATTTCCCGGCGGTAATTGTTTCTTTGTAGCATGTAAAACTGAGGGTTTTCATAAAGAAAGGTTATAAAACATGGCAAACGAGATACGTTTTTTAAAAAACAGTTCAAAACTTCCTGTAAACTGGTTGTAAAGTAAAAATACTATTACTTTTTTCATCCTTCGCTATTCCTTTTAGTATTTCACTCTACAGTTTTTATACTGTTTCGAAAAGTATTCCAAATATGTAAAAATTTAGACATAAAGATTACATAGAAATTAGAATATAAAATTATATTTAATTATATTATAATATAAAATAATATAATTTTAAATATATTATATATAATTATATATTACATATTATATAATACATAAAAATTAATAAATAAAATTAATAAAATAATATAATTTTAATTTATATTATAAATAAAAATAATATAATTATATTATAACATAAAATTACATAGAAATTATAATACAAAAATTATATTTAATTATATTATAATATAAAATAATATAATTTTAAATATATTATATATAATTATATATTACATATTATATAATACATAAAAAATTAATAAATAAAATTAATAAAATAATATAATTTTAATTTATATTATAAAATAAAAATAATATAATTATATTATAACATAAAAATTACATAGAAATTTACATACAAAATACATTTTACATATATTTCATTATACATGTCATATTTGAAGAAAACAGAAGTAACACTAACACAGTCGATAAACTAAAATTTTACAGCAGAAAGTAATTAAAATTTCCAGCACTTAAATCTGGACGTGTTTGTCCCGTTCCCTACACTGGCGTGTGGGTTGGAGTCATAACTCTTATTGTCATGAAATTTTGTATATGTACATATAAAAATATATACATTTTTGTTGGGACTCTGTAACTCCCATTATATGCTTGTGCTCACTCCATTGGAACTTCCTGAGTACACTGTGGTTTCTATATGGAAACGTATTTTAAACATTTGTTGAATGCTTGCTGCTTTCCCATGAAATTACAAAAACATTACGTTTTAATTTCTTTGCGCAATTCATAATTTACATAGTGACTGGACTGTTGGGTTTTCTCTATATTTAACATAAAAATACATTTTTGAAAGCTTTTTTCATCACATTATATAACTGCGTATCAAAATACATGGATTTATTTGCATTGACAAACAATATTCTGTAAATTTAAAGACCTAGGTCTGTTATGGGGCATCACTGTAAAGCCTTTCGTGAATTTCTGGAGCTAGCACCTCCATTTCAATTCATGGTCAGGAAATATGTATATTTAAACAGTTATAAAATTGCCCACGGTTCATCCTGAAATTGGTTTTGAAAAACATCTTCAGAGAGTAGTTTATTAACTTTTGCTTTTATTTGAAATTAATTTAAAAAAAGTTGAATTTAGAAAATAAAAAAATACTTATTTTTTCCTTGAAAGTAATGCGGTGAAACCCCGATTTAGCGGGACCGAAAAGAAATAACGTTATATGCGATAAAACGTTAAATCGGGGTTGAGCATGTACAATTGGCAGGGAGAAAGTCTACTGCCATATTTTGAAACTTTACAATATGGGTTTATTGTAATTTACTATACATTGATTTTGCTATACATTGATTAAGAAATGAAAGAACCTTACGTTTCTCTGAGTGCATTTTTTTTGTTCAATTTACAAAGAAAGTTTTCAAAACTTAATTTTTTTTAAATTTAATTTTAGGTGGTTTTTTTTTCACAATCACTGATCTTTTTTAGGAAAATAGCATTGGATTTTTCCTGGAAAAATCATTAAATGCGCGAAATGTTTTAAATTGATACTAAATCAGGGATTTTTTAACTAAACAAAGGCTAAATCAGGGATTTTTTTACAAGTATAGGAAATTATTTGGAAAATGATAATGAAAAATGACATTATATGTTGGAAAACGTTAGATGTGAAAAACTTTAAATATGGAGTTCACTATATAATTAAATAAAAAGTATTTTCATTTTAATTTCACATTATTTAGAATAATTAAATTATCTAAGGATTTACCGAAACACTTTATCACTACTTTACGTGTTCTATGAATGCAGGCGCGGATTTAGAGAGTTGGCAATGGCCTACTCCTTGAATGAAAATTTAACATTGAAAAGATACAAGGTAAAGGTCCAATGAGGTATCATTTCCAAAAATCAAATCATTGATCGCGCCCCCCACCTTGAATGACCTCTAAATCTACCCCCTGCATGAATGAGCTTATGAGGTAGATTATATTAGCGTACATTTACCAGTATTCCTCAAAGTTATTTTAATTGTGCGTGTAAACGGAAAGGCTTAATTTCAAAGAATGACTGAAATCCATTCATTTATTTAATTTAATCTGTTTTAAGCTAAATAAATAAATTAAATCTAATTAAATTAATTAAAGATATTCCAATTAATTAAAGCTAATTAAATTAATTTATTTAAATTAAGCCTGTATATACTTCATGGCCATCCTCTTAATTACTCTAACTTTGTAGATATAGGAACTGTCATTTAATCTAGCATCATCTTCGTTCTGCGTCCTATCACAGATATGACGCAAGGAGATAAAGTCTGAGAGAAAGAACTGTTCTGTGCATCAGTACCATCCTAATTGAATTTTCTTGTGTATTTTTATTAATAATTGTTTCGTTCAGTAACGTTATTCTTAAAAACACTCATACACAGTTTGCATTGGCACAGTCTGCTCCAGTTTTATGACAGAGTCTTTAAAGTGACCAAACATCTTGTGTTTTTTCATCACGTACATTTGCTTCACTTTCAAGCAGTTGTTTTCCATCATTGCTCGAACAAAAACTCGCATTGTAAGTTAAGAAAGCGAATGCACCATGAAGCATATGATGCAATCTGAAACAAAACACAATCTGATGCAATAATAATAAATTCCTTTATTATGGGCAAAAATTATACATGAAATATATATATAGCCTATTACTTAATAATATAACAATTTTGCCAGGGTAACAATGGGTAAAGACTTTTACATCTGACGAAGCGCATGCTGACCAGGTTCTCCGCCAGCGACTCAAAACAGAACAACAACAATAATCCATGTAAGAAAAATAAGAAAAAGAAAATTAAGTAAACAAATAAATAAGATATAATAAAAATACAAACTCATAAATTATTTAGCAAATCAAGCAATCGTATTTTAAATGAAAGAAGTGAGCTGAGTTGTCTCAGCTCATTCGAAAGAGTGTTCCACACCCGAGGATCCAAAGATCCAATGCGTGACTGGCCAAAATTTGGTCTAAAAGTAGAATCCATACGGGTATCATATCCGTGCCCACCGGCAGACATGGTAGAGAGATATCTATATTGTTTCCAAATCTAATGTCCAAGCATAAAAATTGAAATTTTGTAATTTAGGAAATTATCTATTTTTAAAATATTAAGTTGTCAAGCAATCTCCAATGAAGAGAATCAATAATCCGCAATATGGCGACAACACAACAAAAATCAGAATATGGAGGGTGCATGCGCCGGTTATAGCTTAAATGAATTGTGTGGGGGATTCGATTCCGGACTCTGTTTTTCAATTGTACGCGGTTTCTTAACCCCCGAGAAGGCGCACCGATTTAAGGAAAGCTAGGACGCGCGCGGGGTGCTTTGCACCCCATCTAATTATATAGCATTATTTCATTAAAAACGTCCAATTTTACGGGGAACAGTAACTGGAATTTTCACTTTGTCACCCTACCCCAAAAGAATGTGACTTTGAAGGCAACAGGAAAGAGTTTGGCCAGTTTCAGAAGCAATGGTGGACGGTTCTTTTTCACAAGTTTAAGTTGTGGGGTGTTTCATACCCCAGACGCCTGCTCGTGGGTTCAATTTTCTGTAACTTGGAAAGTGTTGGGCTTTTCCTTATTATGATCTTGCATGATGTGAAACACGGACAACTGAAAAGACACGCAGTGGTATCGACATATAGTTTTCGATTTTTTTTTGTGCTCTCTTGTCCCTCCTCCACTTCACAGTGATGTAGTCATAAAATAAATAGCATCCGGGGCACTTTACAAAGTGTGTTACAATAAGATAAAATAATAGCTTTAAATACGTTAAGTTGCACAATATGGTGTTGTAATTATTAACATCGTATTTTACTTTTATTACTACACTTTTTGGGAAAAAAAAATTTTCTGGACATTCTAGAAAATGCAAAGTCTTTTGGACCCGTCCTTTGTGGGATACCTCGTCTGAGTTAGAGGTCGGGATTTTTTTTCCTCGAATAATTAATATAATTAATATTTTATTAAATAATTAATATTTTTTTGATAATTTTTATTAAATAATTAATATTTTACGTAAAAAATTAGTTTCCGTAAATTTAACGTTTTAGAAAATGTTGAAATTAAGCATCTCTAATAAGCCATTTTCAAAGCTGGAAATATATGAATCCAATGTAATGCAAATTTTACTTTTATTTTTGTCGAATAGGCGACGTCCTCTAAACCGTCGTAAAGACGTTGAATAGCATCATATTCGGTCGTTAAACTGATATTTGAATACGACGCCTCTGTTGTAGAAAGGGATATCTTCCAATATTTCTACGACGTCTTTATGCCTCTTGGAACCTCAGATTTCTAATCTATAGCTATCACTTAAAATCTTAAGACTTTGGGAAAATATCTACTAAAAAAATTTAGATGCCACATGTTATTGCTCATATGTGTACATATGTGTGACATATGTGTACATATGTCATATGTGTGACAATTGGGCTGTTCTATACATTTTATGATGCGTAGAATTATTTACTGACCAAATCACTGAACTATACATGTAATAGCATTGGGTTACACACAAATATGTATATTGAGCGTGTATTTATTAATATAAATTATAAATATATATATATAGCGTTTATATTTACATATCATCATCATAAAAAATCCCTGTCATGTTGTATCAAGCTTGTTATGCACGAAAAGAATCTTGAAATATTGGTCAGAGATCTTGACGCGCCCTTGTCGAACGATTTACACTTCGCCTTTTAGTCATTTCTGTTGACTTGACTTGAATTGAGCAAGATCAGGAATTGGGAAAGGTGGTTGCTGAAGATGGCACTGTATTTCCAGACGGGCAGTCATCCTATACTCGATTGAAATAAAAAAATTGTCCAATAGGTAGCAACTTCCCAGCTTATGTACCAGTTGAAGGGCGTGGTGAAACGTTAGGTCACTAGCACATAGTGTCACTTACATACATCTATAGCTTTCCTTCCATTTCCATATCGGCAACACGCTGCATACTGCATATATATATATGGTGGAAAGGGAAGTAAAAAATGGCGGATTTCTCCTTTCGAATCTTTCGTTCCGGTCTGTTTACGCAAAACGCGACGAAACAAAGTGAAAAGCAAAATCTTGCTTCTTATCAGCTAAACATGGTTATTTGGATGCTTAGTGGCATTTTTTTTTGGCTAAATGTGTCGGAAAATACGCAATCCCTATGGCGAAATCATTAATAATATTTATCATAAAGGTAGAAGGAAAGGAATTCCCGAACGAGAGCAAAGGAAGTTTCCCTTTTTGAGTTTCGCGTTTGCCAATGTCGTCACACTTGTTTGGCTAACTAGACGTTAAAGCTTTCGACAATTAAAGGCACAATAGTTTTGGCAAACTATTTAATAAGGAATTTTTTAAATTCTCTTTTTTCAAGTTTGTAAATTTCTAATCCGCATGACATTTGAAATCTTTCGCACTTCAAAGTTCTCAACTCAAAGGAATACGTTTTTGACATCCTTCTTAACACACACACACACACACATATATATATATATATATACAGGGTGTCTGTTAACGACCGTAAGAAAAGTATATAGCGTGATTCTTTGCAAAATTCTAAGTAAAAAATGTTAATGCGAAAATGCTGAGAAATTAATAATTATGAAGTTACTAAGATGTGAAGTTTATTCAATCTCACCCCGTTTCTATTGGTTAACGCCTTTCATAGTTCTGTTGAAACAAATTAGAAAAGACTTGTTTTTGAAAAGGCGTGGAATAGATGTTTTTGAGCGTTTATTCGGTAATTTTACTTTGAAAGCCAACGCACATGCGAATTTGTTTTTCCCCCGGCCAATAGGGTAGAAATTACGTTGCGTAGTCGGTGATTTTAGTATAGCAACCATTGGGATTTTATTTTTCGCCAAGTAAGTAAGTCATACCAAAAGTGTATACATAAAAATAATTAGCAGAAAGAAAATATATTTTTTACTTCTCATAGCAAACACATACAATCATGTAACGTTAATATATTAAGGAAAATAAAAAGTAACAAATTAAAAAATGCTTTGATTTGAAATTTGCAGTCGCTCAATTACTACGCAAGCACATTTCTGGCCGTTTTATACCCCCTCCCCTTTATAAGAACAAATAAAATAAGCAAATGCCTGCCCCCCACCCTTCATGCTTACGTAATATTTTAGTTCTCAAATTTTTTGGTATATTTTAAAATAAGAGTGCAATATGTGATGCAAATTATAATGCTTATTTACGTTTTTATTGTGATATTGATCACTTATTTGTAAGTTTATTATAATATTAACTGCATATTTACGTATAGAGTATGATCACAACAAATTATCTCATTTAAAAAAGTTTTAATACGCTGTTAATAGCTATTTTGGTGGCATTATAAAGTATTTTGTTATATTTTTATTATTAATATGTTTTATATTGTAAGCAAATAATGTGCAATAAATAAGAAGTGGTTTTGATAAAATAAATTTATTAAAAACAATACATTCATTATATAATTTAAAAACGTCATGGGGGGCCACCGGGAGCCTAGAAGGGGGCCCTATGAACTAAATAAGTTTGACAGTCACCGGTTCAAGTAATTAAATATTTAACCGCAATTACTCGTACTTTATGCCTTCTACTCGCTGCGTGTCGTACAAGTATTATTGTGTCGTATAAGTATTGCAGGGCGGTCATATAAGCAAGGTCATATAAGCAGGGCGGGTATAAGTAGTCAGGGCGGTCGTCACTTTGTGACTATGCGCTTGTTCTATTATTTTCTGTGTCTTACGTAAGCATGGTTCAGACTCCCTCCTCCCCTCCCCGTTGTCAGAAAAAATAAGCATATCTCAAACCCACCCATAGCCCAAAAATACGTACATAATAATACTTAAACTGTCCCTTTATATCAATATTTTACCTTAAAATTTAGGTTGTTATTATGTAAAAACTATTGACATCTGCAATATGTAGCATAGTAATAAAGCAGAGATAGTTAACTTTTTGAGAGTAAAGAAAACATTTTTGATCTAATGTATGCACCTCAGTAATACAATAGTGACGAGATCCTAGTCTTCGGGTCAGCTGAGCTAGGTTCAATGTGTGTTCCATAAGTGCGATTGAATTTAAATATATCGTAGTTCCAAAGTCACATTAAACCATCGGTTTCGCTGCAGCTAAGCCTTTGTGCAATTTTGAAATGTAAAATATGCGAACTTATCCAAATACTTTAAAATCGTCAAATTTGCAGCTAAATTCAGCACGTATTTTGACAATTTTTGCTGGAAATTAGAAAATTTATAGGACAAGAATTAAGTTTTGGTACCCTTATTTTTAATGTTGGGAAATGTGATATAATTCATTTTTTTCCTATGCCTTTTCCAAAATATATAATTTGTAATCAAAGGGAATTATTTTTTCCAAAAGTATAATTTTTGTGCTATTTATCATTTTACTTCACCATTTGAAGCATTTAAGTATGTAGTCACATCTTCAATGAACAAACTTGTTAGTAATCAATAAGTGCTTGTTTGCCCATATTGAATATTCATATCCGGCTATGTCAAAAATAACTTCATGCCATTAAAACAAGCAAAAAAGGCGCATGAACACTGCACTTTTGGAAAACCACCTAATGTTGTTATTTATAACAAAATCAATATATTCCCATCTGATTTATTGAAATATTTTAGTCGTTAATCATCACCGTTAAATCATAACATTGCGGTATTCAATAATTCTCGTTCTTAATTCTCATATTGCATTGCATGTAATTTTTAATTATAGTAAAAAGAAAAAAAATGATAATTTAAATCATAATATACAAAGATTGACGTATTCAATGATTTTGTGACTAACTATAGAAAAAATTATATTTTAAATAATGTTTCATATAGCGAAAATACTGTGTGAAGCAGAATCTAAATAAGCGTAATGAAGTGATTATAATCGAATATAATAGATTACATTTTCGCGAAAATTACACCTGTAATTGTAATTGAATGTTTTGAAGTAGCTGTAATCTGCAATATAATCATAATCACACTTTTAAATTTCATTTAATCATAAATGTAATCGAAAATGAAAATTGCCTGTAATCGTAGTCAAAATAATGATCCAAATTTTGATACTTAGGTAATTGTAATCGTAATCATAATCCTACTATAGTAATCGTAATCATATAAACAGATCGTAATCGTTCCCAAGTCTGGTGTCAGCAGATAAATAAATAGTCGTAAATAAATAAATAAATGAAAAACAATCCAAAACATGCTAGTTTTTAAAATAAGAGAAAAATTGCCAATTCCTGCAACCCTTACTAACTTTTGGTATAAATACGTATTTTCCTTACGCCACTAGATCCGTTTTTTTTCCTTAAAAGTAGGTTGTTCTTGAAAAGGTTAATTTATGTTTCTCACCTATTACTTCTATTTCTTCTATTGCAAAAGGCAGGGTTTAGTTTCTTGTTTCATTAGTGGTTTTCGTCAAGAAAAGAGTGGTCAAATTTTTCTCTAATTGGCTGGATTTAAAACTTTATAACTTCATAAATATTAATTTTTCAGCATTTTCGCATTAACTTCTTTTACTTAGAATTTTGCAAGGAATCGTGCTATATACTTTTCTTCCGGCCGTTAACAGACACCCTGTGTGTGTGTGCGTTTGTGTGTATATAATGATAAAAATTAATGAATAATTAACAATTTATATGGAAGTTTTATATTTTTATTTATATAGTTATTAATAATAATTTCTAATTTAATTCTAATTATTAAAGTCATTATCCAATCCATAATGATGTAGGATCAATGAGAAATTTAATTAGCAATGATGATAAAGATAAAATGCCAATCACAAAAGACCTTCAAAGTTTTAGAAAAGAAATACAATAAAATTGTATTGGGAGGACTTCTTCAAGGGAGACCCTCCAGCACGTTATGTTTCTGTTAGTATCAAAATTAACAAAGTTAGTAACAAAATAGGTACTAGATCTCCCAACACACCCGGGATCAAAATTTAGAAATATTATGAACATAAGAATAAATTTCAAACAAATATAAACAATTCCATACCAAAATAATATTAAACTAGAATGAAATAAAAGAAAAATATATTACTACGCAATTTGCCTAATTCTAATTATATTTTTTTAAGAATGTTTCAAAATATTGAAATTTCGTGAAATGATAAATAAATTAAAACAAATGTGCCATTCCAGATATTTTTAAACTGCACTTATAAAAACTTATTTTATTTTTTTTTATTTTACCAAAGTTACCAGAATTATAAGATTTTTAATATATATGTTATTTTAAACAACAATATCAATCAACGTTTATTGGCGTAGTGATACTAACACCGATGTTATGGCGTGATTAGATGGTGAAACGTTCAAAAGAAAATAAATATTTCTGCGTTCAGTGGGACCTGAACCCATGACCTTCCACTTGCCGGGCGGAGGCTCTACCCACTGAGCTCAGTGGGTAGAGCCTCCGTATCAATAGCAGCTCATAGCGAAAATTTCTTAAATGTTTACTGAATGAGGTAAAAACCAGTTTCTTGACAAGTGTAAGCTACAAATTTATGTATTTTGGTAAATTAGCCTTCATGCACACACCCTCAAGTCCTAAAACGAGCCGCCACTGCTTTATATATATATATATTTTTTTTTAAATTGTGACTCCGTTCGTGTTTGGAAAAGGCGAGCCATTCAAGACGCTCTATTTTTCCAGATAGGCTTTAGCGAGCACAGTGGTGTGGGTTGTCCTAATACTATGGCTCTAGAGCGGAGAGTCTTTGAAAATTAGATATTTAACAGGAGGAATAAATAATATATAAAATCTAAATTAAATAAAAATAATACAATCTTCTGTATATATATGTATACAGGGTGTCACATAACGCCCGGAAGAAAAGTATACGAGATACCTTGAAAAAATTCAATATAGAAAACTGCCACTCATATTTGTGACAAATCAATACTTTTTGGACTGACGTCATTTAAGATCCATCCTCTCAGCCTGCAGTTTTCGTTTGTTACGTCTTTTATTGTTAGGTTACAAGAGATGGTAACTATTTCATTCTGAACGGCGTGGTCTTCATATAAGTCTTTTATTAACTATTTTCATGATCTTGCTGTATCTTACACGTCCTATCAGGCCCGGCGAGATCATATAGGCAAACTAGGCAATCGCCTAGGGCGACACTACGACTGACTTTTATTTAAAATACTTAATACCATAAGATAATTGAGGTAAACTTAGTAATAAGTAAATGGAACTTAGTGGATTATTTTCGATTGAATGCCTTCACCAATATTTACTCTTCCTTATACACCCTCTTTTATCCATTTTTTTTTTCCTCAGACCCTCTACTTCTTGCTTCCTTACATTAACAAATTTTCCTCTACCCAATTTATGTAACGCTGCATAATATTTTCTCATTATTGCTTCACCTTTCAGTGGCGCGAGCAGTACCACTGCCGCAAGAGAGGTTTGGAAGAAGTCTTTTCTTTTCGATATCTTTGTGCATAATTACAAAGCATTGAGAATTATAATTTTTTCCTTCAACAGAAAAATCCCAGACTATTTTTTTATTATTTATTTGTGTATTTTAAGGTAAACTGTGTTTATAATACTATGTACGTTTTAATCGGAACTATAGTGAGAGAGCGCAATGTGCTGTGTTTTTGCATTTTTTGATTGTTGAAAGATGTATTGGACAGTCGGATTATTTTACGGAGTGGGGGGGAGGTGCACACGTTGTTTACATAGGACGGCATATTTGCTTGCGTCGGCCCTGCGTCCTATTCATGTCACCGTTGCCGCAATTCACTCTTCATTGCGTTGTTAGTCAAGGTGGAGGCAATTCAACACCGAGTTAAATATTAATAGTACAACTATGTCTGACATTTTTCTATCGATTCTTGGGTGGTCGATATCAACTACTTCGCTTCATATAAATATTTTATACTTTTTATATTCTTGTTACAGTATTTTATATTTTTTATTTAAAATATATTTTTATTATATTTTATGTACAAGGAGGTCTAAAAGAAACTACCACGCTAGGCTCTATTCACGGCAATTTTTGAATCATTAAGATGAAATTTGAAATTCAGACTTTAAAAAATACGGGTATACAAGTTAAAAGTACTTACGCTTTAGTGGTTGCGGTCATATCGCACAAACTTTGGAAATTTCTAATGGCAACGCATATTTCTTTTTTTAATCTCATTGTACTCAGTATGCTAGGAATCTATATAAACCGCCAATGTGTACTTTTTACGCTAAAAGACGGTTAAGAAATAGCATTTTAAATTCAGTGAGAATTTACAGAAAAAGTGAAATAAAAGGAACGAGAAAGCTATTAATGAATTTTAAATCATATATTTGCATTGAGTTGTTGATAATGGAAGAAATCTATCGGTATCATAGCCATGGGCATTGTTTGGGGAGGGCAGGGGGTCAGTTGCCCCCCCCTCTCTAGAATTGAAATATATGCAATATTTTTAATACATTAAAAGGTTAAAGTGGCTATTTGCTTCGGGTTAGCATTGGCAAAAAAGCCCCCCCCCCTCTTGTAATTTGCCTTAACGACGCCCTTGATCATAGCACGTTTTATAGTATATTATTACCCTTTACAAGGTGAACTCAATTGCCAAACCAGTCAAAACATATAGCTACCGGGCGTGGGTTTTTTTCCCCCAATTTTTTGGGGAATTAAACGTGAATAATCATTTCTGACACTTACGTCATGAGCTAAAACTGGAGTCTTTTGTAAATGAAAAAGATAGATCTCTCCGACCCGAAGTCGAACCAGGAACCCAAAGTATGACCCGTTGCGCCTCTACCAGCTCGGCTATTAGGGCAGTTTGGCAATTGTGTTAATCTTGCGAAGGGTGGCAACAGCTTATAAAACCTTAAATACGAAGACAGAGAGCAGCGTTCTTACCATGGAGTTAAGAAATCCATGGAGAGGGCAGCTCCTATACAAGGCATGTTTTCAGAGTGAAGCCTCTTTTGCTGATTAGCTCCGCCCCATTAGGTAAAAAAAAGAAATTCCCTATTTTTAGAAAAAAAAATTGCTTAAATTTTATTGCACAAAATTTATTGTTTCTTTTATTTTCTTGTATGGAGATTATCTAAGAATAATTTCAAAGAATTTAAAACTTATAAAATAATTTTATAAAGGCGATGTTAGTATTTTTCACAGACGATAACATGTCAGTAATTTCACATTTCAGCATTTTTCTCCAAAACTAAGCATTTTTTGAGAAAAAACAATAGGAATAAAAGTATTCAATATGAAAAATGCTACAAAACGGTGCCAAACTTTTCCATCTATCGTAAACAGAAATGAAGATAATTGCAGTAGCGATGAAGTCGAGCAGTAATCTTCAGCATTGAGGAATGGGAAGGCTATAGGCTCCGCCTTCTTAGGCAAACGCGATGGGAAGTGGCTTCCATTTATTGCTTTCGGACCTTTTCCATGGATTTTTTAACTCCATGGTTCCTACCCTGGTGGCCAAGAGATTAAGGAGCTCCGGATATAATGGAGGGGCCCTCAATTCGACTCTGGGTCAGGGAGATGGCTCTTTTTCTTCTATAAAAAAAATTCTAGTTTGAGCTCATAGTGTGGATGTCAGAAATAATTATTCATAGAACTTTGACATTTTTCCTGTGCACACTATGGTCCGGGGTTCGGCTCCTAAAGCCTAAAAAAATACAATTTAAAAAGTACAGCTTTACGGTTTTTCATGATTCAGTAAATTCTGATCACAATGAGATAAAAAGAATAGGGTTGCCATTGGATATTTCCGAAATTTGTGCTATCCAATCGGAATTCGTGAAGCCACATTCCAACCTATGACTGTATCTCTGAAAAAAAGTACTCTCCCACTGAGGAGTTAAAACTCTGATCAGCTTCTGTCGGACCTCGTTCCATCCTTTCTGGAAATACAGAGCCACTAATTCTGCCAACCTTTTCATACTTGTTTGCACAATCAACAACAACAACATATTTCAAGCCTTTGTTTTTTAAAGTCCAAATCTCAAATTCTAT
This sequence comes from Dysdera silvatica, assembly GCA_006491805.2. Taxonomy (NCBI): domain Eukaryota; kingdom Metazoa; phylum Arthropoda; class Arachnida; order Araneae; family Dysderidae; genus Dysdera; species Dysdera silvatica. Next base: position 50,890,218 of record QLNU02003225.1, on the reverse strand, counting down.
GTTAGTGCTAAATAATTGCATTCGCTGAAGCTTCGTAAGTAGCAAAAGTTTCTTCAGGTTCAGGTCAGAAAGTTTCTTCAGTTTCAAGTCAAAAAGTTTCTTCAGTTTCAGGTCTGAAAATTTCTTCAGTTTCAGGTCAAAAAGCTTCTTCAGTTTCAGGTCAGAAAGTTTCTTCAGCAAAAGCTTCAGGCCACCTTGTATTTCTAAATACATCTTTCGTCCCAAAACTGCGCTATGAGTCATATAGGACAGGACTGGTGTCCTAACGCAGTGGCATAGCTGAATTATTCGGGCCCCTTAGGCCAGAAATACTCTTGAACCCCTATTTTTACTAAAACGAAGAGCCCAAAAATGATGTAAGGGGGCCTCCAATTCATTAGAACTTCTGAGCCTTACTTACTTTTACTACGGAATAACTACGCTCCTGGTCGGTGCCATATTCCCCAATAGACTGGGGCGGCAAAATTTTGTGTATTGAGTCTGATATAACAAAATCAATACCATATGATATAATCAGATGTTTTGCCGAGAAGAAAGCTAGACGTCATGCTTTCCATTTAAATACCAGTGTTCGATAGGCTTTTATTTTTTGCTAAAATTAAAATTTATTTCAATAAAATTGAATTTGATTTATTATATACCAAGAAGAGATAATACTTCAATATAAGTTAATATTGTTTAATGTTTATGTTTCAATTTATGAGTTTGTTTTTCAACATATTTATTGTCAATACAAAAGTTTTTGGCGTATATTGAATGTAACAATTTTTATGTTCCTACCACTGATTTGGGAGGCGGACATGTAGGAGGGGGCGACAAAATGGTAAATCCGCCCATGCTCCTAGTCAAAGGTAGTTTACTTACTATAATGCATCTACATAAAAGAAAGATTACCAGGTGTTGAAATTACAGTTGTGTCAAATCGTTCCTTGATCCTTAAAAGAATAGAATGATTTTGATCATCTATTATGAACGAGGAGACTCGTTCAGTTATTCGGAATAGTTTGTAATACCGCTAGCTGCCATGGGCCAGAAGTCTACGATTATGAATGTAATGGTGCATGCGCTAATTCCGGCAAAAATGCATGCTAGACAAATGTTAAATTTCTCTTCACTTCCGTGTGGAATATGCTGGCCCGTTAAATCTACCCAGCAGACCACAGATAGCCCCTTTGCAAGTTGTAAGAGCTGTTAGAGCTTAGGTAGTAACGTCGTTTCACAATGTTAAAATTCTTATATGCTTTTTAGATCACTTGTCAAGAAATTTTTTCAATTTTGCACGTATTTCAAGCGATTTTCATGCATTTTAGAGCATTTTTAATCCTGCATGCAATATTATCTTAAGTTACATCTAGAATCAGTGGCGTAACCAGAAATTTAAGAAATGCCCCTTCCTGTGCTAAGTTTAATATAGAAGTTTCCTTAAAAGTAGCTTAAATTACATCTCTTTTCATTGCCTATGTTGTGCGGCTAGTCAAAAATAAACACGCGTTGTGTGTGCGTGGTGGGGTTGGGGGAACTTATTCGTAAATGGAGTAAATTTAACCATAAATAAAAATAAAAGGCTCAGTTGAAATACAATGAACCAATTCCTTTATTTTCTTTGTACAATGTATATTAAAATTTCCAACAATAAAATCAAACAAATTTTTTCTAAATTTCTTTAAAAGGTAAATGTAAATATTTTTAACAAAATGCACAAAGCGTGATACAGGTTAAAACATGTCTTTAAAGACCTGAAACCCAAATAATAGTATTAAAAAGAAATAACAATTAGAACAAGATTTCAATCTGCATTTTCACCATTATATCGAATTGTCTACCAACTTTGATATATACAATCCTTTTAATTTTGAATAGTGAATAAGTATTTATTTGTTTTGAATAGTCTCTGTAGTTTTTTCCATAATTTTATTCCAAAATAATTTATATTTTCTAAATTTGTTTGTATTTGGTTTCATGTTATGTAATTTCTGTCTATATTTCTAAGTTTTTTCCCCAACGCGTTTTTATTTATTTTTATGAAGTCTTTATTTGTATATTTAATTCTATTATATATTATAAGTGTAATATTATATTCCACATTTTCTATTATGTAATTTCAATTTTTGTTAATTTCTCTTTATATTTCAGTGCGTCTATGAATTTATTTTGAATCTTCTGAATTTTCTCAATATTGGTTTTTCCTGTATTACCCCATGATGTTATTCCATAATTTATTTTTGATAGTATTGGAGAGTGATATAACTGTACTAATATTTTTGATAGTAGGGTATCTTTATTTAATGCTATAATTCCTGTATTTCTTCTAAGGTTTATAATTAATTGACTGATACGTTCATTCTATGATATTTTTCAATCTATATGTATTCCTAAAAATTTTATTTTTTTTTTGCTTGTTCAATATATATATTGTTTATTTTATAAAATTTTTATCATCATATTCCATTTTTTTATTATCATTATTTTCGTTTTTTCTGTATTTATTATCGATCCATTTGCCTCTGTCCACTTTTGTAATTTTTGTAATCTTCTATTTAATTTATCATTTATTAAACCAATGTCCGTTCCAGCTATTGCTATACTAAAATCATCTGCAAATAATTTATTCAATTTTTCTTCTCTAGTTAAATTCTCTGAGTCTTCCCCGCCTCCATTATGCTATCTATATTATTTATATATATAATGAAAGCAAGTGATCCTATATTAGAACCTTGTGGTACCACTTGTTCAGTGTTTATCATTTTTGATTTCCTTCCTTCAATCTCTATGCATTCCTTTCTATTTGTAAAATAACTTTTTATGATGTTCAGCCATTTACCTCTTAATATGCCGCCAACCCATTTGTTTTAATTAAATTTTTGTTAAAATTTTTCTATTTATTAGATCAAATGCTTCTTTTAAGTCGATAAAAATGCTACTGTGGTTATTTTTCTATTATTTAATTTATCCTTTAAAAATGTCGTAAGTCTTAATAATGCATCTTCAGTAGATCGTCCTTTTCTAAAACCATATTGATTTTTTGTTAAAACATATTTTTTTTCATAAAAGGGTGTTATTTTATTGCAAATTATTTTTCAATCATTTTATTTATTGATGATATAGATATCGGTCTATAATTTATAACTTCTTGTTTATCTCACTTTTTGTAAATTGGTAAAATTTTAGATATTTTTAATATTTCTGGGTATTTTTCAATTTCAATTATATCATTTACTATTATTGTTACTGGTCTTATAATTTCCAATATATTATATTTCATAAGTTTTATGTGCATCCCATCATAACTTAGTTCATTTTTTGAGGTCAAAATTGTGTTATCTTAATTACCTCTAATTCTTCTATTTGTTTCATATAAAATGTGCGTACTATTTCCTTACCAAAAGTTCCTTCTGGTTCTTCTTTTAATTTGTTCTCTCCTCTGAGTTTTTGCTACATCTTTAAATACTATGTTAAATTTCTCTAATATTTCATTTATGTCATTTGTTAATCCTTTACTTGTTTTTAATCCGTTTATTTTTTCTTTATCCATTTTTTTGTTCTACCCAATAATTTATTTAGTTCTTGCCATATTATTTTTATATTTTTATTCTCCTGTAATTTCTTTTATTTTTGCAAGTATATTTGTTTGATTGATTTTTATAATTATTCCAATTTATTTCTATACTTTTTTTTTTTTTGTTCTATGGTGTTTCTCTATACATGGATTTTATAATTTCTTGAAAAGTTTGGTTTTTATCTTTTTCATTTATAAATATTTTTCCCAGTTTAATTTTTTTTATTTTTTTCATTAAAATTAATCTTCTTTTTTTTTAAGTATATTCTCTATATGTTACTTGTTTTCATTTTTTCCGAGTTTTTCTTTTATATTCAATTAATAATGGCATATGATCACTAAAACATTTTTTGTACAGTTCTATTTATATCCCATATATTTGTAAAACAATAGTCAATTTGCGAACTATGTTAATTTTCCATTCTAGTTGGTTCTGTTCTGTGCACAAATAGTCCATTACATTCCATTCTGGTTAGTAGTTCTTCTGTTGATTTTATGTTTTCAATGACAATATTAAAATCACTTGTTATTATAATATCTCCTTTTGCTCTCGTAGTTTTTCATTAATTCTTCCATTTTTGTCATAAAGTTTTTCACGTTTCCTGCAGGCGGCCTGTAGATGGTTATTATAGTTGTTTCCCTCTGTTTTTTCTCTTAGTGTCAGCATTTCAATGTCTTCTGCACTAGTTGTAAATTCATTTATTATTTCGATATTTGAACCTTCCAAAATGTTCATAAAAGTAGCCACACCACCACCTTTCTTGTTTTTTTCTATTTAAACAGTGCTCATTGTAATTTTCGTGTTTATGGCTATCCTTTTTAAATCATGTTTCCGTTATTTGTATTATATCAGGGTATTTGTATTTCTCTATTATGTAGTTAAATTCGCCTTTTTTATTGTTTAAACTCTGGGCGTTCATATACAGTATCCTTCATTTTTCTTCCTTGTTCTCATCAAATCTCTTTCCCACTACTTTTCTCCTTATTCTTTTTTACTTATATTATTCTGTTGTATTCCATCTCCATCATTCTCCATTTCCATTATTTTTTTATTTATATCCAATATATCCTCCTCATGTGGTTAATCCATTTTCTTTAAATCCTCTATATGGTTTATTTGTATTATCCTGATTTGTTCATTTTTTTGTATTTTTATTTTTCTATTTTTTTGTCCATAACAATTTCCATTTTTGTAGCTTCTTCTTCTCCTCTAATACTATTTGGAAGAGATAGCTTTGATATGAACTCAAATTTTCGTTTATGAATATTTGTTGTCCACCTTTATACCAATATCTTTTGTTTGTATATAGGTACCTTTCTTTGCCTCCATTATACGATTTTTTGTCTTCACTGAAAGAAATTTTGTTAGTATTTTACCATCTCCATTTTCACTTTTCCCTACTCTATGAGCCACTTCAATATCATCATCTTACAGTATAATTCCCTCTTCCACAATTATTTTTGTTATTTCTCACAATATTCATTTTCAGTATCTGGTATTCTCAAGATCACTATATTTTTCCTTCTGTTATATCTTTCAATTTTTCTACATCCTCAAAAATGCTATCGTTTTCCCGCTTTATTTCTTCCATCTGCATCTCCATTTCACCCATCCTCTCATCCATACGTTTTCTCTCCTCCTCATTTTCTTTTCTTTGTGTTCTTATGTCCTCTTCTATTGATTCAATTTTTGCCCTCTGTTCTCCATTTACTTCCATTATTTGGTTTATCACCCTTCTGATCAACTCTAACCATACCCGTCTCTACAATCCTCTTTATTTCTTTTTCATTCTTCTCAAGTTTCTCCTATTTCCCCGGAGTTCATCCCTCATCACTTCCAAATACTCCTTCCATCTTTTCTCCATAATCTTCATTTTCCATGATCTCAATACTTCCTCTTCCATCGTATCGTTTTCTATTTCATAAATTAGTTATGCTATTTTTATTTTCACCACAGAATTCTTTATTGCATTTGCAGTGTATTTTTTCCCCCTTTTTTTACCGTTATATTATCTTCTGTCCTCTGTCTTTACGTAGGACACTGTATTTATTTTCAAAATATTTAAATTGTTTTAAACTAGTTGTTACATAAAATCGGTTGTATAATCCAATGTTGCAAACAGCCCCTTGATATCGCTTTATATTGTTTTTGTTCCAGCCAACTAAGCCATCGTATAGTTTTTTTCGTTGTTGGATGTAAAAGTTCTGTTTCGCAACCAGCATCAGTTTAATGCTTGCCTTCACAATTGTTTACATTTCCTTTCTTAGGCCTCGTAGATTTTAAAGTGTCGTTTCTTCGTTGTTGTTTTTTTTATTATTTTCACATTTTTGTTTAGCGGTTAGTTATACAGCATCTTGATATCAATTTTTTCACAATCCAGTTGAATTAGACTACAAAAAAGAGAGTACTCACCCTTTTTGATGGTGTTTATCTGCACGTCCTTTACGTCATTGACGCCATTACCCAGTATAAAATAACTATATTATAACAAATGAAATAACTATTTTGGAAATGGGTCTGTTTCAGTTATAAGACCCCACTAAGCAAGGCCGTAGCCGTGTATTAATTTGGGTGGGGGAGGGGGGTTCAAAAATTTTTACAGCATGTATCGATACAATCAAAGTATGCAAGGCCGTAGCCAAGTCCCATTAAAAATTTAGTTTCGGGGGGGGGCCGGTCCCTAAGATCACCCCTATATACAAGCATGCCGCTAGGCGTCACTGACAAATTCACACTACTGAATCTACTCTTTATGAAAATCCTGAACAATAATTTGTAGGAACAGCATTCGAGTGAAAAATATTCATAAATATCTCCGGTAGATGGCAGCAGCAACGTTTCCTTTTATTTATTGGCTAACGTTTGTTATGTTTATTATTCTTATTTTTCGCATTTTCCCTGTATTTCTTTCTAAAGAAAGATCGGAATAAATTTGCTTCTAAAAAATTAACTCTATTTAATAAAGATAGACATAAGACTTTAACCCTTTGCACTCCAGGCTATTTAGCCAAAGGAATTCAAAGCCATATACTGAATGTCGCTCCAGCGGAGCCAGTGGAGTGCAAAGGTTTAATAGAAACGGTCATAAAATGCAACAAAAGTAAAACAGAGTACCGTAGAACCTGTTTAAAGTGACCAGGAGAGGACTGCAGTGGTCACTATAGACAGGCGGTCATTATACACGATAGACTTTGGTGTGGGCAAGACTAAGTTCATACCAGTTCTGTCTCCTATAAGAAATGGTCCTTTTATTCAGGTGGCCGATTTACTAGGTTCTTCATCTTTAAAGTTAAATTTTGTACTTGTTTGTTACGCGTGCTATTAATGTACAATGACTAGTAAAATTTGTTCACTGCTCTATCGTATGAGAAAAGATTCTCCAACGTTTCGAGAAATACTGTCCCCTTCGTCAAGCGAAGTGTACAAGCAAAAATACGGCCTACGCTTTAAATATGGGCGGAATTTTCAAATAATAGTTACTAAATAAGCAAGTTGTGTGCATGGAACCGTTTTAACGGGTGCGTCAACTAGGCCGGACCCAAGTGCCCCGATTAAAACAGGAGCCTTCAAACATAATCCTGTGCAGACGCGAATCCTGTCAACGCGAATGCGTGGAGACGGTTCTGAAGCTCTATCAGACCTGTAGCCAGGTTGAAGGGGTAGGTGGGAAAGGCAAAGGGGCAAGTGGGAAAGGCAAAGGGGTAAGTGGGAAAGGCAAAGGGGCAGGTGGGAAAGGCAAAGGGAATATGGAGCACAATCATGGGGCAATTGTCGCCATGCTACTGCTGGCCCCGGCTTGGCTATAGGCCTGAGCTCCATTATTGTTATTATAAAGAAATTGAATGCTATTTATTTACTAGGGCCGTTCAAATATTATGTAAGCACCTGTGTGGGGGTTGAGATTCGCTTATTTTTTGCTGACAACGGGGAGGGGGAGTCCGAGCCATGCGTACGTAAGACACAAAAAATAATAAAACCAACACATAGTCAGGAAGTAATAGCCGCCCAGACAGAACTACAATACCGGGATGCACGACAAGCACACTACGCGTAAAAAAATATACAAGCACACTACGCGTAAAAAATATAAAATACACGTAATTACACGTAATAATTAAATATTTAATTATTTAAGTGGGTGGCTGGCTGGCTGTCTACCTTTTTGTGCTCGGAAGCCACCTTCTATACTCCCCGTGGCCCCTCTAATATTTTTAAATTATAATGAATGTATTATTTTTAATAAATGCATTTTATCAAATCCGCTTCTTATTTATCCACTATTTGCTTACGACATAAGGAATATAAATACGTAACAAAAACGTATCAAAATATTTTATAATAAAATATTATGTTATACGTATATATTATATATAAATATTATATTATTGTCCTTTATAGTTTAATAATATCTATATAATACATATATTTTAATAATATCTGTATAATATATATATATATATAGTTTAATAGTATATGTATAATATATGTACAATATATTTTTTTTTATAAATATAGATAACCAAAATCTTATGTAAGCATAAATGAGGGTCAGGCATTTGCTTATTTTTTCTTACAAGGGGGAGGGGGAGTATAAAATGGCCAAAAATGTGCTTACGTAATATTTGAACAGCCCTCTATCTACTACGAAGAAAATAAAAAGCAAAAAATAGTTACATACTTATTACGAAGAAAATAAATAGCGATACTTATTGTGTCCGAACAAATCAAAATTGTGTAGTAAATAAGTGAACGAAATCTGTCCTTCCTTGCTTACTTGCTACAACTAAAGTTATTACGTGTTAAACAAGCTCCTTATTACCTCAAGTTACTACTGTACTGCCACACTTTGGAGCCTTTTCTTCTGTTTCTTTCGGTGTACATGACACGAATGCGAACGGTAAAGCAGATAAGCTTGAAGTCTCAGGAAAGTCTAGGCACATTTATTGGCCAAGACACGGAAATTCAAGACCATGTCCGTGGGAACCCTGAATGTAATCACAGGACTAAAGGTTCCGCAAAGCACGCGTACTGAGCAAAGAACCATCTGAACCGAGCAGAAGAAGAAAGGTTAATTCCCTTCTCTTTCCAACAGTTCTGTAGCCAAGACGAAGGGGAAACTGGGCAAGGCGCCCGGAGTTGTACTATATATATATAAATAGTTCGATGGCATCTGGAGTACAAGCATGGGGCAACTGGGGTCAGGCCTCTGATGACCCCGGCTTAGATACAGGCCTGCTTCCCGAAGAAGGGAATGAACACATAGCAGGGACCTGATTGTCATAGAGAAAAAATTAGGTAAAATCTAGGAGCCCTAGTAAATTACCAACCCCACTTTATTTGTTGTGTCTCATTTTAATAAAAACAAAGGCCATTAAATGATTTTTTTGTCCAACGACTCAAAAGACTTCGCTGCGCCACACACTAATACCCAGAGACGCAATTATAACTTGGTTTTATTGGAATCTTCGAAAATTATCGTTACAGAAGCAAATTCAGTATTTTTTGTTACATTTATTCCTGATAATTATATATAAAGCATCTATTAATACAACAAGAGATTTTTACCCTGTCTTCTGTTGTATGTATGACACGCCACCGATCTTTGAACTTTTTTCTGGTGGTATAATCTACACTTTGATATATGGGCTCCCATATGGGGGGGAAATGGGGGCTCGATCCCCTAGCCGTTTAAAAATTTGATTTGCCCGAACCTGCTATGCATTTACTTTCAAAAGTTTTACAGTCACATTTTAAAATAAGGTACTTTTTAGCTCATTACGAATTGTCAAGCAATATCAATTATTTTTGTAGCGTTTTGCTATCTTGTAGATTTACTAAAATTCTCTACAGATTTGTAAAGGAGGTACTAACTTTTTTCAGCCACCCCTAGAAGTACTCGTTAATTTTTCTCACCCCCCCCCTAGAGGTACGCATGGGCGTACATGCTTTGATATAATCATTTGATTACAATCATCTGATTTTGATACAACCTACAGGGGCATTCTTTCTCCCTTCTTCAATGTGTGCTTCTTGTATAAAATTAATCACATAATATAAATCACAAGGACATAATTTGATCAGAGAAAGAAAGGCATGCTTATTGTTGGTGCCCTCCACAAATTATGATTTTCTTGAGTAATACCGTATTGATAGAATGGATATTAATCTCATGTTTTAAGTACAGATCATGCCATTTATGATAATAACTTACAACAGCTTCTATTTCGATTTTTGTAAAATTAGAGATCTGGCTTTTTTGAGGAATTTTAGTGCAAAGACCAAAATATTATGCTGCCATTGTTTCTTGCGTCTTCTACGCAACAGAATATATGTAGGTATAATTTTG
>QLNU02003225.1:50855759-50880215 GCA_006491805.2 Dysdera silvatica | reverse complement strand
CCACAAAGTGTAGAAAAGAAGAAAAAAAAGGTCATCGTTTTAGATTGGATCCGAACCCGCGACCTCTTGATTAGATTTCAAAGGCTTTGAAAAATGTAATCTTGTTAATTCCCTCCCGAACTTTCAACTTAAAGAAAAAGCATAAAATTTACAAAAGTAGTGTACTTACAAATCATATACTGTGAAAATCGGTTTTAAGGACCAACGGCATATAGCGACGGAATTTTTGCAAGAAGTTCGGTTTCCTATTCTATTTTTAACTATATGAATATATCGGTTATAGCGACATCGTATATAACGACGAAACCTGCTATAATGACGGCGATTTTGTCCCAAGTAGGAAAATCTGTATCGGATATAACGACGCGACTTGACAATCATTCATCGGAACAACGTGAGTTCGAAACAAAGTTGGGATCACACTGTTTCGTTCAAACGAAAGGAGAAGTTAAATGCAGTGTTCAGTCAGGTGATCTTAATTTGGTTTTTCTTCAAACCGCTCATTAATGTTAAATGCATAGAAAAGTGTGTGTGTGTGTGTGTGTGTGTGTGTGTGTGTGTGTCCTTTGAAGCACGAGAGCTATTGCTTCCATGAATTATTAATTACAACGCATTCTTTTCCTTCCACATAGCAACCAAAGCAACTAAAAGTTGTAGCGCCAGATTGCTCCTGTTGCAACAGTTAATAAACACATAAACAAAACTATCTACACATGCCAAATAGGCGAATGGTAGCGGAGATTGGCTGCCCAAGACTATGTTAACAGCATTTCTATATTAAAATAAAAAAACCGGCAAATTTCTTTCACACAGCCAACAATTTCAAAAGTATTACCAGCAATATCAGTCGTTCGTTCACACGATGAGATGTCAACATATGATGAGGCTGCTTTAAATTTTAACCGATTTTTAAACAAATACGCGAGAAAGCAAACGAAAATTGCCGATATTTTCGGAAGTCATTAACATTATGAGAATAATGCTATACAGTGGAACCTCGATTATCCGTCTCCCGATTTACCGTCTTTCTCGCCTAACCATCGGCGTCAAATTCAAGTTAGGGCCACTCCGTTAACATCGACAATGAGACAATTTTACACACTTGTGAGGCTCTACCCGCAGGAGAAAACATTGAAATTAATGACGTTGGTGAAGGGATGGACATTGATAAACTTGAAGCAGGTTTCGAGTTCCTAAGTGACGACGAGCTCAATCAGCAAGTGTTAAACCCCAATGATCCCAAAGAAAATGATGAGAGTACGCAGGGGGTCTGGAAAACCTATACAAAAACCATAACCCATGCTGAAGCAGAATGTATGTTTTTCAAGTGTAATGACCAGCTTGAACAGAAGACTGAAGCAGATGATGAAAACATGCGTTTTTCGAACAACAAAGGTAATTTTACACACAGGCATTTTCATATTCGTGTTTCATGAAACGCAAATTGTCTTGATTAAAATAAACTTCGCTTTTGTCTTTAGCAAGTTTCATAATGTAATTTTTTTTAAATGTATAATTTTAATAAAATCATACTATATTATACTATAAATTTCCATTTCCTCGCTTAACCGTCTTTTCAGTTATCCGTCGAGGATCTATTCCCTTGTTTGACGGATAATCAAGGTTTTACTGTACTTATTGCTTTGAAAGAAAGAAATTTTACGTAAGATTTTATTGGTCATTTGTTTTTTATAATATATATAATAGTATTTGCTGCAATTTTTCCGTTTAAAAATCATCATATATTTGATGTGGCTATCAACACATTTTAATATATACAATAATTAAATTAATTATAATTAAATATATTTTATTGTATTTTAAAGCCAACAATCTTTTATACTTTTTGCTATCAATACGATGTATAAAATTCCAAAGTGTATTACTGTATCATAATTTTAAAAAATATCCGTTATAACGACCGAATTTGCACGGTCCCTTGGAGGTCGTTATAACCGATTTTCATTGTAATACGAAAATTGATATTTTGAAAAATAGGTTATTGGGAGTTTATTACCCAAAGCTCTCATAAGGGATCATCAGAACATGGACGATTGAATTTTCTCCTCACTGTCAGTGTAAAGATAGGCAACGAGCTGGGCAATAAAATCGACGATCACCATCAAATAGGTTGTCCTCCTTTCGTGCGTCATGAAATGATGGTTTACGATTTCCCTTTTCGCTTTTGAACTATTTTCTTCTCCGAAATAATCAGGAAATCCTTTCTCTTCGTATTTCCTTTCTCTGCGCGACGGCGAGCCAAAATAGCATCGGATGTAACCAGCGGAGTGTGGAAAGTTGATGATACGTTCGGCAGAACGCTTTAAGCAAGATTACAATTTAAAGCTTGGAGTTTTTCCAAAGACGCTATAATAAAAATTGTAAATTTTAATGTCCAAAATAAACCGCGTTTATTTTTACTCGAGAATTTTGTAATTTCTGTAATCGAAAGAGTGACGAAAACTGCTCATTCGTATTTATAGAATATTTATCCAATGATGACAATTTTAGTCTTCATCAGGGAACGCATAAAATCCTTGGCTATATTTTTTGGATTAAGTCCAATTGAAACTGAAGGGAATATATATATATAACAAAAGCTAAATAAACAGAATAAAACCAAGTCTTCATATCATCTTTAATAAATGTTATAAATGCATACGTTCTTAAAACAACTTAATATAGTATAAATAATATAATATAAATAATATAATAATATAGTATAAAAAAACTTAATATAGTATAGTATTGAAGCTAAGTATGCGAACGATAAGATAAAAATAACTATGAACTACATATTTATAGATATGTTTATCTAACATTTAGTAATAATATGGTTAAAAATAACTGCAATATTTCTAAATGAGGCTGAAAATATCTATCTAACATTTCTTATTTTAGATCTACTTTCTAAATATAGATTAAAATAGTTTTCTAATATTTCTATATATAAAAAAGGTCGTTATTCTTCATAAAAACTAATAAAGATCAAACCTTATTCTTATTTAGTTTTTACAAAGAATAAGGACTATTTTTATAATAAAGGTTTTGATAAAAAAGTGGTGGGGGGGGGAGGGGATGACTTAAAGGCTTGAACCAAGCTAAGCACGTAAAACGTTATCCATGCCAGTAGAGACAGAAAAATGTAATTCATATTGCCCGCCAAATCTCCGAATTGGAGAAGGCGATGATGATGACGATTATGATAAAAAAAATTCAATTCAAACTACATTTTCCAGCAACATTTATGTGCTTTAAATTCATATGTAAATCAAATCATGCATATATTCTTTTCCTCTGTAACTTTCAAGAATATTATTTTGCTGAAAGATGTTTCGATGTCAAGTCAATGAGGTTTAGAAGGTAGCGCCCAAAGACTGAAATAGACAATAATTTTTCCATTTATTTCAAATCCTTGAAAATTATTATGACACTGCAGGTTTATGTCCGTTTAGTAAAGTTTTTTCCCCAACTAAAATTTAGTTGCACCGTTACAGCGAGAGAGGAAAAGCATGAACAATAATAATAAATATATTTTATATATGCCCTCAACTATATTTTGTATTTATTCCTTTATTTGATATCCATGAATTTTGGGGGCTCGATCCCACAAATCTAGTTTTTGGGGCCAAAGAGACCTGAGTCCCTTAGAGTTGACGCTCCCGTCCCACACATGATTCCACTTTGAGAACCCATATTGACAGTTCTGGCGCAGTATAGCCCAGATGCTCTTGCGCCATAAAAAATCCAAACAAACAAACAACATAGACAGTTGGCGTATATTTATTTTTTGTTATTTATTTAATGCTGTATTTTTAGAATAACTTCGCTCGTGTTTTCATGGCAACAATTAAAACAACCATGCGATGTACAAAAATCCACAATTATGAAAATAATATCAATAATTCCACCCTTAAAATTAAAATTTGGTAGCAGCCTTTTCTCCATAGAAACTGTCTACAGGTACATTCTTCCTACACTGTCGTGAAAAACAGGCTATAGTGTTTTTCTGCTATGAGGACTCCTTGTAGATAGACAACACATATCTGCTGCTGTATTTCAACTACCTTTTAATTTAAAATGAAGTGAAACTATGCGCTAGCATAAATCCTAAGCATATTTTTATGTTTCAAAAACAATAGAAAGACATCGAGAAACACTCTATGAAACCCACATAATAACTTGCCTTACATGGGAGAAACGCAACGTAACATCTGTGTGTTTACACAAAAACGACCTTGTGGGCGCGTCAACTTTTGCAAGGACAACAGTTTTTCGGAAAATGACAAGAGAAACATCTTTCATTAACTGAGAAACATCAGCTTCTAAACATTTTCGGGTTTCCTAATTTTTCAAGAAAAAGTCATTTCCTGTCATTTACTATTTAGGCCTATTCTTATGGTTTCTAAATCTGTTTTCTTATTCAATTTAATGCTGAAGTTTTTAACCGCAAAATTTCTGACACACGCGTTTGAGATGGACGTTCTGTCTTAACGGGACTTCCGAATAATGCTGTTTATAAGCAAATTAACTTTTCTGGGTTCGAACTTGACCAGTTATGGAGGAAATACAAGCATGTGAAAGAAAATTGCCTAAGGTCGATATTTAAATTTAGCAGGTTTCAATTAACATTAATTTGCAACTCTCTAATCCGCAACTCTCTAATTCACAACTCTCTATTCCTCAACTCTCTAATTCTAAACTGTCTAATCCGCAACTCTCTAATTCACAACTCTCTAATTCTCAAGTAACTCTGTAGGTTTTCAACGTTAACAATAGCCATCGTTATTGCATTTACGGAAGACCTTTACCTTACTCTTTTATTGCGGACGGACAGACAGACAGGCAGGCAGGCAAGCCAAACGCAATATAGTGGGTTCGATATCTATTGAACACATAGTCATTGAAGTAACTAAACACAGTAATTAAGGCAAGTGTCTTAAGAGAAGGCAGAAAGGAAATGGCATATCATTGTCTGTATATTATTACTTTTGTGTTATTATTATTATAGTATCTTGTATTATTATTATTATTATTATTATTATTATAGCATCTTGTATTATTATTATAGTATATGAGCGTAGTTCATCTTGATTTTGACGACGGAAATTATTCTCTAATATCTGGTCCTTAGCATATATATACTGCCGAAACTTGTACTTACTATTATTTTTAGTTACTTATTATTATTATTATCGTTATACACAGATGTAGTTCACAGTACAAAAGGAAATATTAAACTATCTTCTCATTCTGAAGATACTGGTACAATTCGTTTCATTCAGAGAACTGTCCACATACCGTCTTAAAATGTACGCCATGCCCAGTAAGGGCAATTTTTTTAGATCATCCGTATTTATGTCTGTAATGTCCAATTTTTCCAAAAAAAAGAAAATTATGTTGAATGTGATAGCTCCCAATGAAACAATCGGTATTGAGATAACACACGTTTGTTTCTTTCTAGAGGCTATTTAGTTATATTGCTAGATCACAATAATTAACGATTTTTTTCAAATTCTTTATAATTCTATAGTTAACAGGGATTGATATACTTGTAACTTAAGTTTTTTCCCTTAACCCCTTTTTGTTTTCTAATTATTACCATTTTAAGCGAGCTTAATGATGAGAGCACATATACAAAGAGATTATTCTAATCTATTTGAAAATTAATGGAAATTAGTAATAACATTAGTTTCTTATGGTGGGCGATTTTGACAGTTTTTCCTTCAAGGAAGTATCATCTGTCTGTTTCGACAATTAATCATCCTTGGATTGTAACAACGAAGTGCCATTCGTAGTCAACAGGTTCTTCTAGTTTATTGGCTGATCAGGCACGTAGTGATGTCCAATCATCGTGGTTAAACCCCCAAGCCAATGATAGTTCCAATTTTGCGTTTAGAATAGCAATTAAAATTCATGGAAGGATTCCAATTGTTATTTTATTCAGAATAGGAGAGAGAGAGAGGGGGAGAAAGAGGGGGAGAAAATTG
This sequence comes from Dysdera silvatica, assembly GCA_006491805.2. Classification (NCBI taxonomy): domain Eukaryota; kingdom Metazoa; phylum Arthropoda; class Arachnida; order Araneae; family Dysderidae; genus Dysdera; species Dysdera silvatica. The sequence continues at coordinate 50,874,225 of QLNU02003225.1, read as the reverse complement.
AGGAGGAGAAGAAGAAGAGAGAAGGAAGTGGTGTGTTCTCGTCAATGTATTTGATAGGATTAAAACATCTTCAAAGTATGTTCAGCGCAGTAAAGAAAAAGCTTTAAACATTGCACGCACATACACATTACCATATTCAATAATGATCTGCTTTCATTTTTATTTTGCATGTGTGTTCTCTAAATTCCATCTTGTTTGTCTCGAGATAGCTGCAGAATAAGTGGTAACCAAGGATGTAGTAGATGCTCAGCGCACCCTAGCGGCGCCAGAGCACTTCTTTTGGAGGTCTAGCGGCGCAAGGGCAAAGTTTTAGGAAATCATACATTTGACAAACAAAATTCTATTCAAGCTGTAAATAAACTATATGTGGATTCTACAATTCTGTTAAGAAAAAAAATTTTTTAGAGCAATAAACCTAAAATTTTGAATAAATCAACTAAGAATTTAAACGAAACTATAGCTTGGAACACGTATCACAAACTGTGTTCTGAAAATAGAAAAAGCCACAATGTTTGACACAACGTAGGCGACAAGGCGGACCTTTAGCTATCTTTTTTTAATTGTTTTCTTTATTTTATTAGCTCACTTTAGAGGCGCATTCACGGTTAGTTTGGATTCGGCACATGCTTTTATATCACATTATTATTATTATTTTAAGCTTATGTGCTCTGAGCTATTATCTTATTACTGGTATGACCCAGCTGTTTATGGCTCTAATGGTGTTTCCGCCATTCAATTTTGATTTCAAAATTTTTCGTATGCGTTTCATGTGCTGTGAGCATGTAATGGTTTTCATATTATTGTGAAGGATTTCATCTAGTTCTAATATACCCAAGTACTTGTAATGCTCTTCGTTGAAAAGTTGTTTGATTACTTGCTCGTTGCTAAGAATTATATCCTTTGTGTTTTCTATCTTTCCCTTTATTATTGTGATCATGGCACATTTATCTAGGCCAAATTCCATTTTGATATCTTCACTAAAAATTCTCACCGTGTTTAATAAAGACTCCATCTCCTTTCTGGATTTTCCAAATAAATTTAGATCATCCATATATAGTAAGTGTGAAATTTTCCCCATTTTGTTTTGATATTTCATATCCCATTCTTGTATTGTTCAGGATTGTTGTTAATGGGATCAATGCAAGTGTGAATAAAAGGGGTGATAAAGATTCCCCCTGGAATATACCTTTTTTGGATCTTTACCTCCCCTAAGAGTCCATTGCTTGCATACAAAATTGTTTTCCACTTATTCATGGTCTGGCTTGCCAATTTCACAACATTGGAGCTAATTCCAAGCATTTCTAAGGATTTTGTAATCCAGCTATGTGGGAGTGAGTTGTATGCTTTTCTATAATCAATCCATGCTAAGGAGATGTTTCTTTCCCCTCGTTTTAACATTTTTGAGAATCATTTTATCTATAAGCAATTGGTCTTTAGTTCCACGCGAGTTTTTGTAATTATCTTTTTGTTCCAATGGGGAGAGTTCATGTTTCCACAAGTATTCATGGATTGAGTTGGCAATAGTACTAGTAAGAAGTTTATAGGTTGTAGGTAGACAAGGAATTGGACGGAAGTTGCTAGGAATGGGGCCTTTTGCTTTCTCCTTTATGATGAGGTATGTTTTACCCGTCGTGAGCCAGTTTTCTATTTTAGCTGTGTGGAGGATAGTATTGAAATGGGCAGCAATTCTCTTATGGAGGCTGGTGTTTAAGCCAAAAACCATGTACTTTATCAATTCCAGGTGCACTCCAATTTTTAAGTTTCTTTGCATATTTTGTGAGTATTTCTGTAGTGATCACCAACTTGTTCATCTTCTTTTCTTTAAACATCTTTTCGGCTTCATTTATCCAGTTGGGATTTTCATTATGTTGTGATGGATTTTCACAGATGTTTTTTCACAGAGTCATGGTTTCTTTCTTGTCAGGGCAATTCACAGGCTTCCTTTCCGGATTCAGCAGATTTTTGTAAAAGGCCTGTTGATTTTTTCTGAAAAGGACGTTATCTCTAAATTGGGCAATTCTATTTTCACATCTTACTATTTTCTTTGAGATTGCAGTCACTTTTTATTTCAGGATTTCGCTGACTTCGGAAATTGATTTTGTGTCTAATTCCAGTCGTTTAATGAGCTATCTCTTGACACTGAGGTCTTTAGCCTTTTCACCATCAAATTTTTCAAGTTGCTTAGGTCTCTCTCCTGATTATGGCTATCTTCTTTTCTAGTCTAAACTTCCACTTAGGCTTTTGGAAATGTGTTTAATTTCTTCTCTCCAGCTTAAATCCCAGTTCTGTTATAACTGTGAGTGCAATGCAGTAGATTAGGTTGTTAATTTCTGTTAAGTTGCGTGTTTTGAATGTGCTAATAACAAGGTTTACATCCTTTAGTATTTCATCCAGTTTATTGTTTTTTGTATATTTCAATGCTGGCAGTCCAATCCTTTCAATATTTCCTGTCAGATTCACTAAAATCTTGTCTTTTAGCTCTTGTTGTTTTCTAGTAAGGCATGTACTCACCAGATCTTCGATTATCAAGTCCTCCTTTAGAGGTATTACATTTTCTGTTTCCTTCGTCAACATGTTGTTTAATTCTGCTTCAATTTTTTGCTTGTTAGTGACCAAAATGACTTCTGTGGAATGGTTTTGGGCCTTTTGTTCTAGTTCTTTTAATTATGGCACCGAGAAAACATGATTTCTGAAATTAAATCGCCTCTGATCAGCTAGTCTCTGCTCATTAATATTACTTTCAGGGTGTTCTTCTTTCCAAATTTCAATCATTCGCTTAACATGACCACGTATTTTGGTTTAGATCTGAAATAGCAGATAACTATTTTTTGTTATTAAAAATTTCTTTCACTTTGAGCTTTTAGTTACCAAGTTATTATCAGAGGAGGATTTGTTTTCTGACCCAATTGTAGTCGTATGTCTATCATTTAGACTTGACTCTGCCCTTACCATTAAATAATTATTATTAGCCCCAATTCTCATTATTATTATTATTATTATTGTGGTAACACCATTTGTAGCGCAACGCAAAAAACGTTGAAAAATTTCATGACGATTTTTACGAATTTTCGCCTTCATAAGAACGTTTTGAAAGTTAAAATTACAAACGTTTAAAAAGTGGAATTCATTTTACAATGGTGGACAAATGCTTACAAAACCTTACAGAAAGCACGTTATGATTTAGAGTTAATTGCATTTTACATGTGTGCGTAGATCCACATTTTTTACGTTTGATCGGAAAGCGAATCCAGATATGCGATTCTTCGCTCAATTAACTTCTATGTACTGTATTTCGTAATGTCGCGTCTTCCTGCTTATTCTGGACGGGACGTATTGAATTTGCAATTAAAATCGAATTTAAACAATTTGTTTGAATAAATTTTGAGAAAAAAAATAAAAATAAACTAGTGAACCGAACTCCTAAAAATCAAGATTGAATATCGATACAAAATTATGAAATCGATTTTCTGTTTTCTCTATCAGATAAACCGATTTAATTGAATAATTTCAATTTTTTTAACCCTATCTAATCGACATCGGAACGATATGCATTAGCGTGGTTATGTAATATTTTCTTTAATATTTTATCTGTAATGATATAGTTGTGATATCTGTGGTATCTGTCATATTCGCAATATTCGTTATATACGTTATTTATATCTATGATTAGATTATGACATTATATTTACCCAATGAGAACCAATATCTCATGTATGATGACGATGATGTACGCAGCAAGACATAGCAGACGATCTTCTTTTTACATCCGAGAAGAATTTAAACTTAGACCAAAACAATTTTTGATTTCTTTTATTTATTTTTATATTTTACAGATCTATGTGAACACACGCATATATAACTTAGATGAGACTTGCAGTGGCGTAGGAAAGCGAGGGGCTCGAGGGGCTCAAGCCCCCCCCCATGAATTCTGAGTCGCTACGTTACTGAAGATTTATAACTTATAATGAAGACTTATATGAGCGCACACATCCTTTCAAACAAAATGATAGCGAAATCTGTCTATAAAGATATTATCTATAAAGATTAAATCTGTCTGTACCAATATTTTCCGCAGTCCCGACAGACACAGGATATCTCGGGATCTTTATAACGATATTTTTATTGTTATAGATTTCTCTGTAAAGATTATTATAACGATATTTTTTTCCTAGTCCTTAGCATATCACATCGTTATAGTTAGATTGCACTATATATTTCCTTAGGACATTCATGTATTTCACAAAACCAACTCTTAGTAAAACTATTTACTACCTAAACCAAAAAATCCCCAGAACGAAAAAACTCTCTGTAACTGTACAGAATTTTCTCTACATGCGCATGATAAATCATTGTCGCACTCATTTAATAGTTTCCTGCCTTTGGATTGCTGTTATTGTAACGAAAGCAAACTATAGTTCAATTTATTCACGCCGAGAAGCAGGGAATAATTTGCTTTGGGTGTATGCTGGCCTCCACGAAGAAGGCGCTTTTCCATTCTTTGCCCAAGGATCTCTAATTTGCTGTTTTCACGAAATCGAATTAAAGTTAGGAAAAGGTGAAGGAAAGTAATAAAAATAGAAGAAGAAGAAGAAGAAGAAGAAGAAAGCCGTCGTTTGTTAGTTTCCATTAATTTTGATATAATTTCTGAAGATTACATGCTTGCTTGCGAGAGATTTATGGTCCACTAAGATTCTCACCAAACGATAATGGAACAAAAACAATAAAATTCCGTTATACGGTCGGAGCAGATTAAAAAGTTTCGATGTCCATTTGGGAGACGACGGTGATTTTGTTTACGCATGCAAACGGTGTTTATTTAATAGTTTGCTATTTAAATATTCTACAAAATTGTTTACCAAATTGCTTATAAAATTCATTATTATGTTTAATAGACTATATATGACTACCAATAGAAATTTAAATTGGGTTATTAATTTTGGTTATTAAAAATTCTTTATTGTAGAAATATTTTCTTATATATCTATTTTTAAATTGCTTCGAAACTGTACTAGAGTACGGGAAATTATATCTAATATAGCTATATAATGCTACATAATATAGCTTACAGCTAATCAATTAATGGTTTTTGAGCCAAAATTTTTAATCAAAACAATAATAATGTAATAATATGCAAATTAAGGAAATAGAACTATATTTTTATATTTTTTTTTATTTACAAAATTAATGTTTTACTTAAATTTCGGTCTGTATCATATAATTATAATTTTATTATCGTAAACTTGATTACTCTTAATAAATATGTATTTTTATACATATTATTTTAATTTCATTAAATTATCTTGTAAATATGTATCATGAAGAAGAAGACTATGTTTTTACATACTTTACTGTTCTGTTTACAGCTTAGATTTATCCCTGATAAGACAAAAAATATTTTTTTTTTGTGGGTATACATTAACATTTTAAATGTATTTATTTCGACACTCCAGAGGTCGTTGGTTCAAGTCTAACCTGAGACGTAGTCACTTTGTTTGTACTCTTCTCAATTTAAATAAACTGGCTCGTTTGAACCGACATTTATCGCTCACTTAACGATTGCAAAAATGGCAACACTTTCCAATTTTCTGTAGCTAAAATTGACATTATGTTTCATTTGCGTCCCCTGGCAGGAATCCTAGCGTTGATCTTATCGCAATTCATGTTCCGCAGTTGCAACGTAAACTTCGTCAAGTGAAGCGTTCTGTTGCTAATATTGGCTCGAGGACATTACTTCCTTTTAAGGACAGAATTTCCGCTTTCACGTTCTCTGAACGGGTACGTCTTACGCTTTTGGGGAAAATATGGGATATTTGGAACCGTTTTTCCTTAGTAATGCGTTTTTCCCTTCTTCTTTCCCTGAATCAGGCACGAGTTTCCTCCAAAGTGATGCCACTTTACAACTCGCGTTCCCTCAATCCGGCTATTTCATAACTCCCTTCGTCGCCCATTATCAAAAAAGGAAGAACCACGTCTTTCCTGCATCCAACGACCTCTTCTGACATTTTTCTAAGTATTTCCTATTCGCAAAACGTCATAATTTCATGGACAAGATCGCATACATCTCCGCAGACGTTTTGTTATGTCATGTTACTAAAAAAAAGTTTAAATTTATAGTAGCGTCTCCATGTAACGAACTTCTATATATCGGATTTTCTGTATAACAAATTTTTTATCGGCAGTTTGGATTTCATGAATGGTTTTTCTATAACGAATTTTTAATTGAAATTTTCGCCATAATTTTTTTTTTTTTTCATTTTTGAACTAGAATTTTCAAAACTATCTACGTTCAAAATTCTTTACGTGGTTATAGACACTTCTTTCAAACTGCAAATATTCGCTTTTTCCCTGTTGTCCACTCACTACAATAGCATGTTTATCAAAGAGGCCTGAAGTGCATTGTGTGTGTTTTCCCCTGTGCCAGCTCGGCCGCGACACGGGCCGTTGGTAACAGGTTTGTGTTTGACTGAGTGTTGCATAGCCAGTATCTACGCATGCATCAGTGTACTATAAAATCGCCAGATTTCAGATGAAAACTCTCTTTTCGTCTGCCTTCGTACGAGCCAACGTACCGCTGTACGATATTGTTTGTAGGCTTTGGACAGCAGCCATGTTATGTTACTGTTCGTTCGCGAAAAGAAGTCCGATGGAACAGTTAGAAATAACCGGTGACGTCACAAAGGAGATAGTTTATTACAGCAGAGATGGACTCCAATTTCAGAACTTGGTGAAGGTTTGTCGGGGTCAAAATTAAGTTCTGAAAATGGAGTTCCCCTCCTCTGCCGTAATAGGATAGGCCGTTTGTGACGTCACCTCCCGTTATTTCTAACTGTTCAATCGGACTTCTTTTCGTGAACGAACAGTACCTTATATTTCGTTTTAACTGTTTCAAACTTTATTACGTTTTGATAATAAATTTTTACGTCAAGCATTCCTTTGCCTTTCGAACCAATCAACTAACTGGTCGAAAACAGCAGGGCTAACTGACGCCGGGGCCGAGAACGTCTGTGTTTTTATCGTGGTATCCACATTGGTGACCCCGACATGATTCGAACGCGCAACCTCGAATGAATGAGTGAATTAGAATTTCTTGTAAACCGTTAAAAAATAAAATGTTTTAAGTACGTAAGAAATAAATGTTTAAAAAAAACCATTTATAAAACAGTAACAAAGCTCTTATAATCGCTGTATGTTTTTCAAATCTAGAGATTTTGTAAATTAAGTGTATTAGAGAGAGAAATGAAGAAGAGTATGATGATGATGAGTTGTATGTAATCAGGGACGGACTGGGCCCCAGGTGATCGCAGGATGATCCATATCAAAAGTAAATTTCCCTATAATAAATTATAATTTCCCTATAATAATAATAAAATAAATTTAAATAATATAGTGGGACGTACTAAAAAAAAAATCAGAAACTCTATATGAAGAAAAAGAAACTCCATAAAATAAGTGTTATCGACCATTGATTATTCTCACCAAAGAGTCCTAAAATGAGCTGAGATCAGTAATTTTATCAGAGTTCAAAAAGCGAGCCAAATGGCTCACTTTTTGAGCCAACAGTCTAGCAAGTTGGGCCAAAGCGAGCCAAACCGCCCCTGGTTACAATGAAAGTGAAACTGAAGAAACAGAGGTGTAAAGAAAACCAACATGAAATGTTATTCTCCAGAATATTATTACCCGTCTCAGGGATAGCGTAATTGTCAAATAGTTACCACCCGAAAGCCCCCGAGTAAGGGGCGGCAGAGCTTGTTTAATTTCGTGGGGGGGGATTAAGGATGTTTTGAGATATCCCAAAACCTCTATTACGAAATGATATGGCACAATCTTTTGAAACCATAAAAAGAGATTTACAAATGGAAAAAAAACTGTTCCTATCTCCATTATTTACTCGTTTTTTAAATGCAAAAAATTCTATGAACTTTGTCACAATTAGAAGAATACAAGATTACATTAATTAAATTATATTAAATTTTCATTTAATATATTCTATTCAATACTTTCACCTTTTTAAAGATGCGAAAACTGGATAAATTCCAATAATGTTTTGTCATAATTTCTTAAAATTTCAAAAATAAGTTCAAAATTTCAAAAAATAAGTTCAATTATCAAATAGATGTGTTACTCCAATATATGAAATATAAAATACTTTTATAAACATTACCAAGTTTTGATTTCTATACAAATTTTATATATAATAAATTCATTTAATGGAACTAAACGAATTCGTTATATGGAAACTTGAGTGTACTTTTCCTACATATTATGCAAAACTCTAAATACTGTTGTTTTGAATCAAATAACAATAGTTAATCAGTTTTGAATGATAGATTTTTTTTTAATTGAGCGTCAATAATTCAAAACACTATTACAATTAATTCCCCTTTTTTTTTAGAATATTTTAATTTACTAACTTACTCACGTGATTTGTGATATCGTATCACCAATATTTATTATTTTAGTAAATCAAACTGATTAGGAGAATTCTTTTATGAAGGTAATTACTTACTTAGAGGGGAAAATCTAATAAGAAAATCCCTAAAACAAGTTCAAAATCGAAGTAAACACAAATGCCTGGGAGAAAAAGGGAAAAATATTATCGTCTTGTGTTCTTGCTTCTTGAAAATACGTAGTCCAGCAAAATAGAAAACAAACACTGGATAATTTATAAATTAACAAAAAATGTTTTTTTGTCAGGAAAACATATTTGTTCGTTTTTAATTATTTCAATTAAAAAAAGAGCGTTGATTAGTGACGTAATATAGCAATTTCGGTTGCAGAATGCGGGGCACAAAGGGCCGATGACTGAATTGTCCAAAATGGCATACGAAAGATTAACTATTTAAATTTGTAAAATCCTCTGATAGTAACTATTAGTTATTATTCATATAATGTGTAACAAAAATACGTCTGAAAATAGGCCATTAACTAAAATATGAATATCTGAGTTATAATGGTAAAATTCGCCCTCGTATACTCATTTTACACTCTTCTGTCTTTCTCTTTTCGCTGTTTGTGTTCCTTTTCTCTCTCTCTCTATTTATTTTTATTCTCTTCTTTCTCTCCTTTACTTCTTTCTTCCTTTCCATGTCATTTTTACTTCTCTGCTTCCTTTTCCTCTATTTTTTGTCTATTTTTCCTACTTGCAATTCGTTATCAAGCCAATTTAATTACAATTATCAACTCAAGCGCTATTTATATCTAGTCGTTTTCAGTAGTGCTTATTATGATAATCAATTATTTTAATAACTGGTAATAGAGTAATTATGTCTGTCATAGTGAACACATTAAAAATGAATCTGAAATACATTTTCAAAAGCAAATCTACTGTGCATGAAGCAATTATCACAGTTTTTAAAGATTTTAATTTTTTAATTTCTCCCCAATGCATTTAAATGTTTTGGGCTGGATAAAAATTGTCCCGCGTTTATGTCCATATCTTTTTAAAAAAAATGTATGCCTACTTTTCTTCCTTGACATCATAAATTAAAATATTTTTTAAAATATTCACATGGGGAAACAAATCTAAATATATCCCGAATGACTGTCAAATTGACCGTCATTAATTATTATTAATTAATTATAATTATTTAAATATTATTATATATTAATTATATTATTTAAATATATTATTTATTATTATTATTTAAATATATTATTTATTATTATTATTTTAAATATATTATTTATTATTATTATTTTAAATATATTATTTATTATTATTTATATATATTATTTATTATTATTTATTTAAATTATTATTTATATTATTTATTATTATTATTTAAATATATTATTTATTAATTATCATTATTGTCTATATGTTATTATTAATTAATTAATTATTAATTAATTTATAAGTTACAATTATTAGTGACTGGAAATGTTTACAGTGTAAACATTCTGTAACGGTATTAAACAGATAAATACAGATAGTTACGGGCACAAACACGTCGCTCCTAAAATCTTAAATATATTAATGTTAATTAAAACAATTTCTGAACTATTATATTAAAGTGTATTTGTGATAATTGTTTCTAGCAAAGAATCAATTTTTAATTAAATAATAACAATTAATGACTACTTAAATAATATTTAAAACAAATTACACACAAACGCAGTTTAATTTGAGCAGGAGAGACATTTTACAATTGTTTCGGTGGAAAATCAAGCGTCCACCATCGTCAGAAAATTCGTCCAAACTGATTTGTTGCCACTAAATCAAAAACGAAAAAGTGAAAAAGGCGAAACAGATAACATAACAAAAAGCCTGATTTGTGTCGCCATCTATTGTGCAGAATGCTAAGTAAAAGGAAAAGGAACAATTATTGTTGGAAGAAGAAATTATGTTGATTGAAAGAGAGGTTTGTAACAAGAGGGGGGAAAAATTGTTCTCAACCGGCTCGTTGACTATTGTACAGGAATTACTGAAGATATGAAAGGCCTCGAAAAAATTGAGATCTGAGGGTGAACGGACTTTTTCAATTATTTTTGCATCGGCAAAACAGAAACGATGGCCATGTTTCCATGAGTGTTTTGCAATGGCCGATTTTTCAAAATCTTGTTTGTGAACGTACGATTGGTGCTCTTTGAGTCTGAAACGCAGGGCTCTACGTGTTTGGCCAACGTAGGACAATCCGCATTCACAATCTATTTTATAAATGCCAAAATTATTGTGGTCAGGAATCTGGTCTTTTAGTTGGGTAACACCAAGTTTGTTACCTGGCTTGAAAATAACGCGGAAATTAAATTTGCGGAGGATGGAGGAGATTCTAGATGAAAGATTTGGCACAAACGGAATGCAGATTGTTTCTTTGGTGGGAGCCGTTTCTTGGCACAAAGTGGATGTGAACTTGGGAACTCTGGATAGTTTCTTTACTGCGAGGTCGATCACCGACGGATGATATCCCCGGTTTGAGGCGATGTTTTGCAAATGTGTAAGCTCTTTGGAGAGCGCTTGTTCAGAAGAAAACAATTTCAGAGCACGGGAGGTAAGCCAATAGAAACACATCTTTTGGGATTGTGGGTGTGCGGATTTGGCATGTGGTGGTAGGCAAATAGCACCCGGTTTGTGATGGATGCTGGTTTTCCAACCGGTCTCCGTTCGCGTAACCATCACACCCAAAAAGTCCAATTTCGAGTTTTTCTCCTCCTCGAAGGTGATCTAGATACAGGTGTCTACTGCGTTCAAAATTCCGACTGTCAGTGCAAGATTTACATTCGGATCAGTCAAGATCGCGAAAACATCGTCAACGTTTCTGATCCAGCAATCGAAGGAGAGAAGGTCCATAATCTTTGTTTCAACGTAGTGCATATATATATTCGCAAGTAAGGGAGAGAGGGGGTTTCCCATGGCAAGGCCATCCATCTGTTTAAAAAACTTATTTTGGTATGAAAAAACTGTATTATTAACACACAGATCGGTGAGATGTAAAAGTTCATGAAGTTCGAAATCTGAGTAATGGAACTCCCTCATACGGTTAGCCAAAGTAATAATACTTAAATGAACAATTAACTAATAATAATTAAGGTTGATAATTCCTTTAATGGAAATAATTATAAATTTTAAAGACATTCCCACGATAAAGTCAATATGTCCTTTTTTTACTAACAGTATGAGCAATAACTTTTTTCAAATAAGAAAAACGATTATCTTCTATCGATAAAAAAATATTAATTTTCAACAAATAACTCAAATTTTACACTTTTACGAGAATTGTACCTTTGGCTTGAAGGTGCAGATATTCTACAGTAATGCTCTTCAAAGTGTGGTCCATGGATCACTGGTCGTCCGTGGTAGCCCACGAAGTCATCTGCAAGGTATCAAGAATATTTCAGAAATAAATATAATTACATAAAAAGGTTAAACACTGGTAAAATAGCAATGAAAAAGATCACTCAAGCTTTCGGACGCATCAGCAGCAGTCCTTCATCAGGAGTAAAAATTTTTACTCCTTTTATGTAATTTTTTATGTAATTTCCTCCCTGGTACCCTGTATTTTATTTCAATAAATATAATAAAATAATGTACACAGTCAAGCTTGGTTATTTTGAAGCTGAACCTGAAGGTGGGGATAAGGGCTTAGTGTTTCAAAAATTCAAATTAAAGTTTTAAATAATTAGTTTTAGGCTGTTAAAAAAGTTCTGATTACGTTGCATTGAGGCGTGGATTTGTGGGCGATCGCACCACCCTGAATGAAAATTCAACATTAAAAGGATACAAGGTAAAGGTCCAATGAAGCATCATTTCCAAAAATCATTCATCCGCCCCCCCCCCACCTACCGACCGAGCCCTAAATCCGCCTCTGTGCATTGTGCACTAAATTGCACTGTGCTTAATCTCGCGGTTCTAAAGGGTGCCTAACGAGTAAAAATTCAATGCGGACCACCATCAACGGCGTGGGAAGCAAAAAAATATAGGGGCATCAAGTAGTTTTAAGGCAGATTATGTGAGAATGGTGTTAAATAAAATGATGTGCTTTGCTGTTCAGTGGGGGCTTGGGCCTCCTTGAGTCTCCCTTTTCATACGTCACTGAAGATAAAATAATTCCCCAAAAAAAACAAAAAACAAAAAAAACATCTTTGTGGAAATCTACATTGGCGTGTAAGAAACTTTCGCCGTGTTGTTTTGCAATTTTCATGATGACCTGCAAAACAAAATTATTTAGCTTATAACCGATAGTTAGTGGTTAGTTGGTTAGATAGTTAATCAGATAATTAGATAGTCAGGGGGGGTACTGATATTAATCAAAATTAATGATCCTCCTCCGGGTGGTTCATCATAAATAAAGGAATACCTATTACTGTAGGTAGTGAGCGACTAAAAAAGTTTGACAGATGCTGGCTTACATCCTTGGAAAAAAAAAACCTGTTGCATCTAAAATGGATTAATCTGCATGGGTTCAACACTTTTTTGGGTCAGGATTTCGTATGTGTACTATACTATTGAAGCTTTGACGCTAATTTTGCTATTTTATGGAAATATGAATATATGCATGTTTTCATATTTCTCTTTCCCGCTAGGAAATATATCAATGACTTCTGAAGCGTATTTTATTCCAAATTGTTGATTTAAAAATGTTAAATTCAAATTTTCTCACCTGGTCATAAACGCAACAAGTTTTGTTTTAAAAATGGGAAGCGTTGAAAGCCGTGTTGGTAATCACTGACCAGTAGTCAACACTAAGGCTCCTAAAAAAAAAGGGAGCTGGCGCAATCCGCCATTTTGTTGCCATCGTATCACGTGATCTCATTCATTGCTATGTTAAAGTAGAGTGATTCACAATTGCGTTATTTTTGATAGAGTAGGGCGAAATGGGTGGTTGTGCCACTGTAAATTGTTCAGATCGCTCGACGAATAAACGTAGAATGTTTCAATCTTCAATAGATCCTGTAAGAGGAAGAAAATAGATTATTAATTTTCCAATGGTAAACGTTGTGTTATGAAACCGGAAGTGTACAAAAAAATGGCGGCTGATTCGTCGGTCCAGGATTTAGGGGCTCTAGTCAATGTGAATAAAGTGATGACGTAGTGACAAAATCATGGCCACTGCATTAACCATTTATTTTCGGAAAAATAATGTTTATTCAATCATTAGGTAGCAAAAATATTATAATCAACAACAAATTTTCAGGTAGTCAGCTGTATAGCAAAACGATTATTTATTGCTAAAACTTTACGTTTCGATTCGAGCTGTGCGAATCATCATCAGAAGAGGTTAAATTACATGAAAAACTTTTGAGAAAATTGTAGAATATGCATAAGTTGCGGAAACAGTATAAATACGTTGAAATAAATTATTATGAAATTTTAGAGACGAATATAAAAGCCAAAACAGAAGGAAAGGGTTTTTTTCTGTCTCTAAAATTTCATAATAATTTATTTTAACATATTTATACTGTTTCCGCAACTTACGTATATTCTACAATTTTCTCAAGTTTTCCATGTAATTTAACCTCTTCTGATGATGACGCAAGAATAAAGTTTTAGCAATAAATAATCATTTTGCTACACAGCTAATTACCTGGAAATTCGTTGTTGATTGTTATAATGCGCTGTGAAAGTCTACGTGAAACTATATAGCAATAATATTAATTCACATGGTTCTGTCATTAAGAGAAAAAAAGAGATAATTCACTCACATGATTCAATTATAAGATGAATGTGATGTATTTATTTGTTCATGTTCCCCATTGCGCACGCACACAAAGAGTCATTCGAGACAGGACCTAGCGCTGATCATGACCGCCGAGCAATCATGCGTTTGCATACAAGCAAGCTCGCATGCTATCAAATCCATATTATTATTAAGACAGTCATAGGTACAGTTATATGTATTCATGGGGCCCGACCTCCCCTATAATTTTCAAATTTTACACATATTGTAATGTATAATTGTCCATAATATGTGCTTGGCTCCCCCCATGCTTCCAATAATTTGGAAAGCTCTACGTTGATGCAGACAGTATACATACCCAGCACACTCAACCCAGTATGGTTGAGCAACATGTATGGTTGAGCAACATGTATGGTTGAGCAACATGTATGGTTGACCATGCATTGTTGCAACCAGTATAGTTGAGCAACAACCACGGTGGTTGTTGAAACCATTGGGAAGCTGAATATGATGTTGGTTCATATAAAATTCAATCATAAGATGAGTATGGTATACCAATTCTTATAGTTTAATGATTCCATAAATTTTTTATAGCACAAGGAAAAAAACCCAGTACATTCTAAAAGCGCTGATGAAATCTAATAATACATCAGTATGGTTTCATAAAGAGTTTCACATCGTATTTTAAATGGTGAACAACGTTCGGGTTAAGAACTATGTGACGATAATGCAGTTTCAATACTTAAAAAACTTGGTGTTCTGGTTCGTCTTTGAGAACATACTTTAGTAGATTGTCCAAATAGATTTGGCCATCGTCGCTGATTGAACCATCTTCTGCAGTAGACTCGCAAAGATGAGCCGGAACTTCAAGTTTTTTATTAAGTATTGAAACTTCACCATCGTTACCCAGTTCGGAACCCGAAAATGGTTCACAAATACGTCAGTATACAATTTACATACTTCAAATACGTGGCCTGGTTCTGTTTTGATATACGCTCATAAGCCATATATAATGTATAATGTACATATCCTTTGTTTTTTAAGTGAGCATTTGGCGACATAATTGGGGACTTGGCATGATATCATCTTAATCTGCAATTAAACTCTGGGCTTAGAAGTACTCCTTCTCTGACTGCTCAACGCGATGCTGAAGGGATTGTAAATCTATTGTTAATTATTTGCACGGCTTATTTTTATACTTCAGCTGTTGAGATTCATTATGTCAATATCAAACAGTGTGAAATGAGCCATTAAATTCTGTCGCCTCGTTAGGGTACGCTGACCCGTTTCAGGATAATATTATGCTGGCTTCCTATGTGCTCCAAGCGGGTCTTTATAATCATATTGGCGTAATTTTACGAAATTTACAGGTTCCAAAAGATGCATTCTTTAGCCTGTATAAAAAGCATTGAAAAAGTGTCGCCATTTAGAAAAGAAACATTTCCAACTATGATGTTATAGGAAACAATTCATGGTATTTGGGACCTTCGAAAAAGGAAGTTTGAAGTGAGAAAAATGTATTATGCGGGAATGTAAATGAACAAAAACAAGCAAGTGAAAGAAAATCGCCTAAGGTCGATATTTAAATTTAGCGGGTTTCAATTAACATTAATTCGCAACTCTCTAATCCGCAACTCTAATCCATAATTCTCTGACGTATAATTCCATAATCCATAGTTCTCTAACATATAACTCTCTAATTCGTAATTATCTAACGTATAACTTTAACCCGCAACTCTCTAATTCAGAACTCTTTTATCCGTAAATCTCTTAATTCGCAGTTCTCTGGTTTGCAACTCTCTAATACGCAACTCTCTAATCCACAACTATCTTATCCGCAACTCTCTAATCCACAACTCTCTAATCCACAACTCTCTTATCCACAACTCTCTAATTCGCGACTCTCTAATTCTCAAGTAACTCGGTAGATTTGTAACGTTAACAATAGCCATCATTATTGCATTTACGGAAGACCTTTACCTTGTCCTTTTTATTACGTGCGTACAGAGAGACAGACAGACAGAAAGCCCAAAAGCAATAGCGGGTTCAATATCTATTGAAACCCGCTAAAAAATCGGGGTTTTGATGTATAGGAAATACATAGTATGAAGGTGTGTATTATTGTAAATTTTATTTTAAAAAAAGTATAACATTGTTTGGAAAATGTGTGGGATAACATATATAATTTTGATAAAATAATTATAACTCGTTTTTGTGGACGTGGCAAGTGTATATAATTTCATAAAAATAGCTTAAGGCGAAGTAGGGTATTTCAAAATGGAAAAAATCGGTGATCTATATATTTTTTTAAAACTGGTCATTTTAAAACAAATAATTAAGATATTATTGTAAAATTTTACATGTTAGTGAAACATACATATTTTTAAAGGTCTGGCAAAAAAAATAAAAAACACTGAACCATCTTTTTTTAAATTAAACAACTAAATGGCCCTTGTACGTACAGCACGAACCAATATATGTTCCTTCGGTGCACGATTCTGAATTTTTATATAAAACCAAAAAGGTAAATTTGGTATCTATGTTTAACACAAGGTAGATACCAAACCAGAAATCAGACAAAAATGTAAGTAATTTTTATGGCATTGATTTTTATTTAAATGTAAGCAAAACCAAAAAATTACTGTTGCTTTTGTCACCACAGATACTAAAATTTTCAACTTATTTATATAATTTGTGGTTCAGCACTTGCTACTTAACTAGCTAACTTAGCTAGCTACTTAACTAGCTACTTAACTTGCTACTTGCAGTACAAATATACTTGCCAAATTTTGCTGAATTTGGATGAATACTTTTTTTAGTGACCATGCACCAAAAAAAAATGACTTCAAAGATAAAAGCCTCAAAATCTGTAAAACTATCTCTTACTTTATTGAAACTCTCCAGCTTTATACAATAAACCACCTTTCTTTTCTTATCGGCTATACTTTTGCCAAGTTTTTACTGTTTTTTTTCCCTTTGGAGTTACAAAACTCTGCTGTGAAACTTGGTAATTTGCATCCTCGATGCATCGCAATTCATTGGTGACGGCAGCTCAACATGCATAATGCCCGGGAGGACATTCTAGCTGCCGTATTATTTCTAATCTTCCCCTGCTGCCTTTATTAAAGGAAATTGTGGCTTCATATCCATCTATGTGAGCTATCCTGAGCCCTGCGCCAGACGACTTAGGGCAATGCCGCTATATGATAGAATTCAATGTTCAGGGAAAAACAAAAAAAATTCTAACCACGTTTGCAAATGTAAACAAATAGTGAATTGCAGTTAAGTGAAATTGTTTTCTCCTTTTTTGCTCTGAACAGTAGCTTGTGTGCGATCCCCAGGTGAATATTTTTTAATTACACAGTAATGCCCTTCAATCGTAGAACATAAATCAAAACGATTACAAAACAGCTGTTTAAATGTATTTTAAAGTGATTTGTTTATTCTTTTCTATTGGACGTTTTGTGGAATATTTTCAGTTCTATTTAACGTAGGTTAATAAATGTGGTGTGAAAATGTTCCCAAAGTACAAGCTTCTGAATAAAATAACAAAAAAAAAATTTTTTTTTGATGATTTGAAACCCCTACGTCGCCTTAAAGGTATAATTGACTTGTCCCTCCCAGCACTACTTAAAACGGTATTTAAAAGGTACGTGAAATGGAAAAGCAGGAGTCTAGCGGAGCAAATGACTTTTTCTGTTCGCCTGCCTCTTCTTGTATTTCATTCACGCGTGCAACCCGAACGTGTGCTGTTTCCAATAATATAAAATGGTGAAATGCGCCCTTAGCTGCGGAAAATGTCTTGTTTGAAGGAAATGATAAAAAAATCAGAACTTCCTCAGCTAATCCAACACCGAACGCTATCCTCCAGCCAACTATGTACCAAAAATAGCGTCTGAAAGTTCCATTTTATGTTCGTTCCGGATTCCTGCTGAAAATGTTGAGACAATTTACAAGAATATTAAACTAATATTACAGCATTTACGCGTGTTTTGTTTGAACGACTGTTCCCAAGGTTATGCTCAGCAGACGGCAATTCCTTCACGCATTGACAAGGCAACTTCATTCATTTGAAATGTTTTGGAAAAAACTATGGAATACCCGAATTTGGTTTAATTAAGATCGCTTTATTATTTTTCCCCGAATTCCATAATTTTTGGTTGTTTAACCATTTTGCTGTCGAACAGTTTTAAACTGCAAGGTATATGAGGATATTTATCAGCTGTTTTAACGTATGTGCATCTTGGTAGGTGATTGGCATGCTCAACCATGAATTGAGATCCAATTAAGCTTATTTCGTAATCAAACCCGGACGTAGCGGCGGTAAACCCAACCGTGGTGAGTAAAAATTC
>QLNU02003225.1:50828181-50845780 GCA_006491805.2 Dysdera silvatica | reverse complement strand
GCAATGGGGGTTATGACCCTGATCAGAGCCCCACTGCGTATGCCACTGATGCTTGATTTAGTAAACGTTCATCTGAACTCATATTTGGCAGCGTTCGAATTCTTGGAAGTTCGTCTCTTTCCGACGGAATAAAAATCGTTAATATAGATGGGAAAAATCGTTCATTAAATCATTCAATGGACTATTTAGCACACCTATAAAAAAGTTAAAATAAATTTAGTGCAAGGCAATTTTTATATGTGATATATATATATATATTGTAAATTGACTATATCCTGGCAAACAAGAAATCAATTATTGAAGATTGCAGTGTACTGAACAGATTTAATACTGGAAGTGATCATCGAATGGTGAGATGTAAAGTGCACTTAAATACTAAATTAGAACGACAGAAGCTCATTAGGAAACAAGTAAGTAAGAGGGTGGATTTAAAGAAATTAAAAGAAAATACCGAGGCATTCAAGTTGGAATTAAAAAATCGCTTTTCTGCACTGGAAGGACTTATTGATGAAAGTGATATCTCAGAAGCAAATGAAAACATTGTTAAGACAATAGTTGAAACTGCTGGGGAAATTGGTGGTGTAACCTGTAAAAAGCACAATAGCAAATTATCTGAGAAGACGAAACAGCTCATGAAAAGGCGAAGAGATATGAAGGTGGACAATCGAAATACCAGTTCCAGGATTGAGTACATAGAACTTTGTAAAACTCTGCGCAAAAGCATGAAAGAAGACATAAGAAAATTCAACTGTGAGCTAGTAAGGAAAGCCATTGAAAATAACAAGAGCCTTAGGGTTGTTAAAGGAAGTTTATCTGTTGGGAAGAAACACATCATTGCATTAAAAGGAGAGGATGGCACCGTAACAAGAAATAGGGAAGAAATACTTAGAAGAGTTGAAGAATTCTACAAAAATCTATACGAAAGTAACAGTGGATTAAACGAAGACATTGAAATAGTCGAAGGAACAGCTCCTAAAATCTTAAAAGAAGAAGTTTCATTTGCAATAAAAAATATGAAGAAAGGAAGAGCCCCTGGTGATGATGGTATTACATTAGATATCCTAAAAGAAGCTGGAGAATATGTAGAAGACATACTTGCAAAATTCTTTACCAAATGTCTTAACAGCGGTAACATACCAAACCAATGGGATTCTGCAACAGTAATTCTTTTGCATAAAAAAGGTGATAAAGAGGATTTGAAAAATTACCGACCAATTAGCTTGTTACCTGCTATTTATAAAATCTTCACAAAAGTGCTAACACATCGCCTGCAGAAAAAATTAGATGCAGCTCAACCAAGAGAACAAGCTGGATTTCGAAGTGGATTCAGTACAGTGGACCATATTCAAGTATTAAGAGAATTAATTGAAAGAACACATGAATATGAACTTCCATTGTGTGTTGCATTTATTGACTATGAGAAGGCCTTTGACTCTATTAAAACATCAGCAGTCATCAACTCTTTAAGATCAACAGACATTGAGGATGTGTACATTGACATGGTGAAACGTGTGTATAAAAATGCAAGTGCAAAATTTCGGTTACATAAAGATACCAAAACTATCAAAATTGGTAAAGGTGTGAGGCAGGGAGATACCATTTCTCCAAAACTTTTTACTTCAGCTTTACAGATGATTTTTCAGCAGATAAATTGGAATAACAAGGGAATAAAAATAAATGGTGAATATTTAAATCATTTGCGGTTTGCTGATGACATTGTTATTTTTTCAACGAACCCATCAGAACTCCAAGACATGGTACAGGAGCTCTCAACTAGAAGTAAAGAAGTTGGACTCAAGATGAACCTACAAAAAACTAAGATCATGTTCAATAATTTCGTAGAGGAAACAAAAATACAAGTTGACAACATTGAGCTAGAAATTGCTGATTCATATATTTACCTTGGCCAGCTGATTTCAATGGATGGCAACATTATGAAAGAACTCAACAGACGTATTAAACTTGGCTGGAGTGCATTTGGAAGAAACAGTTTTATCCTGAAGGGGAAATTGCCTTTGTGTCTAAAAAGAAAGGTCTTCAACCAGTGTGTATTGCCAGTCCTCTCTTATGGATCAGAGACATGGAGTCTAACAGTTGGAGCAATACGAAAGTTACAGACAACGCAAAGGAGCATGGAGAGGTGCATGCTTGGAATAACTAGGAGAGATCGAAAAAGAAACACTTGGGTGAGAGAGCAAACTAGAGTAGAGGACATCATTGTTAAAGTAAAAGGGCTGAAATGGCGATGGGCTGGGCATATTGCAAGAAGAACTGATCAACGATGGACAACAGAAATTCTGAACTGGATTCCAAGAGACCACCGAAGACCTAGAAAACGTCCTCAAACTAGATGGGTGGATGAAATAAGAAAACAGGTTGGGGTGACGTGGAAGCGAATTGCTCAGGATAGACTTGTGTGGAAAGCATTTGGAGAGACCTTCATCCAGCAGTGGATAGATAATGGTTGAATATGATGATGATGATGATGATATATATATTGTGATCAACAGTCAGCAGAGCAATTTTAACACTGTATATCTTCAAATAATATATATATAAGCATAATAGTTGTACATATTAAAGCCAGGAGCGAACCTGACTTTCTTTTTGGAGATTAGAGACTTAAGAAGAATTTCCATGGTCTTGGATTCTTACCTTCATTTATCATGAAAGTTGAATTTTTACAGTGAAAAATATATTTTGGGCGTCGTGACCCCTGTGACTACCCCTCTGTGTCCGTGCTTGATTAATGCTGCACTGCATTCTCAGAGGAGTATTGGACGAAGTCCAAAATGAAGTATGGAAGTGAGTATGTGTGTGTGTGCGTATGTATTTGTGGATATTAATAATGACTATATTTTATACTATACTATACTGTATTCTCTAATATTAATGACTACATTCTATATATTCCATACAACACAAGTATATTAATGACTGTATGCTATACTATATATGTGTAGAAATTAATAATCACTATATTCTCTAATATTAATGAATATATTCTCTAATACTAATGCTATATTCTCCAATGTTAATGACTATATTCTCTAATATTAATAACTATATTCTCTAATATTGATGACTATATTCTCTAATATTAACGACCATATTCTCTAATATTAAAGACCATATTCTCTAATTTTAATGACTATATTCTATATAACTATATTAACGACTATAATCTATACCATATTCTATAATATTAATGAATATATTCTATAGCATATTCTATAATATTAATGACTATATTTTATACCATATTCTATAATATCAATGACTATATTCTATGTAACTATATTAACGACTATAAACGGTTTAATGGCGACACACTGCACTAATCAATAGAAGCAAACAAAATACAAATTTTTATGGTGCAGTTATTTTAAAATCGTTATAAAAATGACGTCACTAATAGCTATTTCGATAGCATTAAACAGCTATCGTCGTCAGAGCAAATGGCAACTTCTGTTTATGTCCATGCTGTTGGTTGGTGTTGCCATCACGTCTGTTGGAAACTTAATTGGGCGGAGGAGTTAAGTGTATTTGTGGAGCCGTCTTTAGCCGCGAGAGACACGTAAGTTTTTTCCAAGTGGGTGAGATAGAGTTACTAAGAAGTTGACTCACTGGTTTCCAAATCAGTGTCTACCGAAAACTTAATTCCGTTAGCCTTCTTCCTCACGCTCTATCGGCTCATCCACAAAGCCAGAAAATGAGCTCGTTTTATTGGTTGGTGTCTCGTGCCATCAAATTCTCGTCTACAAGTGACGCATTGACTAAGAAAATCAGCTACATTCGAAAAATTGCCTCATACCGTGGCTACAATCCAACAATTATTGATCATATTTTTAAAGAACTCACTAAACCTAAACCGGCCTCTTCTCTCTCCAGTGATTCTTCAGCTCCTACGAACATTGTCTGAATTCCTTATGTTCCGAAAATTTCTACTAGGATCGCTGCTGTCCTGCACAAATTCAACTTTCGCGTTACCTTCACTCCGATCAACAAAATAGGCTTTTCTCATCTTAAGGATAACATCCCGGATTCTGACAGCTGGGGCATATATTCCATTCCGTGCCAGTGTGGCCAAATTTATATCGGTCAAACACGAATAGCACTGCGCCTCAGACTAAATGAACACGAAGCTTATGTCAGAAAGCAAGAATTTCATAAATCGGCTCTGGCAAAACACTCATGGGAATTCGAACACAAGTTCTTATTCTCTAATGCACGTATTAATAAAAAAGTCAACTCAACACTTGATCTCAGTTTCTTTGAGGCATTTCACATTCTATCAAACATCAATATTGCAGTTAATGATCAACTCCTTAGTAACTCTATATCATCCACTTGGAAAAACCTTTTGGGTCTCACGGCTGAAGACGTCTCCACAAATACGCTTTACTCCTCCGCCCAATCAAGTTTCCAACCGACGTGATGGCAACACCGACCAACAGCACGGACATAAACAGAAGCCGCCATTCGCTCTGACGACGATAGCTGGTTAACGCTATCGAAATAGCTATCAGCAGTGTTATCGTGTTAATGATTTTATCGAACTGCACCATAAAAATTTTTATTTGATTTGCTTCTATTAACAACTATATTCTATACCATATTCTCTAACCAATTCACAAATCGGTGAAATGAAAGGACAGAAACGAACACTTTTAGAACGTGATTGCAAAAGATAGCTCGGAAACGATTTGACCATGTCGTCACCCATCAAGGATAAGAGACGACACATTTCATTATTATTCTTTCTTTTCTGGGAAAAAAAGTTTTGAGTTCACAGACAGGTTCAGAGCAACGTTCGCGAAGGACTTATTTTTCCCTAAAGGGGAATTTGAACAAACCACAGGGAGAAAAGCGCCTAGAAAAACTCCTATTAATTAAAAATTTATTTTTCAACGGACCATAGTATTAACAACATCTTTTTAAAGGTATAGTGTTGTATTATCGAATAAGAGACGGCAAAT
The DNA here is from genome assembly GCA_006491805.2 of Dysdera silvatica. Lineage (NCBI taxonomy): Eukaryota > Metazoa > Arthropoda > Arachnida > Araneae > Dysderidae > Dysdera > Dysdera silvatica. The sequence goes on along the minus strand of QLNU02003225.1, from coordinate 50,840,801 downwards.
CAACGGCCTGGATTCATTTGCAATGGCATCCTTTCACTCTAAGATTATCGATGTCACGATAATTTCAGTATCGATATCCCAGCGTAGAAATAAATCGTTTTATAATCTTCTTTATATTATGGTATGGGTGCAATATATCATGGCCGATGGAAGATATCATGTGTATGAGGACATACTAGTTGGAAAAGAAAAGAGATTCAACTTAAGAAAATAAAATGTTTTCTCTCTGTCTGTCTGTGTGTCCGTCCGTCCGTCCGTCTGTCTGTCTGTGCGTGCATGTATGTGCAAAAAATTGAATTTAAAACTGATTACTTCAAAACCGTGCAACAGTTCTTTGAATAAAGAGAGTATATCGGTCAATATGTACTATTGTACTACATATCGGTCAATATGTAGTACAGTAGTACCTGCCCAAAGTGACCATCTTTGGGACTGGACTGCAAAAGTCAGTATAAACAAGTGGTCACTATTTACGACAGACTTTGGTATAGACAAAACTAAATCCTTACCAGTCCTCCCTTATAAGAAATGATCGCTTTATTCAGGTGGCCGATTTACCAAGGTGGTTAACTGACTAGGTTCTACCGTATATTGTTAAACCTTAACAGATTGTCTTAACTATTATTGCATTTTAGGAAATATTGACCGTCGAGAAAAGAAGCAGCCGCAATACATTTTTCCCCCCCTCTCAAAAATGATGACATTATTCTATTATTATTTTAACTTCAGTTATACTAAACATCGGATTTCTTTTTTCATTTCACGTGAATTATATCTAATGTGATTTCATGTGGAAATTAGAGAAAGCGCGGATCTCAATAAGACAAAACACATAAATTTTGAAGTCAAAAAGATTTGATCGCGAGAATCACTTTAAACGTCGAAAATTATTTTTAATTATCATTGATTTTATTAGCAAGGAATAAAATGTATTAATATTAAAGTTGTTAATATTAAACTAACAATGGCATGAAAAACATCATTTCTAAGATAAGACATCGTTTGTTGGGTTTTGGTGGTCTAGGTATGGCGCTTGAATCTCAACTAAGATGGCGCTGGATCTTATCTAAATGGCGACTTCATCTTGGGACGATGCCTTTTTCTTTCCTTACGACCCACCAAAGCATTTGTGTTAGACCTGTACCCAAGTCGGGGCCAGAGGGGGCGTGGCCCTAGTTGCCGCAGCGAGCTATTTACATATATAGAGAATTCCTGAGTGCAATTAGATATATTTGCACACAAACAATATTAGATATATTTGTATGCAAGCAATATTAGATATATTTGTATGCAAGCAATATTAGATATATTTGTATGCAAGCAATATTAGATATTTTTGTACGCAAGCAATATTAGATATATTTGTGTACAAGCACAATTAGATATATTTGCAAGCAATATTAGATATATTTGTGTACAAGCACAATTAGATATATTTGTATACAAGCATAATTAGATACATTTGCATACAAGCACAGTTAAATATATTTGTATACAAGCATAATTAGATATATTTGTATGTAAGCGCAGAATGGATAAAAATTAATTATGAAAGGATTATTATTAAAATTAGTTATCAAAGGAGAGTGTATATATTATATGGGAAATTATATTTATTATATTATTATACTCCTTTGATAATTAAAGGAGAATTAATTATCAAAGGAGTAATAACGCTATTCAAAGCGCATTTATTAAAAATAAAAGACTACAAATTCATTCATCATAAAATTATTAATTTATTAATTGTTTCGTTAATCGTTTAAAGCATTTATTAACTCTCTGCCAGAAATTAACTGAAAAATTAGGAAGCAGGAAACGTTGTTTAGCTGAATCATTTTTCATTCGATATTTTAGTATATAATTATTATTTACTATTTATTTCATTACCTATTCAATTAATTTTCAAATGGTCCCATTATATTAATTAAATATTAAAACAACGTTCATTACAAAGTAAAACGACATAATTTTATTTCTTGTTATTGGTTTTCTTAATGGAATAAAATATTATAATATTACAAAAATATTGACATTATGAAGTAAATACTTCAAATAAAATAAAAAACTTTAAAATGATGAAATTATAATTTATGACATTTTTCTATTTGTCCATTTCATCCTTGTCTATTTTGTTTCATATTTATTGTTTTAACTATTCCTATATTTTTTGTATATTACATTTATATCATGATTGACATTTTTCATCCACTTTATGTATTTTACATCGATGTCTTTAATACATTCCATACTTATAACTTCCATCTCTTCTATACTTATTCCTTTTATATATTTACCAACATGTGTATTTCTTCGTGCTTCTTATAATTTAATGTACTAGATTTTGTACTTGCATATTTTTTTTTTTAAATTCAAAATAATATACAGTTCTGGCAGTGAAAATATATATGTTCATTTCTTTTTTGAATTCAATAATTAATACAAATATGACGATAAATTTGATTTATTATTATTCTCAAAAATGTCAACAAAAAAAAAAATCTCATTAGGTTACATGCAACAATATTTAACACCAAATTATAAATGTATAATGTAAAAAATTTATTTGAGAAAATATGTGCAATTTATTAAAATACCGATTTTTTATGAGAAACGTTTCTCAAATACCAAATTAATATAAAATATTATTTATTATTATAAATTAATATAAAATATTTAATAATTTCTTTTGAGCAAACCATTGAATCGAAAGATAAATAGTGCTTTTAAAAATCAGTCGGGTTTTCAAAGTAGCAAACAATTACTTGCAATTTTAATTCATTACTAATGTTTTATACCACTTTGTGTAAATAAAATTCATGTACATATTTTAAATATATATATTCTAAGTACATACTTTCTTTAGCTCTTTCTTTATGTAGGTTATGTACTATTGTTTTCAGGGGAAAACGACTTAACTTTTAGTTTTATATCTGCCCCTTTCATGTCACATGGTAAAAGATAAATATTCTATATAAAATTATATATATCTGGATAATATGTAAATATATAAAATAAAGGTATTTTTATTTGTATTCGTACCACATGGTATTTTATCGTGTTTTATACTATTTTGCAAGAGATAAGATATTGTTTTTAATATAAATTACATAATATAAATCAAAATTGATGAACACGCTTTTATCTAACAAATTTTAAATTTTATGAAGCGACACGTTTCGATTATTGTGTCAGTAACGACTAACACACTTTGAATTCAACGACTAATTTTGCAAAACAACTTATTTTTACGTGCTGCCAAATTTATCCCTTTCATTTGTGAAAGTACCGTTTGGTCTTTTAACGACCAAATTAATTCTCAGCGCAACCGGTTTGCGTACCAAAGTAAAACTTGTCTTCCTGGCTTTTTTTCCCCTTTTTTCCTCGTTTCTTTTTTTAAATGAAGCAGGCAAAAGCTAATTTTGGATCTTTGAGAACCTTTAGCTTTTCCCTTTAGCAGTTCGTAAGTTTCTGATAATACCCTACAACGTTGCCAGTTCCCGATAATGCCTTAGGGTGTTGCCACTAATCGTCGATTTAATCCCTCACTTCCCGTAAACACGCGTCAATAGAGCTTAGAGCATACTTTATAACTGGAGGCGTGTGTTCTCAGTTTCCCTCATTTGATGATTAGTTGATTGCATTTTGATGACGTAAGGGGGCTGCGCCAATAATTTAATGAAAAAATCCTACTTCATTCCAATGTGTTGCTCAAATCCCTTTATGAATGTCTATATTGTCACAGTGGAGGTGAAGTATACAAAATTTTCGTAACCTGCCGTGTATGTAAGACATTTTACAATGTCAGTGGCGTAGTTTATTGTTTCATGAGGTCTGTATTGTCTGTCTCGTGAAGTTTACTGTCACATTTATTATCTCGCTAATTGCCTCGTGAAGTTTATTGTTTCGTTTATCACATCATGAAGTTTATGTCTCATTCATTGCGTCATAAAGCTCAACAGAATACAGTCGCCCCCCCCCCCCTATTCTAGGTCTATTCTAGGGTTGCTTGGCGCAGTATAGCCCAGATGCTCTTGCGCCATAAAAAAGCCAAACAATCAATCAATATTCTAGGGTTATTCTCCACTATTCTAGGTTATTCTAGGGCTATTCCCCGCTATTCTAGACTAGGGCTGGGGCCATGCCCCCCTCCCCCAAATATAACCGGATTTTATTATCCTGCCTAGGTGCACTGGCACCGCCGGCGCATATATGCAGGATATGGTGTCCCCCCCATTTTTTTTTTGTATAGAATCGCCCCTGGTTATGTTCTACAAACTATCTGCAAATGGCAAAACCGTAAGTAGCAAAACCAAAACTATAGGCTATGTGAAAAGGAGGATTACATTCAAAGCCGTTTCTGGGTGTTTTGCCGTCCTAGGCGACTATTGAAAAATACCACCCCTACCCTTTTGCTACCATCACTGTTTCGCCTATATCTATCTATCTCTCTACCACCATCAACATCCAGCGGTACAACAATGTAAATGTTCTATTATGCTTTTAATCATTAAACCCGTTAATTATATTTATATTTTAAACTTATATTAGTTATTTTGTAATATTAGAATATTGTGAATAGTAAAACAATTGCTACATGTTATAATTGTTTAATTTCAACATTTTATATTTTTAAAAACTGAAATATTAAAGGAGTAATATTTCAAAACACAACGTTGTATTATCAGAGCTAGAAGGCTTAAATATATTAGATATAAAAGAACTTACGTGCTAAATTAAACAATGAGACACATCAAGAAATTTTACATTCGTCAAAGTAAAGACTTATTAAGTAATTGTCCCGTATGCTTTTGAAAACAATTCGATGTTTTAATTTTTCTTCTTTTTCATTTTTTCTCCTCATTTGCTCAATTTTTTCTTTGTTTGATTTAAAATTGATACTTTTACTCCGTTTTGTCGTCTCTAAAATTTTACCGCCTCAGGCGGTAGCCTACTTGGCCTAATGGTAGAAGAGGCTTTGGTTACGTTCATAACAAATTGTCTGGCATATTGAATGCTGTATGTTTCTACAATATATTTACAAAAAATGCAGGAAAAATAAATCTGTTTCATTTACGTTATTTTTGTATCCTATTTATTCGTGTACAGATTGAAAAAAATAGAAACTGCACATAACAACAACATCCGAAATATTCACTTAAAACAACTATTTTCTTAACCGTTTAAAGTCAAAACCATTTTAAACAAAATCCAAACCTAAATTTAAACCACTAAAAAAAAAAAGTGTTTTAATTTTTGTTAAAAGAATGTTATTTTTGGCTATTTTTTTGTTTTCTTCCAGTTCTTTATATACTTCCTTTTATGGAACTAATGTCGTTTCGAATTCTCGGTTGAATTTTGTTGACCGTTCTGGGATGGGCGCCGTTAGCGGGGGCGGGGGGGGCAGAGGGAACCCGTCACCCCCAATGTTGGTGTTAGGGTTCCATGTCTCCCCCACCCCAATATTTTTATGCCATCGGCGCCCATGACTTCAGAGGAAGGCTCTATCTCCGAAACTTTCATTGTTAGATATCTAACCAAACATAAAATTTCATTTACCGATTTTAAATTTAATGCAGATGTAACTTCCTTTTTGTTCTCTTCATCCTCGTTCTATGTGCTTGATGAATGTCCTGTTATCAACTCTTCCAGTTCGTTTTTTGTTAATTCTTCGTTTTCATAATTCAAAATACGTTGTTACCTACTCGTACCTATACGTAATAGTAGGTATTGTTTCGGCCTAAAGACTTTTAATTTTACTAAAAAAAAAAAGATTTTTGGTGGGGGGGATTAAAAAAAAACGAGGATACCAAATTCTCGAATAACGAGGGATTACTGGAATTAAACAATTGTGTAATTTGCATGAAGTAAAGGTAGAATAAGATTTATGAAGTTCCTTGTAATGAAACCGCATCGTATACAAGGTGAATCAGAAGTCATAGGCAAAACTTTAAAGGGTGGTAGCACTCATCAAGACGAACAATAATAGATACGAAACCTAGGGTCGCAAACCACTTACAGCGCCAATTCGAACTATCTAGCATGCATAAGTGTCAACAACCAGTGCATGAGAGGGACAAAATACAACTCAAGGTAGCTGATCTATTGCACGGACGATTGGGGAATCGTGGATCGTGCCTCTCATGCCCTGGTTGTAAATATTGTGCATGCTGGCCTGTTTTTAAACTGGTGCTGTAAGTGGTTTGCAGCCCTAGGTTCCATATCTAATATTGTTTGTCTTGATGAGTACTATCACCCCTTAAAGTTTTGCCTATGAGTTCTGATTCATCTTGTATAGTATTCAAAAGCCGTCCAGCATGCACAATATAACAACCAGTGCATGAGAGGCACAAAATACAACTCAGGGCAGCTGATCCATTGCACGGACGATTGGGGCATCGTGTCTTGTGCCTCTCATACACTGGTTGTAAATATTGTGCATGCTGGACTGTTGTGGAACTGGTGCTGTAAGTGGTTTGCAGCCCTAGGCTCCATATTTAGTATTTTTCGTCTTGGTAGGTACTGCTACTCCTTAAAATTTTTCCCATGAGTTCTGATTCACCCCGTATATAAGTTGTGAGAGATGAGGTGAATCCATTGGCACCGGGAGATGGCCTACAAGGATTTCTTATAAATCCCTCGCACTTCACATGCAGTAAATTATGTTAAACTGTAGAAAAATATATTCCTAAATATAAATTAATGTTTTTAGCAACTTGTAGAAAAATGAGCTTCTTATAGTTAGCTTTTTCCCCGTGTTTCATCCATAGACCAAAATAAATTAACCTTTAACTCAAGTTTAGGTGTTTTATTATTAAATTGTTAGTCACCAGACTTCAGATTGTCAGTTACTAGACTTCATGGTTAGTTGCTAGACTTCAGTTCAGTTACTAGACTTCAGATTGTCAGTTGCTAGACTTCAGATTGTTGATTACTAGAGTTCAGATCGTTAGTTACCAGACTTTAGATTTTTGGTTACTAGACTTCAGATTGTTAGTGACAAGACTTCAGATTGTTAGTGACTAGACTTCAGATTGTTAGTTACTAGACTTCAGATTGTTGATTACTAGACTTTAGATTATTACTAGACTTTAGATTAGTTACTTGATGTCAGATTATTAGTCATTTAGATTACCAACTACAAAACAGTAAGAATTATATTTCACTTACATAAAACGATAAATACACCGATAAGTTCTCTAACGTTGCTCTTTGAAAATAAGGAGATTTTAATTTCAATAATTAAAATGTACGCTGCTTGTAATAAATGTATAACTTACGAACAATATATAATTACTAAAACCTGGTGGTGGCCAAACCATTATGTGTGGTTGTAGTAATAGTAATTTATTCGTATCTAATGAATAAATGGTATTAATACGTTGACTTCCTCTCGCAGTATTGAAAGCTTTTCGGATTGCGCCATTTTTTTTTTCAGTTACTGAAAGTAATATAAAATTATAAAAACGTGATGATTTTGATCAGTTTTTTTTCTTTAAACGAGTTTCTGCCTGAAGTAGGGGATCATTTAGTTGCTGCCAGGATTTAATTTTGGGGGTTTAAAAATTTGTACATCATGTATCGATAGAATCGTAGAATGCAAATTCGTAGCCAAGTCCCATTAAAAATTTAGTTTCGGGGGGCGTCTCTAAGGTCCCCCCCCCCTCTGGATACGAGCATGGTTGCTGCACTGTCCTAGAAAAATTTCTTTTAAATACTTTTATTAAAATGGAACAATAAATGAAATATAATATTAAACTGAAACGCCATACAATAGCCCGCTTACAATAAATATTCTACGAATGGAGTTCCATTGCATTAAATTTTTTTAACATCGTTGCTCCTATTGATTCGTACGTTATATCGTATGATATTATGGTTCATACTTTTTCCATTACCAATAATCATTTCAACCTGACATGAAATGCGGAAATACGCATGATCTGAACGAGCAACCCATGGGTGAAGCAAAGGTGATTCACACGTATTGATTCAAATTTAGAATATATTGTAAGTAAATAAAGAAATAATATGCTCAAGCTTACCAAAACTGAAATATACGGCAGTTGGAATGAAAGTAATGGCAACGCATGCATGTGTCATGAACTATTTATCGTATCAGCTGCAGATCGTTACATTCCTTTAATGTAATCTACAGCCGTATATATGACCCGTTGCCATACCTGTGAACGATTCTAGACGCCAGCAATCCGTAGCGTTTTGGTTGATGTCCATGAAGGAGGGCTTGAAGAATGGCGTCTACGACGGAGAAACACTGCCTTCTCCATAGTTCCTTAAACTGGGGAAAGAGATCAAAGTTGCAGGGGCTGATGCCTGGGAAATCTAGAGGATGTTCGAGAATCTCCCACCTATGTTATGGAAGTAACTGTAGTCGCAGTGTGACAGCAAGTATTTTCGTGCAGGATAATGGGGGATGTGTTCGGAAATGCTGCCGTTTCTGCCGCAGGGCAGAACGCAAATAATGCTCCAAGGAGCAATGTATGCGATAATCACTATGTGGCGAAGAGGAACCACATAATGGAGTAAGGCACCTTCCATATCATACGCTACTACCAGCATCACTCTTACATTCCTGTGTGCTTGAAGCAGTTTTTTGGGGTGAGAGTATAAAGAATGGTTCCATTGATTGTATTAGCGGTTCAGCTCCGGCTCGTAAGTTCGAGCCCATGTTTTGTCTACAACGATACCAGAAATGCGTAAACTTCCATGTCGTAACGTGCCAAACGATCTTTTGCAGAGTGTATCGTGTTCATCGTTGAACCTCAGTAAGACGATGACGCGCCCACCGAGATGAAATCTTGTGAAACCCAAGCACTTTGTGGCTACAACACGTGCAATACTGCAATGGATGTGGTTTATTCCTTCTGCGGCTAACTCCCTCGATGACCATTATAGATCCGCGTCTAGCAGGAATTGGATAACAGCGCAATGCGAACAAGACGTCCTGCACGTTGCGCATTCTCAACACAATCACGTTCCTGTCTGAAGGCTGCTGCCCAACGGGCCATCGTCCGATATGGAAGGACATCATCGACACAAGCTTTGAAAGCATCGCTTAGAGCGGTCCAGTTTCATACTATTGAATTACAGGTTTCTGAAAATCCATGCGCACGCACAGAACTATGAACAATAAGTGTATTCAGTGGCGGATTTACCAATAAGCTATGTAGGCTATGGTGGCAACTTTTCAACGAAAAGTTTGCTGACGAAGAATTTTCAAAAGCGGGACTGAATTTTTTTCGCGACCAGTTGAATTAATTTTGAATTGTTAAGTTCATAGCTGTAACTAGACATTGGCAAAGGGAGAGGGGCTCAAAAATCTCCAAATATACGAATACTTGAGGAAAGACGGATTTGAAATAACCGCCAACGGCGTCAAATCAAGAATTTGACAAAAGCGCTAAAATCTCTGTCATGCTTCTAGTTACATCTAGGCCTCTAGTCAAGGTTAGGCGGCAAAACATGTCAAACTAGAGGCGGCAAAATCATAAATCCGTCTCTGAGTGTGTTGGATAGCAATGACTTTCCTCTAAAGGTGTTGAGAACAGCAATGCCCTCTAGTGTTCCTACGCATCATGGCGCCAGTGTTGCCACTATTTTCATTCCAATCCTTATAAATTTGAACCTCAATTACAATGAGCGAGTTTACTCGCTCTTCACTGGTAAATTTACTCGCTAAAACTCGCTTAGTGTAATAAAGTTATCTAGTTAACTCGCCACTCGCTCAGCTACTACTAGTGAAGTTGAAGAGTGGGTTACTTTTCTCGCTACTCACTCGGGTTTTCTCGAATTTGATTGGCTGAAATAAACCCTCGAAAGGGGCGGGTGGAGTTGAAAGCCAGTTTAAAAAGCTCTGTGAGTAGTCACCAAAATGTTTTTAATGATCATTCTTCTGATCACCAAAATGTTTCTGATGATCACTCTTCTGATCACCAAAATGTTTCTGATGATCACTCTTCTGATCACCAAAATGTTTCTAATGATCACTCTTCGGAGTTTTACTAGCCGTGTATAATCAAGAGTCGCTGAGCTCTTGCAACTCGCTCACTCGCTGGCAAGTTTACAAGCGAGCGAGGAGCGAATAAATCCATCCAATGTAATTGAGGCTTTACAATAATTTGCTTTTTCATTTTCTCGGGTGAAATTGCTATTACTGATGAACGTGTTTCCATTATTCTTCTTCAAACATTAGAGACCATAATTTAATAACTCTTTTGCATACATGCAGGAAATATTTAACGCTGTAATAAAGACACGTATAACTCACTGCTCAAAATATTAAATAAAATAAAACACATTAACACAGTTAAAATAAATACGATGGTTTATAGCTATTTCGGAAGCGCGTTTAGGCTTCCTTCTTCAGAACCCTAGTTACAAATAGGGTGGTCCGCATGCTAAAAAGTCTATCGATGCTAACTTTTTAGCATGTGGACCACGTTGTTTGTAACTAGGGTTCGGAAGAAGGAAGCCTAAACGTACTTCCGAAAAGGCTATAACCCGTTTTATTTATTTGAACTGCAATAATGTGTTTTATTTTATATAGTTGTTAATTGTATTGACTCTAATTATAGTAGTCTTTTATATTCCATAGCATTGTCACAATGAGAATGTTGGGATTCTTTGATATGGTGAATTGTCACCTTTCAGCGGGAAATAGAATAATTTGCTCCATGCTTTTCCGTTGCAAATTAATATAATTAAGAAATTTTTCATGCATGTGAAATTTTGAAATTCAAATAAATACTGAATCTATATTTGATATAATTTTGTAGGTATAATTTTTCACTAAAAGTTTTCGTACATTGCCATAAGGTGTATTTTTAAGCATGAATAACTACATCTTTTTATGGTTATGAGAAAACGTCTTTCTCTTTTAGAGAAACTTTTTCGGTTGAAATTTCCCATCAAAGAACGCTTCATCACAGCTCTCCTTAAAAACACTTAAAACATAAAATTAGTCTACTTTTTTAATTAATGAAAAGCGGAACATTAGTTGCTTCATAGCTAGGTGTGGCAACAAATTATATAAACGTATTTTTTTTTTTTCACTAAACGAACAGGCGATGTTTTGTAATTGATGATGATGATACTGATGTTCAACGCATGGAGGTGGTAAACAGATGGAGTAAATGAAGGAATGTAGTTACAACAGACGAGAGATATTTCTTTGGTCGTAAAAATAATTCCACAGTCGCTAAAGCCGCCCCTCCTGGAGATTTCCAATAAAACTTCTTTACGAGACTCAGAAAAAGTTAGTCGTAATTGTCCGACTCCCCACTTCAATAAAGATGGTTTCGTCAGATTTTATTGAGCTTTCACCATGTTGAAAATCTTCTTCGACTCTTGACGGCGGTTTACATTTTAGTGCTTAAATACTATTCTTGCGAAAGTGGTATTTAAATACCATTTTTACGAAACCACGCATTTATGCTCGACTACCTTGTAAACGAAGATTTTACATACCGAATATTTAAATAAAGGCCTCCGTTTACGGTTAGGAGTAAACGTGGAAAACGAAATTGATAAATTATGTAAATATTTGTAAATTAGATATACGTATAGATTTTAATTTGCGCTCAAATTTTTTCATCGAAAATCGTCGAAAAAGGCCAAATTAGTGGAATTTTAGTGGTTCTTGTCATACATCTACATGAGATAAATATAGAAAGGAGGTTTGTTGAAATATTCAACTAGTTATGGTGAAAATTTTTCACACGAATTAATATATAGACTATCGCAGGCATATATATATATAATCCAGCATGAGCCTGTAATTAACTTCTTCAGAGATTGCACTCTCATATACGTATGGTGTACTACTGAGATTTTTTGTAACATACCATCTTATTCAATCACTACTCATGCCCTGCTAAATCACAACCTTGATCCTTTTATTCATGAAAGTCATATATCATCAATGTAAACAGGAAACTGATAAGGTAGGATTGTAGGGCCACAATTTAATATATGAACTTTTATATATATATATATATATAATTTTTTAGTAAATATGTAATATTTAATGGAGGTTAAGACCCCATTAACACCCCTTGCATGCGTCTATATCATCTGTTTATTATGTTGATTATAGCGATTGATGAAATGCTAGGTGTCCTTCTCACCCTTCCATCAAAAAAATATATTTTAATTGTTTTTATATAGAAGAAAGAACACATTTTTCTACAGTTTACATTAAAAGCAGAATGTATTAATTATTTTTTTTGCGTTGAAAACGTTTTTACCGATTTTGAACCCATAGAAATCGTTATAATCGTTCGTACTATTTATTTTTTGGCGATTTTATGCCAAATTTATCGCCAATTTTAAAATAAGATTTAACATTTTCAACGTTAATTTAATTAGGTAGTTAATTTTTTTAAGTAGGGGAAGAGGGAATTAGAAAATGAACTCATATAGTGAAGGCAGAATGAAGAAAGCTTATTCATGTCTAGAACTTTAGAATTTCATTTTAGAACTTCAGAATTTCATTTTAGAAGTTTAGAATTTCATTTTAGAACTTCAGATATTAATTTTAGAACTTTAGGAAATTAGAAATTTATTTTAGAATTTTAGTAAATTAGAAAATTATTTTAGAA
>QLNU02003225.1:50803376-50828081 GCA_006491805.2 Dysdera silvatica | reverse complement strand
GCGGCCCAGTCCTCCCTTCGTTCCGTTTAATCAAGTCAATGAAGATTTTTAATTTTTTCTAATTATTAGAAGACTGATATTACTCTCTCCTGCTGATAAAATATTTTGTTTTATTATAGGCCAACTTTTTCCTTCTTTCTTTTTCTTTCTCTCTCTCTCTCTCTTCTTACCTATACTTTCTCCCTCCCTCTCTCTCTCTATCTCTCTTTCTCTTTTTCTGTCCCCTGTCCTTTCCTCCAATTTCTTTACCTACAGCTAACCATACTCTTCACAAATAACTAACCAACTAACTATTACCTTCACGCCAATAACCAATTATATCTATCCCTTTACTTACAACGAGTGGAAATTTGCTGTTATGATATTAGCAATTTCTTAGTGATAATCGATTATCACTTTTCATTCCATGGACAGATAACCAACTTGCCGATCCTTTATCATCAACTATATATAATCATAATTTTTAATCGTTTTACCAATAACTAATTATATCTTACCATATCACATTATTGTAACTACATAGTTGAATGGAAATTTGTTATTATGATATTAGAAACCATTTCTTTAAGATAACCTATTTGGGTTTCATTCTATTAGCAGCAGGTAACTTGCCCCACTCTCCCGTTGCGCCGTCAATAAACACTTATATCTTATCCTTCTTTAATGTTACATATTGCCTGTACGAATTATAGTGTGATATTTCGTTAAAATGGGTGGTAGAATGGTGATCAGAAATGATTAGAATCTTTCACTTTGGTTAATGCATATGTATGCTTTCACTCTCATTCTGTTAAATGGATGCATGCTTTTATTTTAACATGTTATGCATCGGTTTAATGGCGACACACTGCACTAATCGATAGAAGCAAAAATCCCACAAATTTGATTATTGCAGTTAATTTAATTTAAAAACGTTATAATAATTTAAAAACAACGTTGCTAATAGCCATTTCGATAGCGCAACGGCTATCCTCGTCAGATCATCGCTGCTTCTGTTTATGTTCGTGGTGTTGGTCGGTGTTGCCATTGCGTTGGTTACAAACTTGATTGGGGGAAGGGGTTAAGTATATTGGTGGTGTCGTCTCTAGCCATGAGACACAAAAGTTTTTTCAAGTGGGTGAGATCGAGTTACTAAGGAGTTGGTCATTAACCGTAACGTTGATGTTTTATACAGGCCCTGATTACCGACTAGGTCCGCAAGGCCCGGGTCTTGGGCCCCCAGTTAGAAGGGGCCCCAAATCTTTTTTTTTTAAAGTTGACTTTTGGTTTATCACTTTTGATCGACATCTAGAAAATTTTTAGGTAAAAGCTTACTTTTTTTGGGCTATTTTAGATAGTTTACCAGAAATTTGAAGAGTTTTATAATGAGTATATGTGAGTACTTATTTTTTAATATGCTTTCAGACCCCCTTTCTAAATCTGCCACCGCACGTCAGGGGTCCCAACTAATACTGTACCTATAGCCCCATATATCTTAATCGGGCCCTGGTTTTATAGGATACGAAATGCCTCAAAAAAGTTGAGATCAAATGTTGAGTTGACTTGATTAATACTGCTTTTTTTTATCTTTTTGTTGTCATGCATGATATGTCTTAATTTTAAAAGGTAGTATGCTTTCGTATTCTCATTCTTTTAAAAGAATGGATGCCTGTGATTCATTGATCCATTCGCAGAGAGTTAATGAGAGTCAGAGAGTCATCAGTCTCAACCACTCACTCACTGAATGTGAATGATAACTCTTTTAGATGAGTAACTCTCATTCACTTTCAACAGCGATCATTTCCCATTTACCGCAAAACTCCATAATGAGGCTTATCACTGTCCGCGAGCTTCCAGTTTAAATGCATATTCTTTTCTAATTGAGCTAATCGTATGCACATCTTCACCTCGTTTAGCGTAGAATAATAGTTGCTGACCTTGCGCCATAAAGAATGAATCAACCAACAAATGTTTATTCAAGAAATCTGTAAAAACAAAATAATAAGTGAACTTTCCTGAGAGTTGATTTTTCAATACGTTGGTCAATTTCGTGTTGTCAATTCCGATACGTTGTCAATTTCGTGCCATGGCCACAGTGGCGAACCTATAGAATTTGGGCACCATTGCCATCGCTTAAAGTAAGTAGAGATAGAGGGACCCTCCACCCCCATACCAGGATCCCACAATTATGCTATCTAAGGAGCCTCGACTTCCAAAGCCCACCCCCACCCCGAAGGGCAAGGGCCCAAATGCAACTGCATTGATTGCATTGGCATGGCTATGCCACTGCATAGGCAACGCTTTTTTTTCCACAATACCGTTTGAAAAATTTTGTCATTTCAGTAAAGCAAGTATAAAATGAAGTGTGGAACGAACATTAATGCTCATTAAATCCGATTACTCCCTAAATCCATTTTGGAATTTAAAGTTCCAAACTTTGAAAGTAAATCTTTGTAGCTAACACATGTGCATGCAACATACACACAAATATTTAGTTCTGATTTTGTTAAATATTTCGTAAACAGCATATTATTCTACGATTGCATTTCAGAACAATTAACTAACTAATTAAAGGTTATATAAACGCACATTAGTAATTATTCCCAAAATAAACTTCATTTGGAGATACTAAAAGAAAAACATTTTATAGTTGTTTGCCTTATTTTTTCAGTATTTATGTTCATTTAACTTTCGTCGTAAAATAGTGGAGGGGTTTTTCAAACCAAAGGGGCCTTACGTCTCCCTAGACCGTCGCGAATTTGAACCCGGGCCAACGCGACGTTGACCGGAATTTTACATATATAATGCAATGTTATACGGGGCGGAAACTTGGCCAATTACAAGAGCGCATGAAAGGAAGATGGAAGTGGCTGAGATGAGAATGTTGAGGTGGATGAATGGTGTTACAAGGAGGGATAAAATAAGGAATAACCTAATTAGAGGTACGGTCAAGGTTGGACCCATAGGAAGAAAAATACAAGAACATAGGTTAAGATGGCTTGGGCATATGGAGCGGAGAAATGAGGAATATGTTGGAAAGGTAATGGATAAGCTGGTGGTAATGGGTAAGAGGAAGAGGGGAAGACCACGTCTGAGGTGGAAGGATAAAGTGAAGGATAAAGTGACCGAAGATCTGGAGGAGTATGGATGGAGTAGAGAAGAGGCATTGGATAGAAGATTGTGGAAGGGAAGATTAAAAGACCATAACACCAACCCCATATAAAACATGGGAAAATGGTAAAATGAGAGAAGAAGAAGAAGAAGAAGAATGCTACATGAAAATGTTTAGAATACGTGTTTTGAACATTTTTGCGTGTTTACAAACTGTCAACTTTTTACGAAAAGTAAAAGGAGTAGTGGATCAAATACGTTTAAAAACCGCTACAATATATGGACGGAAAGACACTTTTTTTTAATTAGCCCAGCTATTAAAAGAAAAATTACTTTAGTTTTTAATACTTATCAGTTAATGCATGTTCTGCTTTTATTTATGTGGAAGGTGGCTTCCTTTGGCAGAGCAAACTTGTTTTAGTAGAGCCCCTAGAATTCTAGGCCGACGCCTCAGACGCCATTTTGTTGTACACTTCCGGTTTCATAACACAACATTTACCATTGGAAAATTAATTATCCAGTTTCTTCTTCTTCTTCTTCGTACAGGATCTGTTGTAAATCTAAACATTCTGTGTTTATTCCTTCAGTGATTTGTACAATTCACAACGGCACACCTACACATTTCACCCTGTTTTATTAAAAATAACGGGCTTGAAAATCACTTAACTCTACCACAGCAGTGGATGAGA
The DNA here is from genome assembly GCA_006491805.2 of Dysdera silvatica. Classification (NCBI taxonomy): domain Eukaryota; kingdom Metazoa; phylum Arthropoda; class Arachnida; order Araneae; family Dysderidae; genus Dysdera; species Dysdera silvatica. The sequence continues at coordinate 50,824,302 of QLNU02003225.1, read as the reverse complement.
TCACGTGATACGATGGCATCAAAATGGAGCATGCGCCAGCTCCCTTTTTTAAGAGCCTTAGTTTTTAGGAAAAAAAAAGCATGATGTTCTCAATTACGAGATCGAACTCTGGACCCTATATGGAAGGGATTTTCAAATTGTAGATCTCGAGTTTCGGTCAAGAACGTCACAACGTCGATTAACATTTTATATGTTATATAAAAATATTTATAAGATACTTTGATTATTGATTTGATTATTATTGCCAAATACAGTAGAGCGCCAATTATCCGAACCCCAATTAACCGAACACCCTATCTCTCTCTCTCTCTCTCTCTCTCTCTTTTTTAGATTTAGCACGCAATCCGAAATGGGAACATTTTTTTAATCTACCTAACCACTACTAAATTTGATAAAAGCATACATTTGCTGTATTAAAAAATAAAACCCATAACGTTACGCATAAAAAATATATATATTTCAACCGTTTTAGTATAGTCAGGAACATCCCTTAAGGCTCCAGTCCAATTATCCGAACTAGGGCCACTCCCGATAGGTTCGGATAATCGGCGCTTTACTGTAAAGGTCAACACACAAAGCCTCGGGGCCGAGTTTTTGTATTACATTAGTGGTGAGTTCTATGAATAATAATTTTGACACCCACGTTTAAGCTCCTCAATCTAGAGCTTTTTTAGTCTAGGAGAAAAAGAGACATCGTCCCCTTCCTAGAATCGAACTAGGTTTCCTCCGTTGAGTACAGAGTGCCTTAACCACTGAGTTAAATTACAACTGGAGTGCGGACTCCATATTCAACAGCCCAGCGGCACCTGAAGCCGTTTTGTTTTTGTTTTTGTTTTTTTTGCTGCGGAAGGATACACTTCGTAAGCGAGTTAGGTAAACAATCCGCGAATGATACTGAAACCTAATCCCATTAATAATAACCGCTGTTAAAAATTTACATTTAATTTAAAGATACAATATTTCACAACTAAGTAATTTAGGGGTTAAATATAGAGTAAACTAGAGAGAGGAGGACAAAAACCTAAAACTGCAAGGGTACGATTTTGCCTCCTTTCTAAAAAAAAAAAAAAAAAACTAGGGGCAAGTGCCTCCCCCTTGCCCCTGTCATATTACGCCCATGACTCTGTGTGTTTTAGATTAGTTTTGTTATATGCCGTGTGATATATATTTGCTTTTTAAATTCGAAAATTGTAAGTTCGACTTTCATATACCATATGTATGCCGTAAAAATTTTTAATAATCTTCTAAACTAACTAATCTTTGAAGGTTAATTAACTAAAGCATACACTAATGATCATTAATTTATAAATTTGTAGAAAAACACAAAAATAAGCGTTGAATATCGGTCTGTTAACTGAGTATATAGTTCTCAACTAAAATCCAAATTATTCTTACTTCTTAACACAATTTGAAAATAAAAGACATTTTCACCAAAAGTCCTGCGTTATTTCTTTGATTTACATTAACTTAACATGAGATAGCTCCTTTATTTTTTATCCTTAAAAGTATCCGTTAACATCACAAGTCACATTGAAGCTGGTTGTTTGCCTACCGCGTATAAATAAAGGAGTGATGCGGTCCTTCGGAAACGGCACGCTCAGTCTTCACTCCAGTTGTAATATAGCTCAGCGGCCTTAACCTCTAGGCCAACGAAGACAAGAACAACGCTCTCTTTCTCCTTATATAAAAATTATTGTTGTATGTTTGGGAGCTGACGACTGTTCATGAGAGGCATAGGTGTGTGCAGAAAGTTCATAAGGGGGTTATAGGCTCAATGGGGGTTACAGAGCTACAACTCACATATTCCTATGTTAAATATACAAAATTTCATTGCAATGGGGGGTTACAACCCCCATCAACACCCCCCTGCGTACGCCAATGATGAGAAGTGATGTAAGTCATGGGTCAAAATGGTTTGCAAACTCCTGCCTTAGTGCATCAGTTACATCATCATCAATTGTTATCGTAAATCAATCCCAATTCATTGTCTCGAACAAGTGCTTATTATGAATCTGGTACGTATTGTTAGAATATTCTATATTTCGTTTAAAACATCTTGCTATTTGTTCTCATTATGCCCGGGGACCGAGTTCTGATGGCGTTGGCACTTATAAAATGCCATCCCATTATCAGTAGCTGATGATGGTTTATCATCATGCTGGGCTATTTTAAAAAATTGTGAGATTAAATGGTGAGGACATTAGCTAATGACAGAAGAAAGTTTTCTGATAATTATGTGCTTGTGAAGTGGTTCAATTATCATTTTAACTAATTAGCCAGAAATCATAGTCCAGTGTTTTACTTAATTAGCTGAGTTATCTTAATTATGTGCGATAACTCAAGCCACACTTTCTTAAATTTTGAGGTCTTGCTAAAAGAATTTTGATCCATTTATTTTGAAATACTTGTGGGCTTTCATAATAGAAATATTACGTGTTCACTTTGTAGGCTTCCTTGTGTGTTGCCACTTAGAATAGCAAGAAACGAAAACTTAATACGTACAATTTCTAAACTTGGCAACATGCCAAATTGTGTCCTTTTATAAGACGTTTTCAAATGTACATGATTTCACTTTCCGTATCTGGCAAGATGAATTTTATAATTATAATTTTACTTTTTTTATTTGGCAACGGTATGTAACTGCGTTTCGAATTCTAAAATAATACAATCAGTCTTCCATTTACCATCAAAGTGTGCACACGTACTTATTGGAAGGTCCTCTAAAATAGTGTACTAAATTTCTCTAATAATATATTTGAATTAATTTATTTGTTGGCATATTAATAAATTATTCTGAACTTTTAAAGCATTAATAAATATATTTTAACCGGATGGAATTACTGCATTTCTTTAATGCTTATTTCTTTATACTAGTGATTTTTTCCCACAAATTAGTGACTTTCGTCAACTTGTAGCAACTAAAAAAATGTTTACTATAACTATGGCTAGACTTCAGGTTCCAGTTTTTGGTTACTTCCAGTTTTTTTGGTTACCCTTCAGACGTGATGACAAAAGCTACTGGAAATAACTGGGCATATCCTTATTTGTACTAATGGTCAAAAATAAACAGAACCTTGTCTACCACTGCATTGTATTTGCAATGATTACCTTGCAACTGCGCAGAGTGGGTGCTCGTTGTTACATTGCGATCAAAGCAGCAAATAGTTAGTGCAGCTACATCAAAATTAATACGTTCTGGTACACTTTTAAGAGTAATAGTTAGGCGATCTATCAGAGTGGTAAGAGGATGCCTCAAGAGAAACTAGTGAATATCGAATTTTGCGTTACAATTGGTAAAAGATTTACTGAAAAAGTTACTTCGCTATACAAAGCGTTCGGAGTGGAAACACTGTCGCAGGCGCAAGTCCACGAGCGGCACCAAAGATAAGCGCTGTTCAAAGATAGTATCGTTTGCATGGAATCCAATCCACATCCAGGAACACTCAGATTGGCAAGAAATGATTGCCCAAATGCTGAAAAGCTTAGAAAAGGCCGTAGATAGTCGATAGATAACGTGGCAAATGTGTTAGAATCGCTCGTGGTCATGGGCTTACGCAGAAAGTTCATAAGGGGGGGTTATAAGCTCAAAGGAGGGGGGCGGGATTACAGACGTGAGTGCCGCTAGAATTATATGCAAATGGTGCATCCAGAAAAAATTCCAATTGAATAGTGTTGTTAGACAATAGTTTCTTGTGGACTCAGTCTTTTTTCCCCAATATTTCATAAGCGACGGGGATGCAAGTGCACTCCCCTCAGGGCGCACATGGTTACAGAGCTACAACTCATATATTCCTATGTTAAATATACAAAATTTCATTGCAATGAGTGTGGTTATAACACCCATGAACATCTCCTGTGTACGCCAGTGCTCATGATTGTGTGCACTTCATCCTCTACCGTGAAGCATCGTCTTACTACTCCGAGATCAGCTAACCAATACTGACTAATCATTTTTGTACTAACCAGCAATTAATCAGTACGTAATCAGAAAACGTATCAAAACGTCTTAATCTTGACAGATGAACAAATTAACTATCTGCTACGTTAATCACAACGCAACAACTAATCCTTTTTCGCAGCCACAGGGTAAGTATTGCAAATGCAACTCGTTTTGCTTTTGGCTCCAGTTTTATATATGCCCCAAACGCCATGTCTGAGATCGCAGGAATTGGGCTCAGAAGCGTAGCCAGGAGACGACTTTGGGGGGTTGTAACCCCCATCGCAATGAAATTTTGCATATTTAACATAGGAATATATCAGTTTTGGCTCTGTAACTCCTCCCCTTAAGCCTATAACCCCCTCTGTGAATTTTCTGCCTACGTCACTGATTGGACTTAACTTCTAAGTAAGCTTACGTGCGCGTAAATGTATAGTGGGGTGATGTTAGTCAACTACCATCTTGCCCCTACGCCGAACGAGTGATAAATATCCGCCTTTATCTTGCAGGGGGACACTGCGGTGACACTGTAGTAATGCGTTCGACTAGCGTGCTGTTAGCCCGGAGTCGACTCCCAACTGCGCGAAAAAAGAATATCTATCAACTAATTGCTCACTGCAGTTCAGGGGTTGGTTCCCCAGGATTTAAGTGGTTCGCATTCCTACGAAAAATATAGATTCCGACGCAGCCTGTATTTGCACTGTAAAACTCATAGACAAACAAGCTTTGTCTGGTAGTCTAAACTGTCAAAAACCCGGTAATTGTAATCAAATGATTATACTTGATTGTAATCGATTACATTCATTTACGCTGCGCAGTGTGACGCCACCTTACTAATCTTATTTATATTAGTTAAAAAGGAGTATGTACTTTGGAGTACAGGTGTACTAAATCGTTCACAGTGCGAAACAATGAACGATTTTGTCGTGTGTGTGTGCATGTGGAAATTATTGGAAAGTTGGCCGAGAAAGCTGCGCTATATTTCCAGAAGTGGTTGGTTCAAAGACCAACGATCTTGTCGATCTATCATGAATAAGTAGACTCGTCTAATGGTTAGATTATTAACGATTTGATATACCGTCAAATTTGGAAGCTTAGTAGAGTAGATTTAATCTTCCGGCTCCACCCACTTTAACGAGTGAAATAAACAAATTGATCGACCAATGAAATAAAACTGTAGAGATGAGGGCGTTGCCCATTAAAATAGCATTTGTAAGAATAATATATGGGAAACGCAAAAAAAACGTGATACTTACACAGACATCGCCCCGTTTGTAGAAGAACTTGACAATTTGTAAATCCATACTTTTCAGAACAGCGCGGCGGTTTAAAGAAAATAGTTATTTTCAAATCAACGTAATTATTAGTGAGTGCGATGAATCGGAATTGCTTTGCACTGTAATTACTAATAATTACATCGATTTGTGGAAAGAAATATAAACTTTAAACCACTATTCTGAAAAAAAGTGCAAAGGTATTATATTTTACTGAAATAAAACTATAAATATTGCGTTGATTTGAAAAGGACTGTATACAATCTTTAAATTGCTGTTCTGAATGGCATTCATTTACGAGTTTTAACGTTCTTTTATGATTGTAGCCATATATGTACAGGGGTGGACTGGGCCGGTGCGCTCTCATGGGCGATAAGACTCTCGTCTATGAATGGGCAAGCACTCGCATCCTCTGGAAGTTCAAGGTATTGAGGATCCAATCATCCCCTGTATATGCATGACATTGAGAAAACAGGTTAGGGTGACATGGAAGCCAATTGCTCAGGATAGACGTGTGGAAAGCACTTGGAGAGATCTTCATCCAGCAGTGGATAGATAATGGTTGAATATGATGATACTTACTTTCCGTGTCCACGGATTAAACTTTACATTTCCAAAAATTTACCAGCATTACAGCCTTGTCATTGCCCTGAAGCAAGTCGTCCATGATAATATGACGATGATAGTATGTATGATATATATTGAAATATACCTGAAAAGATATTCCAGGGACCAGAAAAAATATATATAACGTCATAGACAAGGTTGAGCCCGATGCACGCTATATATATATATGCAAGCTGTCGGAACCACAGAAAACATCGCTTATCTCTATAAGCAATACCTTCATAGACAAATTTTACTGGACAATGCATATGTGACGAGTCCTATAGCGAGATTTTGTTGGACGATGGTGCCGAGGTTCGAGTTTCTCATTCAACTGTGGGTCCGGCATATCAACACGTCTAGCCAATGTGGTGAACATAAGGCTAAATTCTCTGCCTTTCTTACGCCATACTACACTCATGTGTGATGATAGAGAGACCTCCATCCTACAGTATGTATTGAGAATGATCGACGTTACCACTACACCGGTGGCGGCTCGTGGCGCTATTTTAGCGAGGCAGAACTAGGCTAATTCGCCAAAATAAGTTGCCTTACGATCTACAGAGGGTGTTTACACATTTTTAGAACGATTTCAATAGATGATTAAAAAATGAAAACATTTTGTGGGAAAATGGATCTGGCAACATGTTATTATTTCAAATTAAGATTATCGTCTGCTACTTTCAAATTCATTTTTCATTCAAAATGGCGCCTGTAAACAAGCTGTGGATCGAAGGATACGTTTTTGCGCTTTCCGAAGAGAAATATTCTTATTCCACTATTAAAAAACGTTGTGAAATGCATGGTATAAAGATTTCTAAGTGCAAAATAAGCAACATTATTAATCGAAAAGGGAAAGACCGTCAATCAGAACTTCTACATAAAAAGAGGACTCCAAATGAATACCCGAACGAGGTATGTACTCAAACAATCAACGTTTATTGATGTAGTGATCTTGGTGATTGGTGAGTGGCATCACTACACCAATAAACGTTGATTAATATTGTTGTTTGATTTAATCTGCGTAGTGTTCGATTTATATAAGGCACGTACTGTTGCAAATATTTCTAAAGTGAGATTACTGTTAACAAGAGAAAATCCCCCGATGCAGAAATCAATTGCAAACTCTTTAAATACTTCTGTAGCAACAGTAAATAAAATAATAAACCAAGATTTATAACTTAAAAAAGCTAAAAAACATAATCTTCACCGTCTTTTGTCGAGACATGTGGCTCAACGCAAGACATGTTGCAGAATCCTGTATGAAAATTACTTAGAAGGAGATAAATGGAAATACGTTGTTACCCTTGATGAAGCATGGGTTTACCTAAATGATTGTAACAAAAAAAGGTCCATTTACTATCGTAAGCGTGGAGAAAAAAATTTCCAAACTTGGTGCCGAGAATGCAAAGAAAGCTTCAGTAAAGGCTTTATGATTGTCGCAGGTTTCTCTTACAATGGGAAATTAAAAATAAAAAAAACTGGAAAACAACGTTAAAATCAACTCATCATATTATCAGGAGAATTTTTTGCATCCAATATTTACAGAAGAAATTCCATTTTTTTTATTCCAACAATTTTCAGAGTATAAAACTGCATCAAGATAAAGCCAGCAGTCATACCTCGAAAACTACCACTGCATTCCTTGAAAAAATGATACATGTATTTTTCAACATATTCCTGAGAAGTCCCCTGTTGTTTCTCCTATGAACTATTGTGCCTTTGGTCCGCTGAAAAGAGCTCTCTCTAAGCGCAAACCCACTACTTGGGAAAGACTTTGGAAAGTTGTTGGACTTTGGAAAGTTGTGGAACAACAATGGCAAGCAGTACCTCTGGAAATGTTGCAAAAAACCCTTCTATCATGGAAAACATGATGCAGACTTATAGTTCAAAAACAAGGTTATCAGATGGAATATTTAAAAAAATAATCTTTACATTTTAAACATTAAAAAAATGGCTCCAAAATCGTTCTAAAAATGTGTAAACACCCTTTGTATACTCGCCAAGAAACTAGTTTCACTTACTGAGTAAATACATAATTTAATGTATTTTTGGTGTATTGGTTTAACTCCTGCCTCACTAAATTTTCGCCACAAGCCGCCGTCGCTGCACTATGCCGCCTTAGGGCAGTGGACTTGCAATTTCACGAAGAATTTGAAACTTTCCAAGGCCTAAGGAATAAACCCCGCTGAAGCGTCCACCTGGAAGGTCTTACATCCGGCTTTGGCGCCCAATGGCGTCAAAAAAAAGAACGCTTACCGAATAACTGTTCACTATAGTAGGCAGTTTATTTATTAGGCTCTAAGGGATTCGGAGAAAATGCAAGTCCACTGCCGTGTGTCGTGATGATAACACACCTTTCCATCGTGTCGTAGACCCGGTTTTTTACTCCCAATGCAACCGTAGAACGCGTGTCGTTTTTTGCCCAGAGTAGTTCGGAGTTCAGTTCCTTTGCCAGCAAATGTTCGGCTTGCTCAGAAAATTGTAGGCCAGGCACAGTATCACCTTTACTGCCGTCGCAATGTAAAAACACAAAATCATTGTTAGTCAACATGGTCACTGGTAAAATTGAAAATATGAAGGCAACAAGCACACAAAACTTATCACAGTTCTGAGCGAATATATTGATTAAATAGAGTGTCATTAAAAAACATGAAAACTGTCCAAATATCGTCTCAAAATATCCATTGAGCCGAGAGATAAATGTTTTGCTAGTTTGCTGTTGTAATAATATCTAACTTTTCCAAATAATCTTCCAAGCTTGTTGTAATATTCTCAGGACGTGGATGGTTACTGAAATTGCTGTTGTATGCTTCTGTTAAAAATTACGAAGTGCCACTGAAAGGCTGGTATTTTGCAATTTCTTCAAATTATTTTTACAATTGATGTTTCGAGGGAAGTCTTTTCAGATTGTGGGCTCATTCTCGGCGCTTTTCATAGCACTTGATTATACGAAGTAATGGTGTTACTCAAAAGCTGTCTTCTACGTTTCTTTCATCAGGGAATGGAAAATAACATCGAACATGGTTTTCCGGAATTCACCCTTAAGAATTTTGAGAATTGATTTCCTCTTTCACAAATAGGATATTAAGCAAGATCAGAACCTTCTTTGAAAAGATAAGGAAGATGAAAGAGGCACAGGTTGCCGTTGTCAAGTTAAACAATACTTGTTAGCAGCTATTGTTTTTGCTGCCCACATATCTATTGTGTGCGTCCAGCAGCTCAAGGCTAGCGTTCGCATGGAGACACGTACAAAAAGGACCGACAACGGCCCTCCACCTCCTCCTCCGGCCTACTTACATGGTACAAAAGAAAAAAGAAAGTGGTCAGGAAGTCTACAAAACCGTAGTTTATTTTTATACTACGGCAACTTAAAAAAAGGGAACTGGCAACACGGTGTACATACGGTTCAAGGAAAGACTTGTTCTGCGTTTATGGTAGGTTGGCTACAAAGGAATTAACATCGAGATGTCGCAACTGTAGCGTGTCGATACACAGCAGGCAGAATTATGAGGCGATATTCCGAAGAATCAGTGATTCCTTTCACTCATGAATCGAATGAGAGTTCCAGATGGAGTTAGTCAAGAAACTGTTTGTGTTTTCACGACGTAAGGATGACAATATTCAGGCCGGAGTCGACGAGAGGGTGGGCAGAAGGCTGCAGCCCAGGGACCCGGATGAAATCTAGGGGCCGGCGCTGGTAAGGTCCTATGCTGTGGGGGGGGTCCGGCCCAGTGAAGGGGTCATGGGGCCCCGCGTTGGCTCTTGGGGTCCCTGGGTCAGGCTGTTTCCATAGTTTCCTGAGTGATTCGGACATTTGCTGATAAGGGGATTTAAACCTGGATTTCGGTGTGCAACAGACGACTAGCATCCTACGCGCCCTCTGGTGCCATAGAACCCAAACCAAAAGATATATTTGATTTATATTAATGGATGGACATAAATATTCGCAAGTTAATCAGTGGTGCCCAGAATGACTCTTTTGAATTACTTGGTGCAACACCCGCAAAATAGTGCTGATCCCTGGAAGAAACCTTAACAATAGTGTATCTATGCAACAAGTTGTAACGCCGCATCCAATCTCGACTAACAAGACTTTCCTCTATAGTAATTCTAGCGAGGCTTTGTAAAAAGAATTGGAGTGTGTTCCAATTGCCAAATTGATGTAACATATTGTATATGCCTTGTTTACTGACGTACTATGCTACGGTCATCATGGTGGCCACATGTTCCGAATTAATTATTTTTAAATTTAAAATAATTGATAATAATATTTTGATATATTTTCTACATACATTCACTGGACACATAGTATTCATAGTATGACATCAAGAAACACGTTTTAAATGGTAATAATACTTGTTAAACCCTTTTTCATATTAATATAAATTTAATAATGAATATTATGAAGTTATATAAAGAAAGTCGAGAACATTATAATTGAATTTTTTTTTCCATGAAGCAAAGTTTTAAAACCTTTGTGAATTTATTGACTTTCATATAAATTTAACTCCTTCCTGTGGGATAGAAGAAGAAGAAGAAGAAGAAGAAGAGGTCCTCGTAATAAGCAATTGCTTTCTAATCTCCTCCATTTTTAACTTAATCATGTTAATATCCCCTTACTCTCAAAAATAAACAATTGTACCTTTAGAATCACATCGAAATAGATCTATCACCGGTAATTGTATATGAGTGGACCAATTTCTGTTATTAATATTATTAGATGTATCTCGGTTCGCTAGGATACAGTAAACACAGCTTTGTATCTCGCGGGTACCATAAGATATTTGGACCTTTATAATAGCTTCGTATCCCGGGTTTGAGTTGTTAAGCGACAGCTATTCAGATTCTCCGAAACATAATATAATCATTCAAGTAATGAACTTACAGCGAACTGTTCCAAAATGCCTCCATGCATTTGTGGACGGTATTTGGAATTACCACCGTCTTGCAATAATTCAATGCTAGTTCATAGCGACAACAATATGAATAGCGATAATAACGACAACAATGTGAATGGTGACAATAGCGACAACAATATGAATAGCGACAATAGTGACAACAGTGTGGATAGCAGCAACAGCAACAATAGTGACGACAGCGACAACAATATGAATAGCGACAACTGAAACAACAATATGAATAGGGACAACAGAAACAACAATATGAATAGTGACAACAGAAACAACAAATTAATATGCATATATATATATATGCAACATATAAATATTAAATTAAATGCATATTAATAGAATGCGTTTAATTTTAAAATATTTAACACATATATGTGGAAACTGATTATTTCATTCTTAAAACGACGAGATAGTTCGAGATTTTAAGAATTATATTTTTGTTTATATATTTTATTAGATGATACTCGCAAAGGAAGGAACGCTTTTTCGGCACCTAGTGGGAAACGAACTCTCAACCTCTTGATGTCCGGTCAAGTGCGCTTCCCACTGAGCTACAAGTGACGATAATCAAAGGGAAGAGAACTTGGCCGGATATGAAGTTGTTGTGGGTTCGACTTCTACGAGTCGCCGAGAAATCGTTCTTTTCTTTGCAAGTAACTTATCGTCTAGTGATAGATGTCATAGGCTATGATAAGAATTGTTGACTTTAATAGATACAGTCAAACTCGATTAATACGAGAAGGTAAGACTATGTAAAATTCCTCGTATTAGCCGTCACTCGAAAAGCCCGTGAAAGGAATAAAAATTTCAAACTACACACACGTAATAAAATAATTACCAGAATTAGCGTACATAATTTTCTTAGTGCAAGATTTACTTTATATCATTTAATAAACATAGAATTTTCAACCTTACCTATATGGGGTCTATTTTTATTACACTGTAAATAAATACACATATGGTCTCATTTCGCTTAATTTCACCTCAATAGTTATTGAAAAAATCAGTAAGTTTCGATTGTTTGCTTGGCATATTCATTTCTGCATCTCGTATATCGCGACGTTTTCTTTTCCTCCGTTTTCGTCGGAAAAGACAAACAAATGGCATGGAAAAGGGAAAAAGGGCGTTTTTGTTTAATGTGATATGTTGCGATTACTAATCGATACGTAATGCTCTTCTTAATCCCTTATTAATTACCATTTCTTATATCGATTTATTATCATCATCGATTTATTGTTTATCATTCCTTATATCGATTTATTGTTTATCATTCCTTATATCGATTTATTTTTTATCATTCTTTATATCGATTTATTATTATCATGGATTTATTGTTTACCATTCCTTATATTGATTTATTATTATCATGGATTTATTGTTTACCATTCCTTATATCGATTTATTACTGTCATCGATTTTTTGCTTATCATTCCTTATATCGACTTATTGTTTGTCATTCTTTATATCGATTTATTGTTTATCATTCCGTATATCGATTTATTGTTTATCATTCTTTATATCGATTTATTATTTATCATTCCGTATATCGATTTATTGTTTATCATTCCTGATATCGATATATTGTTTGCCATTCCTTATATCTATGTCATAATGCACAAATATTTTAAGTGCAAAAATTGTCGAGAAAACACAGCTTGCACCTTTCAAGAACGTAGCTAGATGATTCTGACCCCGGGAAAACCCGTCCAGATTGCGCCCCTAGTCACGGACATATTTTCTCTTGTGAGTTATTTCAATTGATTTTACGCCCCTGGTGTGGACCTTCCTCGCCACCCACTAGCTACGGCCCTGACAACTTTAGATCAAATTAATGAATTTTGCAGCAAATTTTTAAATGGGATAAAGCTCCACCGCATTTCAAAATTTCTGTAACAGCAAAGCTAAAGATGCAGAAAACGATGGTAATGGTTGTGGGTCGTCGATATATTATAATTTGCTTTTCAATCTGTTCCGAAAAAATTAGGATTAGACATTGTTGTTGTTCCTTCCTTTTCAACTCATCAAATATTTGCCTGTGAGGTCCTGATGATTGGGCGGCCAAACGGGTGGGTTTGATACTGAGTTTTATCATAGAATTGTACTCAATTTTGTTCTTCAAAGTCTGTGCAATCCGAAAGGCTTCGCCAAATGTTTTCCATGTTCATGTTGTGGTTCTGTTGCTTCATTTTCTTCCTCATCCTCCTCTTTCTCAGTCTCTGGCTTGATAATTTTTCCCAATTCCTCATTCAACACTTCTCAATGTTCACTACAACGAGCAGGGAAGATATTCCGCCATGTTCCTGATAATAACCGGCAATTTGAAGCTTATGAATTATAGATGTGCCAGTTCGTTCATTAAACGAGTCAAGGAACAATTCTGCCCATCTATTACAAACGAACAGACTCATTCTTTGATTGGGTCATTGAGTCTGTTCGTTTGTAATAGATGGGCAGAATTGTTCCTTGACTCGTTTAATGAACGAACTGGCACATCTATAATTCATAAGATTCAAATTGCCGGTTATTATCAGGAACATGGCATAACCAAAAATCGTTTGGCTATTATGAATCGCTCATTTCTAAAATCTTCCATCAAACATTTTCGGGACTTGGTAAACCGCAGATAAGGGGACTCTACGCATGGGTGCCCATATGGAGGGTAGAGGGGGCTCAAGCCCCCCCTAGCCGTTTAAAAATTTGATTTGCCCGAACCTGCTATGCATTTACTTTCAAAAGTTTTACAGTCACATTTTAAAATAAGGTACTTTTTAGCTCATTACTAATTGTCAAGCAGTATCAATTATTTTTGTAGCGTTTTGCTATCTTGTACATTCACTAAAATTCTTGATAGCTTTGAGAAGGAGGTAATAATTTTTCTAAGCCCCTCCCTAGAAATACTTGTTAATTTTTATCAGCCAGGCCCCCTAGAAATACTCGTTCATTTTTCTCAGCCAGGCCCCCTAGAAGTACTCGTAGGTCGCCCATGACCCTACTGTAATTAAAAAAACAGGGTAGCACCTAGAAATTTTCATTCTGAAGGCAAAGATACGAAATGCTCCCTTTCCCCTATTAAAAAATGTGTTTTTTTAACACATTTCTGGCACGTAGTGGGAAGTACTAAAAATATAATTCATGTGTTTGCACTTTAATGTAGCGTTGGCCACATTCAGCTCATTGATTTACTTAATGCTTCCCAAGTATTACTCTTAGTTTAAAATTAAACTCATTAAATCACATGTCAAACCAATTTTTTAAAAAAATAACTTTACAGTAGATTCGCATTTTAGTATTAGAGATATTCGAATCTATTGTATTTTTTTAGAAACAAAATGCTTGGGAAACAAAATACTACATTGAAAGGTTTTGAATGCAGTAGCCAATTACGCAGTAGATTCTCACAATCCAATCACTTTTTTGAGGAACCATACTTTCAAAATTTTTCGGCCATCACTTTCTACAAATCTCAAAAATCTTCTTCCATTACGTAGTCTAGATCTATCTTCAATGGAATTATATATGATCTTTAATTCGACCAATTATCATCATATTCGATGATGTGATTGGTATTGTACATATAATGCCCGATCTTGTCTGCACTTATTGACCAAGATGGTGGGTTATTATAAGCGATCATCAAAAATGCTCGGTCCTCTTTCCATTTTTTTGAAAATTTCCTGAAATTTGTTCTTCGTAGTTTGAAATTTCAACTATTCATCATGTTCATGCTGGATCTCTTTATCTGCTCTTTGAAAAGGTTTTGGAATTTCTTCGAGGGAATGTAGTTGGAATATCTTCTCCATTGCCTCTTTTACCATTTGAACTATCATCATCATCATCGTCGTCGTCTTGTTGTTGTTGTTCTTCTTCTTCTTCTTCTCCTTCTTCCTCCTCCTCTTCTTCTTCGTCGTCGCATGTTCTTCTCGATTTCCTTTTCAAGAGATAGGGTACCCGACTGATTTTCTATTTCTTGATGTTGCGTAGCAGTTACAACCACTTTCTTCAATCTCCTTGCAACTTGCTTTGCATTATCTTCACAATTGCGTTTTCTCTTCTTTCTGTATTCACAACCATACGAGCCCCGTTCACTTTTTCTTTTTAGTCATAACCAAAGTTCAAAACTCTCTGATTATTTATTGTTCCAAATTGTGCAGATCACATTTTTATAAATCGTTCATAATACAATCCCGAGAAATGGCCAAGGAATTACATTTATGTTAAATAGTTAATGAAGGTAAAAAAAAAATTGTTAAGAATGACAAGGCTACGCATGGTGGCCTATATATATAGTGAT
Source organism: Dysdera silvatica (assembly GCA_006491805.2). NCBI lineage: Eukaryota > Metazoa > Arthropoda > Arachnida > Araneae > Dysderidae > Dysdera > Dysdera silvatica. Next base: position 50,809,281 of record QLNU02003225.1, on the reverse strand, counting down.
TGGCGCACTCATCACTGAGAAACTATTACATACATATCTAATGTACTTATGGCAAATTATTCCCTGGAATATAGACTACTGCAAATTTCTCTTCACCATATTCAGACCAACCTGTATATTTTAAATACAAAGTAAATTTGAAAAATAAGCATCAGAACCATGATCTTGAAAACGTATATCAATTCCAAACCGCATTTAACTGCACAACACGTATGCTTCCAAAATCAGAAATATTACTAAATATAAGTGAATCCCATCCTAGACATTTACTCAAATAGATAAATTACTAAAACGTGCATTAATATAAATATCACACAAGAATAAAGATTTTTTGACTCATTCCTGTACAGAATGATTGAAAACAAAAACGCTGCTGCAATTATATTTTACCATTAGTCGCAGGATTATACTTTTCAATAGAAAAAGTCACAAGCAGGGGGATTGTAATTCCCCATTGAGCATATAAACCACCCCGCTTAAGAAATTTCTGCGTATGCCTATGGGAAAAGTGCTCTATGTAACAATGTTGAATACGTTATATTTTACAAGTGATGTTGTACGAATATAACACAACAATCAAATATAGAAATAAGGAAGTTGGCTTTTTGTACGGGCTCTCTGTATTCTAAAGCAACGGCCAATTGGGAAAATACAGGGTCAGCCAGAAGTCAGCAAAAACTTCAGGAAAAAAGAAAGAAAGAAAAATTGTCTCATTGAAGTTAATTTTCACGATGAGTCTTGTCAGGATGAACATGGGGGGAGAGGGTTGCTTGCTTTTCTTTTTTAAAACAGGAAAAAAATTAGTTCAAAACTTACGAATGGGTGGTGCTTTAACCATACGAAAGACAATGAAAATGACCATTGTGTATTCAATTTGTGTATCACACCAACAAGCGTTCGACATTAACTTTAACCTAAAGTATGAAACAATTCAGGCGAGTAAAGATGCCCATGACTAAACAGTCCAGCATATCCTGATGGATATGAACCCACTGGAGCTAGTGTTCCATCCTGAAGAAACGTTGAGCAAGTCGTGCCATCTTTAGGAGAACGGACGTGATGCTTACAGCAACAAACATTTATGCAACTTGGAGAGCCAGTTCAGAGCTGACGATGGGAAGGGAAGCAAGGGCTGCCGCCTGGGGGGGAGCCCGGATGAAGACTAGGGGGCCCACATTGGCAAAAACCTATGCTGTGGGGGGGGGTCCGGCCCTGAGAAAAAAATATATGCCACTGCCAAGGAAAAGGGTGATGGGGGCCGGTCGAAGCGAGCCGGAGGGAGCTGCGTTGGCTCTTGGGATCCCTGCACCAGTTAACATCGGAGTTCAAGTAAAGACATTTCTAATCAACATTATTGTTATCAGTGGGCACTGCAAGATATCCCGCGACCTCCTCAATTTCTACATTTAACATGGATTGATTAATTCTGGTTATGTGGGTATTTATAGTGTCGAATTTATTAGTCAAGCCCTTCAACATTGTCTGAATTAACAGAGGCCATTCAGCATGAGGTGAGTCTCTTTTATACGGATATCCTGCACTCTAATTTGATGAGCGCTACCACTCGCTTAAATTGTGTCATACCTTGTGGTAGAGGACATGTTGAACGCTTTCTGGTGTAATACACAAATTGAACACATAGTAGCAATTTTCATTGTCTTCAAAATACGTAAAGCGACACCTATCGGTGAGTTTTGAATTGAAATTTCTTGTCCTGTATACAGGAAATTATAAACCCCATCTTATCTATACCTATCATGTAAGCTACATTTCAAAGCGATGATTTTCTTCCTCTTTCTTTTTCATGAATTTGTAAAGTCGTTACGGATTTTTGACTCACCCTGTATATTGTGCGTGAATTGTCAAAGTGTGAAAAGGGCATTTCCAGAGTGGGAAAAATGGGACAGCACTTTGATTAAAATCTGAGATTATGTGCCGTTCAAAACGAGTTCATGTGCATGAGCTGTTGACTGACCATACTGGAATTCATTGTAGTCGAAATTGCTAATTTAAGTTGTTATTTATATATTTTTAATTCTACCACATGACGTGTGTCTATACTCGCGGCAAAGCTAACCTAGTACAGTGACAAGGCGTAGAGAAGTATGATTTCGCCAGTGCAATATAGTTCGCCCTTTCTTACGTTAAGAGAGTTAATAGAAGATACATTTCGTACATAAAACATTAAAATTATGCTAAAATACATAAAACATAGGCATATTGGTGCAAATAAAATCTTGTATTCATTAAATTCAGGAAAAAGACTCATTATAGGAAACGCTGACGTCATTCAAGTAATTAACCATTCAGAGGACCTTGTTCGCTTGGCGGTAAATTTGGCTCGTAAAATTTTGGCAACCGCGTTTTTCTGCATTCCAAATTAGGAGATAAATAGCCTAATAATGTTGAGGGCTATCTCATTTTTCGCCAATTGGCGAATGAATACTCGTTGCATGAGAGTGAATCGGTCGCTGTAGCCTTAACAGTGTATCAGATTAGCTTTGCCGCGAGTATAGAAATAAAATACACTTCCAGGTTGCCTCACTTGGCGCCCTATTCAACTTTTAACCTGAACCAATTACCTCATTTGGCACATGCCTGGCACGACCCCGTAAAAAATAAAAATTTCGGAAATTTAGCTCGTAAAGATGAAGCCCGCAATGCGAACAGTTGCATGTAAGATTATAAAACGAAGGGTCAAATTTTAAATGTTTCCCGAGGAATTTAATTTAATTATCATGTTAAATAGGCAAAATAGTTTCAATAAAAACAAGAACTTTATGCATTTTTTATTAAAATTATATACAGTATAATCTCTATTATCCGCTTTTAGAAATGTGCTAAACATATTTTAAAAAAATAGACCAATCGATGGCGCTAACTTAAAAATAAATTTCAGTACTACAATTCTTTTATAATGTATATTTTAATAAATTACACCCAAAAAGATACGTACCGTTTTGCAATACCAAAAGAAACAATACGATGCATATCAATATGAAATCATTATACCTTTTTAAAACAACAAATGGCGTTCGTTTAAGAATATTGAATTTTTTTTTATTTTTGTAATTATCAAACACGCTTTAATAATTTTAATTTCTATTCCTTCTAAGGATGATTATATTAATTAAAATTACGTATTTCATATGTATTATGTTTACCTTAGCAAAAAACAGGTTTTTAAGCCGTTATGAACATGTCGAAGTTTAAGTATAGGTCCATGCCATATCCAGTGATACAATTTTGAATAAATTTTTTGCCTCATGTTTTTCAATTTTCTTAAACTTATATGCGCTTGTTTAATGGCCTAAACTTAGTTTAAATCTAAAATTTGAATTTTTTTTTATCTCATCACGTTTTCTAGTTATGATGGTTTGAATTTGCCAAAAATAGGAAACTTTGGCCTTACCTGACTGCATTAAAACCAAAAAATCTCATTCCAGAATTGAGATATTTCAAAAACAAAAATACCATTATCTTCAGAATTTCATAGACTTTAATATGGTATGCGACATGATGACTTACTTTTAAATTTTCAAATTAATTTTAAAATTAAAGTATTAAAAAGTTATAAAAAAAATAATATGAGAAAAAATTCAAAAAAATTATACGACTTAATTCTCATTTCTAAAACTTCCCTGAAAAAATAATTCTTTTATAGAAATATGTCAATAAATTCTCATAAACTAAAATAGCGGATTTTTTTTTAAATACTGGTAAATGTTTTGGGTCTCTTTATTAAAATGTATTGGAGATGGCTCACTCCTCACCTCCACCCCGGGCCCATATAACTCTAAACCTTTAGGTTTAGTTTTAAATAGTAAATAAAGTTAATAATTAGATAAATAGTAAGTAATGCTTCGCGCTATAGGATTAATGACTTTATAGTACGAAGGTTCTTTAGTCTTAAAATATATTGTTCGTTATATAGGTTTTCATTAGAAAAGGAAAATTTATAGAATTGTGATGAGATCTGCAATATTGTACGAGGAGGAGATTTGACCAATTACAAGAGCGCATGGAAGGAGAGTGGAAGTGGCTGAGATGAAAATGCTGAGGTGGATGAATGGTGTTCCAAGGAAGGATAAAATAAGGAATAGCGTATTTATAGAGGTACGCTCAAGGTGGGACCCCATGGGAAGAACATTACAGGAATATAGGTTGGGCATATGGAGCAAAGAAATGAGGAGGAATATGTGGGAAAGGTAATGGATAGGCTCTTGGTAATGGGTAAGAGGAAGAGGGGAGGACCACGGCTGAGATGGAAGGACAGAGTGACGGAAGATCTAGAAGAGTATGGATGGAGTAGAGAAGAGGCATTGGATAGAAAATTGTGGAAAGGAAGATTAAAAGACCATAACGCTGACCCCATATAAAACATGGGAAAATGGCAAAGTGAAAGGAGAAGATACGTTTCATTACAAAAAGTTCTTTATAACGAGGTTTATCGTATCGGACTTGGTAAAAGTCTCAAATCGCAAGAACTTGCAGGATTTGAAGGCAAAAACTCTTTCTAAAATTATTTACATGTGTATCATTTTATTATATTTATATAAAACTCTCCACAAAAGAAAGCTATACTTTTTATAGAGAAACTTTTGTGTCTGGGAAAATGTTATAAAATATATACAGAGTGTATCAGTACCAGGGTTACAAACTTCAAGGGGTCATAGTACTCATCAAGGTGAACGATAATTGTCATAGAATCTAAAGTCGCAAACCACCCACAGCGCCAGTTCTAAAATCGTCCAGCATGCACAAATATTTACAACCAGTGAATGAGAAGCGCAATATGCGTTGTCCTAATCAGCTGACCTGAGTAGTATCTGGCGCTCTTCACGCACTGTTTGTAAATATTTGTGTATGCTGAACGGTTTTAGAACTGGCGCTGTGGATGGTTTGCGACCTTAGGTTCTATGACAAATATCGATGGGTACTATGACCCCTTGCAGTTTGTAACCTTGGTGACACCCTGTATAAACATTTTTTGAGTAAAATATATACCAACTCCATTTAAATTTCTTTAAAGATCTTATTTCTGGAATATATATATTTTTTTTAGATTCTGCTTAAATTAGAAGAATTTGTGAAAATATGATTGTGGGTTTTTTTTTAGATTTGCGGTAGCTCTTTGCCGCCATCTGTTAAAGATCAGCACGGCTTCGATACCTAGATCTGACGACACGGCCCTCAGCCGCGCCTATTCTCTGTCCCCTCCTCCTCTGTCCTTCTGGCCCCCTTTCCTCCTCACCTCCGACTACTTCAAATGCATCAATCCTCATTCATCCTGCCGCTCCTGTGGGTCACCGCATCAATCCTGTGGAAATCGGGAATGTCCAGTCCTCTAACGAGCAGTCCACAGGTAGGTGGTCTTTATGTAACAACCAGTTAAATATCTATAATCACTTATTTGATAATAATATTAAAAATTACTGTTAAATTAATTTAATATTAAAAATTGTTATATCGAATAGTTGATTATAGAATAATAAATTTTTATAATCAATTATTCAACTGGTTTACCGGTTATTAGTAAATCATTAGAACTTAAATCGGTCAAGAAATTATTATATTCTTTGTTATTGATTTCGTAGACGATTTTAGTCTGTATTAATTGCGGTCATACCCACTCAGCCGTTTTACCTCATTACAATCCACTCCCTATGTGAGTTTATATCAATAGGATTGCAGAATCGCATGCATCATTGCAGGAACATATGTCTGTTCAATTTTCCACTACAGCGATTATATGATTCTCCAGATTAGTAGCTCATATATTTCAGTAACACCTATGCAAGGGTTCTACGAGGAAACTCGTATATAAGGGTTCCCGGAAATCGAAAAGTTATAATAATAAAAGTTATAATAATAATAGTTAATTAATTATAATAATAGTTAATTA
>QLNU02003225.1:50793071-50803276 GCA_006491805.2 Dysdera silvatica | reverse complement strand
TGTAATACTATCTACTACTATATCCTACTATATACTACAATTTACTATATAATACTATCTACTACTATATCCTACTATATAATACTATCTACTACTATATCCTACTATATAATACTATCTACTACTATATACTACAATTTACTATGTAATACTATCTACTGCTGTATCCTACTATATACTATAATTTACTATGTAATACTATCTACTATATCCTACTATATACTACAATTTACTATGTAATACTATCTACTATATACTACAATTTACTATGTAATACTATTTACTATATCCCACTATATACTACAATTTACTATATCCCACTATATACTATATCCAACTACATACTACAATTTACTGTGTAATACTATCTACTATATACTACAATTTACTATGTAATACTATTTACTACTACTATCTACTATATCCTGCAATTTACTATGTAATACTATCTACCACTATCTACTATATCCTACAGTTTACTATGTAATACTATCTACTATTATATACTGCTATCTGGATAAAGGTCTCTACAAGTGTTTCCATTTTTTTATATGAGAGATTGAAAACACACATACATCGTTTAAGATGTTTTCAATCCTGCATATAAAGGAGTTTACTTCGGAAAAAAAGCTTTATATAAGCTATTTTGTTTTCAAATACTATCCTCTATACATTCTAATTTGTAAAATATATTGCTTGTGTGTAAATGTTGGTGCGATATGGTTGGGTATATAAATACATACGATTGCGAGTAACTGTTGAATGATATAACTTCCTTGTTTAAAAAAATACGGATACCACGCTTGAACAGCGCTATGGAGGCTTCATGATGATGCTTGTCTGCTTTGTACGTGTAGGCATTTTAGGAAGCAACGAAATATTAATAGCAATGAAATGTTGAGAATACAAAGTACTTGTTTAAGATTCCTCAAACTCCAAGTCTTACACACCATTGAAAACACAACAGAAAAAACGTGAGACAGCCTTAGTGGCCCATGGATCTGCTTACAAGGAAATAGAACCAGTGGATATAAAGATACCATGAAGGTAAACATGGTCATGTTGTCCTCGGAAGTCATCCAGTAAACATGAGCAGCATCCTAAAAATGGTAACTCATGGAAACTCATTAAGCAAAAACAGAATACTGCGTTTTAAGTTCATAAAGTTTTGCGTTCTCAACAGCAGTTATGCAACATGAATGCAATTGCTAGTACAGGTCATAAATGTCTTCAGGTCACAGTGGAGATGGGTGATTTAATAGTACAGATCTCTTTGTAAGAAGATCAACACAAGACACTCTCACGTTCCCTACACTAGAGTTTACTTTTATGTAAATGCCTTAATATCTCTAGGTTCCATAAATCCTATAAAAGGAGGCACCGGGTAACTGTCCTATTAATGCTTGTCTTAATTCTGTGCTTTGGTAATAAATGTCGAGTGCAATTGCAGAAATATTGTGGCATTCATAGTAGACATAAAAGTAAGTGCTAATGTATGTTTTTAGATGAAGATAAAACATGGAATATTCCTTATATAGAGGTCAGTTTTGTAAACATATGGTGAAGGATAGACTACAGAGTATGTGTCACCTTGTACGACACATTATTCTCAAGCTTTCATTTTGTGTGCTTGAATTCAACATATTTCTTTTTTACTAAATCCTTTAAGAATCCACTTTCTACTTTTTTAAGAGCCCATAGATTCTATGCTTAAAAACATGTTGCCCAAAATAAGGCCCGCTTGCCAAATGTGACCTTCCAGACTTTTTTTTGCGACACACAGACGGGATTAAAAAAAATCCCTGTTGTAAGATATTATTACTCTTCACAGGGATAACACAGTTGCCAAATAATGGTCAACACAGAAAAGCCTCCGGGGCGAGATTTTTGTGAGTTTTCGTGAAGGAATAGTTAGTTACACTTGAAAATTTCGACGCACACGTTTATTAGCTCATACTAGAGCTTATTTGTTTTGGAGAAAAAGAGACGCTTTCCCCATCCTGGATTCGAACCAGGGTCCCTCCGTCTTGCCCGGAGTGTCTTGGACCGCTAGACGAATGAGGACAGGAAACAACGCTCTCTTTCTCCATATATAAGGATGTAAGATATTATTACCGTTATTATATTATTCCGCTCTACTCTTAGGATCTCGGCGTTTGGATTCCTACTTTTTTTTTTGTCCATATGTCATAATGCGATCTCGTAAACATGCTTTGGGAACCTACAGGCGTCTACAAGAATATCACGGTTAGACGGTCCACCTCCTTTAGGGGCCCTGTGCTATCTTTTCAGCCTAGGGCCCATATAAATCTTAACCCAGCACTGAGAACCGATATGGCACCAGAATACCCTATAGAAATATTAAGGCACTTAATTCAAAAAGTTTACACAGTACCGCTTAAAAATTTAGTTGCATTGTAGCTCCAAAGAGTAGAATGTGCTGCAGTACTCGCATTTCTTGGCTCATGGTCAACTTGAGATCAGAACTTGATACTAGACATGACGCGGTAGCCATGTTTAACGTCTTTGGTTCCACCAAGTTTGACTTCCAAGAAAGCCTAGTAGTATGTAAAGACACCATGTGGTGATTTTGTCGCCTAGCGTAGTGCCCCTGTGTTAAAATGGCTGACAAATATCCGCCTTTATCTGGTAGATTAAACCGTCGAACACTGGAAAGCAATTCCATAAACAAAAATGGCAGCCATTGAGGAAGAAATACATTAGACTAATAGGGACATTTCACTCACTAGGAATCGAAATATTCGGCCAATATTTAAATATTATAACAGTATCAAATGTCTAAATGGTAATTTTTTAACATATAAAATACAAAACGTGTGGATGGAAGGACTAGAAAAAATATTTTCATACCAGAGAAGGGGCAGAAAAAAAAAGAAAGATTGAACTTCCTTCTCCACGGATGTTGATTGTTCTTCTTGATATTATCGGAATGCTCGTGCGTCGTCACCTGACCTGTCCTCGCTATTTTTCAACGGACAATTGGCAACAGATATCGTGTCCTACATTCTGTAGAGTCGTCATCACACAATTGCTTTGTCATATCTCAATTGTTCGTCTGTCATCATTTTCTAAATCGGTGTCATTTCTGAAGGACTCTTTCTGCGAACTTTCAATTTCTTTATATACTTTCGATTATTGTCTGGTATCGGAAAATCACATTGCAAAACACTAGAGGAAATTGTTTTTATGTTTATAAATAAATACATAAATTTGGACATAAAATACTAAAGGTGACATGTACATTTTTGGAAGCTTTGTTGAACAAGAAAAAACTGTAAGTCTCTGAAAAGATATTATTATAGATAAACACAAGGAATATCTCTAAAAACGTATCTCACTACCTTGACACTAGATTTAACAATGGTGCAAAAAGGCAAGAGTGGATGATAGATGTACCTGGAGATTTAAGAACTGACAATAAAGAATTTGATGAAATCACCAAACATAAAGGTTTTCAAATTGAAGTCGAAAGGTTATAGCAGAAGGAGAAAACACGGGAATTGCCAATATAGTAGTAGAAGCATTAGATGCAATACCAACTAATCTTTCAATGTAAACTTCACCTGAAAACTATGGGATTAGAAAGGATTACAACAAATCAACTTCGAAAGGCCGCCTTACTTAGAGCTGCCCACACCCTACAAAAGTACTCAAGATATCACAGGCCTTAAGAGGACCTCTTATAATTAGAGATGATACTGTTGATATCAGAAGGAGAGAACAACTCCAGTTGTTAAAATCGTGATGGATTATGCATATAGAAGATACAATCCAGTTTCTTTAAAGATAACAATATCATTTTTTTAAAGATATCAATCCAATTACTGTAAAGATAAAAATCCAATTTCTTTGAAGATAACAATCATATGTTATTGAGGATAACAATCATGTGTTATTAAAGATAGCAATCGTGTGTTATTAAAGATAGCAATCGTGTGTTGTTAAAGATAGCAATCGTGTGTTGTTAAAGATAGCAATCGTGTGTTATTAAAGATAACAATCATGTGTTATTAAATGTAAAAATCATGTGTTATTAAAGATAACAATCATATGTTATTAAAGATAATCCAATTTCTTTAAAGACAGCAATCCAATTCCTTCAAAAATAACAATCCAATTCCTTCAAAGATAACAATCCAATTCCTTCAATGATAACAATCCAATTTCTTCAATTTTTAACAATCCAATTCCTTCAACAACGACAATCCAATTTCTTTAAAAATAAAAATCATATATCATTACAGATAATCCCATTTCTTAAAAAATAACAATCATGTGTTATTAAAAATAACAATCCAATTTCTTTGAAGATATATAATAATTATACCAATAAAACATACTGACTGTAACTAGAAACAAACTATTTGCTATTTTCAAAACATATTTCCATAAAAATGGTTTTCGTGGGTTGCTGAAAAGATTTCAATCTGAATTGATAACAATCATAATCATTTGGCGAATTATTAATGAAGATAGAAATGATAATTCTAAAGTTAATGTCGGAGTTATCGATGCGTAGCCACCGCTGTAAAAGAAATTTTTACCATAACTCTTTGTTGTACAAATAAAAGACAATGCACTACCTTTTGTCAAATGGCCTTCGCATTCACCTATCCGTCTTTATATTTTTCTTTTTTTCTTCTTCGAAATAAAATACGCAGAAATAGTTCCGAAGAGAGGGGATTATAAACCGATATTCGCTTTCTTCTTTTTATTGTCTTCATTGATTTTTTATAGATTATTATAAATTATTATAGAAGATTCATGTATATATATAGAGAGAGAAAAGTATTCAAACACGGGCCTTACCCTATTCACAAAACTATAATTATTGTATCTTATAATAATGCAAAATAGGTAAAAATAACTGCTTTCCTACTCCAACGTACTCCACTATTTTCCGTCGCATTTAAGGGAGAAGGTCGACGGGCTTTGAAACGGGGGATGGTGGGGCACAAAAAAAATTGATGTTACCAGGACGCCTCCCATCTTCACCCCGTCTTGGTTCTAAGCTCGATACCGGAATTAAACGTCGTCTTTTTCGCCCTTTAAAAATACTAGTTTTAACTATTATTAAATGTTCTGAAGAGCAATGATATGTCTGTTATATTTTTAAAGAATAGTTATCTATTATATGTATAAAGAAAAATGCCATCTACCTATTATATGTATAGAGAACAATATCATCTTCCTATTATATGTATAAAGAGGAATATGATCTACCTATTATATGTATGGAGAACAATATGATCTACCTATTATATGTATGAACAACAATATGATCTACCTATTATATGTATGAACAACAATATGATCTACCTATTGTATGTATAGAGAACAATATGATCTACCTATTGTATGTATAGAGAACAATATCATCAACTAAATATATGTATAGAGAACAATATCATCTACCTATTATATGTATAGAGAACAATATCATCTACCTATTATAGGTATAGAGAACAATATCATCTACCTATTACAGATTTAGAAAGCATTATGTTTATTATATAGTTCGAAACAATTATATATTTATTGCACAGATCGAAATCAATTATATATTTATTAATAAATCGAAAACGATTATCCACTGAGTATATGTATGTATATATATATATATATATATAGGGAATAATTACCTATTTAAAATGATTTGTTTTGTAAATTTACTTCTCATGCTTTTTTAAAACGATTTGTGGGGAAGTTAATCAAAAAATTAATCAAAATTAATCAATTAACCAAACAAATTAAGCTCAACATCCACTATTTGGTTCAAACTAAACTACCTGATTAATACATTTATTATAAATTTAAATAGTATTGTCATTTTGAGTGCCAGCACAATTATAATGAAATTTATTGGTAATTGACCACGAATGGTGCAATATGTGAAGCCTCAAGGGATATGCCCTTTTCAGCAGCGTCTCTGTGGTTAAGTTAGCAGAACACTTGGGTTCCAATCAGGGGCGGACTGGGTCCTCTCAAAGGGCGCATACCTTGGATTATCAGAGGGCGCGAGTCCTATAGCCCATGAGGGTGCACCTGCTCAGGGGTCGGTTGGTCGGCAGCCCAATCCGCCCCTGGTTCCAATCAAGAGGTCGCAAAATCGAGTCTAGCCTCTGACGAATCCAGTGATGTAATAAAAGAAGAAACGAAACAAATTCAGTCAGCATAAAACAACGTTATTTAAGGGCAATTAAAAAATACAGAAAGAAAATGAAAAATTCAAAATTAAAGACTTTTTGAAATTCATGACAATATTCAAAGTTTAACACATCAAAAATTAAAGAAATTTAAATGCTTAAATTTAAAATAATCAAAATTTATGACATTCAAAATTCACGAGATTTAAAATACTAAATATTCCTTACATCCAGAATTCAATAAATTTAAACTTTTTTACCAGACATTGCTAAGGAGAAAAAGCAAGAAAATCAAAGTTAAAAAGCCAGAACAGAAAAGACTTGAGCAATATCCAAGATAAAGAGCATTTAAACTCGTTTCATAACATGTAGTAGTACACAATATTTCATAAAATTTTTAGTATTTTTCAAACCGTGATAGATGCTTGCTGCTGTTGTTTACATAACCTTTCCGAAAACAACACATATTAAAAAAATAGGTTAATGTAAAAACATACATAAAGTAGATCAGCGCCGTTAAATGCAAGAGCGAAAACAAGACACGCTATTATTGCAAATTGATTTATTGAAGCAAATAGTTTTTTAGAGAATAATATAATTCAGTTTTCAATAATCGGAAATTATTTTACAATCATGGGAAAGAGAGAGAGAAAGAGAGGGAAGGAGGGAGAGAGAGAGAGAATAAATTATGTAAGATTTGCCATTATCTAACATTATGCAATCCAGCCACTCTAGATTAAACATGTTGTTCGCGCAACTCGTTAAATAAAGAGTAATAGAATTTTAAAGGTAAAATGAGTCAATCAATATATTTATTAAAATTCATCTTTCTTTCATTTTTTAATTTCTTAAATTTTTAATTTACAATAATTTATTATATTTTTTAATTTACAATAATTTATTATATTTTTTAATTACAATAATTTATTATATTTTTTTAATTTACAATAATTTATTATATTTTTAATTTCTATATATAATTTTTAATTTACAATAATTTATTATATTTTTAATTTACAATAATTTATTATATTTTTTAATTTACAATAATTTATTATATTTTTTAATTTTACAATAATTTATTATATTCTTTTTAATTTACAATAATTTATTACTAAAATTATTTACCGAAACTCTTTTATGCATACTTAGATACTGTAAATTAGCGTTATATTAGTAGTTTAACCGGAGACAGAGAACCAGTGGCGCCAGGGGCGAACTGGGCCGTCGGTGCGCCCTCATGGGCAATATGACTCGCGCTTCCCAATGGTCAAGGACCCGCACTTCCGAATGGGCAAGGACTCGCGCCCTCCGAAAATCCAAGGTATGCGCCCTTTGAGAAGACCCAGTCCGCCCCTGTGGCGCCTATATAAGTGGTCCTAAATGGAGAGCTAAGAAAAATCCTTACCTGTTCTTCAAGACTGTTAAATATTTAATAAATGTACAAGATATTAAAGTACTACAAAAATAATTGTCACTGCGTGGTAATTAGTAATGAGCTAAAAGGCATGCCCGTATCGGATTGGGAAGTGGGCGGGGGGGGTCGGGAACTTGGAGATTGGTCCCACGAAACTAAATTTTTAATGGGACTTGGCTACGGCCTTGCGTGCTGTGATTTTATCGATGCATGCTGTAAAAATTTTCAACCCCCCCCGAAATTAAATTCTCTCTACAGTCTTTCTAAAACATACCTTATTTTAAAATGTGACTGTAAAACTTTTGGAAGTAAATGCATAACAGAATCTGGCAAACCAAATTTTTAAACAACGGTTAGGCAGGGGCTCCAGCCCCTCCTTGCCCTCCTTCCTATGGCGCGCCTATGCCGAGAAAAAAGTCGATCTAAAACAGTTTGACGAGTCTCGATCCTCCTTATTTTTTTTTAGCTGGCACACTTCGATATTCAGCTGCATAAAACAAGCGCAACAAAGGCCATTGAAAGGAGCATCAATTTCCACGGGCTTCGTTAGCGAGGGACAGGGGGAACCCGTCCCCCCATGTTTATATTAGGGTTCCAGGTTCCCCTCCAATTTCAAACAAAATGCCTTCTACTGGTATATTGTCCCCCCGCCCCCAATATTTTTATGTCGTCGGCGCCCATGTCAATTTCCATTGCATAATGCAAATATTTTAAAGTTGGTGGACGACCGAATTTGTTAATTGAATGCCAGAAACTTGTCGAAGACAAAGAAACTATCCTCAGACAAGATAGCCAGATGAAATAAGGAAAGAGGTCGAAATAATGCGGAGGCTACAAACGTGGATAGGAGAGAATTGAGGATACCTTCATCCAGTTTTGTAGACGATCAACAATGGTCGAACACTTCAAGAATTAGAAGGAAAAAAAAATTCTAATCTTTATTTACCTTTCAAAACGATAAAGAGACGAAGCCTCGTTAACTAATGAAAAAGACATACATAATATAAATTCGACTTTAGAAATGCGTTTTGTATCAGGAAATAGCTATAGGTTAAAATAACACCCCGCTTAAATGGAGTTACTGAAGGAAAGAATAACTTTCCATACTCTTTTCTTTCTTTTCCACTCAAAATTAGGCTTCCTCAATCAAAATTTTGTTCTCTGTTTTATTAATCAAACTTTTGTTTCCTCCCTGTTTTTGGATAACCGTAACATGAGCCATAGTAAATTTCCCATTTAACATCTGGCAACTTCTCATAAGTTGTTTGCAATCATCCTGAAGAAGGTGGATCCATTGTCCTCCGAAAACGTTTGATTTTTAAATAAATTTTAACTGAATTTTTAAAAAACGTTGTCGCTCAAAATTGTTTTACTTACATGTAATATTGTTTTTTTGCTTTGTAATTTTAATCGTTTATTTGTATCAACACAGGTCGTTTGTACATTAAATTTCATTCAATTCGGACGAGTCCTTCATGGTGTTGCAATTTTTACAAACATGAGTATAAATTGTAAATTTATGCAATTTTACGATGGAAGTTCGTGGGGGGGGGCGGGTTCATGACCCATTTTGACCCATTATGATAGATCAAGATATGTAAGAAGGGCAATAATATTTTAATTTGTAATTATGGGTCAAAGGTTCGTTAATAAAAGCCATAAAAGCTAAATACTTGAAACTTTAATCTTAACTTGAAGGCTTTGAAACTCAAACTGCAGAAAGAAATATCTCGCAGGATATGCCTAAAACGTCAATTCTTCAATAGTCCAAAACCATGAAGTACTGTATCCAAAGCCAAACTTTAAGATAATTATCTACTGTTCCTACGATTTGAGTGACTCCTTTGGCTACGTCTTTTGACTGGTCAGTAATTATATTCATTATCTTTAAGTACCAAAGCTTATGACCTCCAGTGACGTCATGAAGGAGGAAGAATCGCATCAGTTAGGATGGAGAACTCTTGCAGGAATGGGAAATGCAAGAAATGTCAATTTATCCACGCGTAGGACACAATATCTTCCTTATAAAACAAGGCTAATGGTGTGTGAAGAATGCCTCGACGATGTGACTAAATAATCGAAAATAGCTTTTACCGATATATTAATCGATATACTTTTTTTATATTTGATAAGATTCTATCATGGAAATCGATTAAATGATCAGTTTGTGTTGCTACATAGACGTCGAATTTCCTTTGATGGCATTTCAAGCAGGCGCGGTTTCAGAATTTTTTTTATTGGGGTAACTGGGGAAAGGGATTCTCCCAAGTGACCTGACAAAAGGGGGCCTGTCCGAAGTGGGTGATACGAAAGAGGGGGAGCGTCATTTTCGTACATTAGCTTTAACAAATATAAAGTAAAACCTCCATTAACGGACACCTTTGAAGAACGAAAACCTCCGAATAAGGAATCTATCTCTGGGACAATTGAGAAACACTCCGATAGAAAACGTATGTTATTTTAACATGCATAATAGTTTTCGGTATTTATTTTACATAAACAAATACTTAAATACATATTTGAATTACACCATATATCTCATGGTTATACTCCGAAGTCTACTATACAATACCTAATAAAAAAAATAACACGCTTCAGAATCAACTTGTGTTTTAATATTT
>QLNU02003225.1:50782557-50792971 GCA_006491805.2 Dysdera silvatica | reverse complement strand
CCATTCTTGGCGGAAACAGGCTTTGGGACGGGCAGAGCGCCATGTTCCCAAGCCTCTTTTTACATCACTTCTTAATGTGCCATGTCTAGAAACTTCCTGACAATGTGACACGTGTTTAGGATTGTGGCTTTTTGTATTTCAATGTAGGTGTTTGGGTCAATGTTGAGTGTCTCCAAATTCGTCGCAAGCGTTTTTGGTACTATCCCTGTTGCTGAGATGACCAACGGGATGATGAGGATCTTTTCCATACCCCATATATCTCGTACTTCATGTCTGAGATCTTGGTACTTGGTGATTTTCGTTGTGTAGGTTGTCTGTATGTTATTGGTGTTGGGTACTGCTATGTCGATTAAGTACGTGGTCTTATTCGATTTATCGACGAGGGTTATGTCAGGACGGTTATGTGGGACTGTCTTGTCTGTTATGATTGCTCTATCCCAGTAAAGCTTGTGTGTTTCGTTCTCATGCACGGTCTCTGGCTCATATTTGTAGTACGGGCATTTTTCTGTCAGAAAGCCAGCATTCGCTGCCAATTTCTGGTGGACTATTTTCGCTACTTGATCGTGTCTATGTTTGTAGTCTGACTGCGCAAGGATCTTGCATCCTGCCATCACGTGTTGGATTGTCTCCGATGCCGCATGACAGTGTCTGCATTTGTCGCTTTCTATGTCTTTTCTCTGGATGAATTTCTGATTGTTCCTTGTTGCGATCACTTGGTCTTGGATGGCTAGCATGAATCCTTCTGTCTCTGGCTGGAGAGTGCCTTTGGCCAGCCAAGAATTTGATGCCTTTTTGTCAACGTGTGGTTGTTGCAGGTCATTGTAGTGCCTGCCATGTAATGGTTTTCCGGCCCAAGTTCTCAGTTTCTGTTCGTTGGCTGTTTCGAGGACACGCTCTTCGGTACTACACAGGTTTAGTGGCGTGTAATTTGCATCTGCTTGTATTATGGCTTGGATGAGTGGCGATCGGGGACTCTTCAACTGGAAGTATTGCCTCATGCTCTGGATCTGCTTGTCATGTAAGTCTTTGAGGTCCGCTTGTCCGCGTCCTCCTTCTTCCCGGGGTAGTGTTTGCCGTTCAATTGCCGTTGCAGGGTGTAGTTGTCCGGCTCTTCTCTGGATGGTTCTCATTTTCCGCTGGAGTTGTTCTAGTTCAGTGTTGGACCATTTGATGATCCCGAAGGAGTAGGTGAGCACTGGTACCGCATATGCGTTAATGGCTTGCGTGGTGTTCTTCCCGCTCAGTTTCGTCTTCACAATGCTTCTAAGTCTTTCTTGGAATGCTTGCGTGAGCTGGACTTTGACTTTCTTGTGCTCCTGCTGCCGTTTTTGCATTATCCCTAGGTATTTGTAGGTTTCGCCCTCGTCCAAGGTCTTCAGTAGTCTCCCGTCTTCGAGTTCGATGCCTGGTAAATCTTCTTTGCTATTCTTCTGTATTTTGCACTTATCGAGGCCGAATTCCATTCCTATGTCCTTGGAGAATGTCTCTGTTATACTGATGAGTTGTCGGAGTTGGGTGATTGTTGGCGCGTATAGCTTGATGTCATCTACGTACATGAGGTGGGAGACTTTATGTAGGTTTCTCTTGTCTTTCTTCAGCATGTATCCGTATTTACTTGTGTTCAGCATCCTTGACAAGGGGTTTAACGCCAAGCAGAACCACTGGGGGCTTAGTGCGTCTCCTTGAAAGATTCCGCGGCGGATGGGGATCTCGGCCGTTTCTATTTTACTGTCTGGCGTGTTTAGCTGTAACCGGGTTCTCCATTGTTTCATGCTGCTCTGTAGGAATCGGATGATTGAGGGATGCACTTTGTATATGCTGAGTATTTCAAGGAGCCACGAGTGCGGAACAGAGTCGAAAGCCTTCTTGTAGTCTATGTATGCGGTGTTGAGTTTTCGCTTTTGTTTTCTTGCTTGTTCCAGGATAACTGAGTCGATGGTAAGCTGCTCTTTACATCCCAGAGTCCCTTTCTGGCATCCCTTTTGTTCTTCCGTCATTAAGTTGTTGCTTTCGCTGTGCCGGCTTATTTTTTCAGAGATGCACCCCGTGAGTATCTTGTACAGGGTGTTAAGGCACGTAATGGGTCGGTATTTCGCTGGGTTACTGGTATCCTGGTCCTTCGGTAGGAGGTAAGTTATTCCCTTGCAGAGGAATTCAGGCATTTTGCTGGGGTCTTCAATTATCGCCGTAAGTTCCTTGGCTAATGGGCCATGGGCGCTGGTAAATTTCTTGTACCAGAAGTTGTGTATGCCGTCAATACCGGGTGCTTTCCAGTTGTGCGTACGTTGGATTACCTGCTGGAGTTCCTCTATCGTGATGCCCGTGTACTCCATCTCCTCTATTCCTCTCGTAGCCTCCATTTCTTGCTGAATCCAGGGGGCGCTTTTGTGCTGTACTTCATTGGACCATAGTGTCTTCCAGAAGGTCTCTATTTCTGCTGGCTTTGGGGCTTCGTACTTGTCTTTGTTCGCTGGGGTCTCTCGAAGCTTCCTGTAGAAGGCCTTCTGGTTTGCTTGGAATTGCATGTTCTGTTGTTTTTTGTTGGTACAGTCTTTGTATCTTCGGAGTCTTCTGGCGTATACACCCAGTTTTTGTTTGAGGGTATCCAGATATTCGCTGATATGTTTATTGGGCTCTTCGTGTCTTGTATGGATCCTATTTCTCTTAAGGGCCATCTTCACTTTCCTCACTAATTTCTTACCCCTATTTCCCTGCATGTACTGGGTTATTCGCCCTATGCTGCTGCGGAGCTCTTCTATTCTTTTCTCCAGTCTCACTTGCCATGGTGGTTGGGCTTTGTTACCTCTATTATTTCGGCCTTCGTTCCTTACTTCGTACCCATTGGCGCGTGATGCCGCTATTGCTGCACAGTATATGGCGGTGTGTATTTCATGCAGGGAGTTGTGTTTCTGTAGGTGTAGTGGTAGAGTATGTTCATTGAGGATCTTGGTTGCTGCGCAGAGTTTCCAAGATGCCGGTTGGCGTGGTATTCTTGGCCTTGTTGCGGCATCCGAGCCTTCATATTCCGCCAGGGCACATTGGAAACCTTCTTCCATTTTCTCCACGTCCCTCCTCTCTTCTTCTTCTATGCTTGGTTGGAGCGGTTCTCTTGCGCCAATAGCTGGTGCTTCAGGGTTGGCCACACTGGTTGAAGTGTTTGCCAGGTCATTGGCGACTTCATCTCTTAACCTTTGTAGTATGGGCTCTGCTAAGAGATTTCTGGTTATTATGTTCCTGCGTTGGGTTGTTATCCTTTCTATACTGATGTCCAGGTGTGGGTACTGTTGTGCGAATTTGGCGTGAAGTGTGGGTCTGTAATTTGTCATGTCTGTTTCCAGCTTTGTAATCGTATAGTAGGTGCGCATGATGTAGGTGTTCATATCTATTGTCCATGACATGCGCTGGCGTGGTCTTTCAGCCCTAGTGGTTGCACCTATACTAGGCTGCAAAGCACTTTGGGCTGTGTTGGTTCTAGTAGCCGTACAGTTGGAGGCGCCGCTACAACCGCCGACACCTCCAAGGAGAGACTGTTGCATATTTTTCGAACTGGCCCCTCTGCTTAAAGTCCGAACGCGGTTCTGATTTAAGAGCGAGACAACCGATGCTCCATTCATATTTTCATTATGGTTCATATCATCAGAGTCTGAGATAGCCTTTTTCACGTCGCTGGGTTACCGATAGTTATCCCAACGGCGTTCCGGATGCTGGCATGTCGTCAGCAGGCTACAAATCCGGTTTTAATGGCCCAATGGTATTTTTCATTTTATATTTATAATGTAACTATATATATATATATATAGTTACACACAAAAGGGAAAAAACGTATCAAGATCATCACGGGGGACTTCAAAGCAAGAATTGGACAACGGGAACAAGGAGAGATCAGTTGGTAAATATGGATATGGGGAAAGGAATGAACGTGGCGATCAATTCATCGAATTTGCAGAAGCTGAAAGTCTTAGCATTATGAATTCATTTTTAAGAAGAAACCGCAAAGAAAATGGACATGGAAATTCAGATAAATTGGAATAACAAGGGAATAAAAATAAATAGTGAATATTTAAATCACTTGCGGTTTGCTGATGACATTGTTATTTTTTCAACGAACCCATCAGAACTCCAAGACATGGTACAGGAGCTCTCAACTAGAAGTAAAGAAGTTGGACTCAAGATGAACCTACAAAAAACTAAGATCATGTTCAATAATTTCGTAGAGGAAACAAAAATACAAGTTGACAACATTGAGCTAGAAATTGCTGATTCATATATTTACCTTGGCCAGCTGATTTCAATGGATGGCAACATTATGAAAGAACTCAACAGACGTATTAAACTTGGCTGGAGTGCATTTGGAAGAAACAGTTTTATCCTGAAGGGGAAATTGCCTTTATGTCTAAAAAGAAAAGTCTTCAACCAGTGTGTATTGCCAGTCCTCTCTTATGGATCAGAGACATGGAGTCTAACAGTTGGAGCAATACGAAAGTTACAGACAACGCAAAGGAGCATGGAGAGGTGCATGCTTGGAATAACTAGGAGAGATCGAAAAAGAAACACTTGGGTGAGAGGACATCATTGTTAAAGTAAAAGGACTGAAATGGCGATGGGCTGGGCATATTGCAAGAAGAACTGATCAACGATGGACAACAGAAATTCTGAACTGGATTCCAAGAGACCACCGAAGACCTAGAAAACGTCCTCAAACTAGATGGGTGGATGAAATAAGAAAAGAGGTTGGGGTGACGTGGAAACGAATGGCCCAGGATAGACTTGTGTGGAAAGCATTTGGAGAGACCTTCATCCAGCAGTGGATAGATAATGGTTGAATATGATGATGATGATATATATAAACGATGGAACAGGCGCTGGAAGAAAGTTAGAATTCATACGGTAGTGTGTTTAGATTATCATAATACCATATATATATATTAAAATGAATAGTTAGCGAGCTATTACTTACAGAAAGGAATTAAGAGAAAAGAGGTACTTAATAGTCAAAACAAACAGACAATTGGTCCTCCAGCGCCAATCCAATGCGCATTGATGAAACCATTGATGACAGAGTATATATAGTCATAGTTATCAATATATGGTCATTACGAGGTACAGGTCGCAATCGGGATACTACAATTTTGCTATACACATATATATATATACACCTAAAAATAGGATAACCAAGTAATGATAACTAACAAACTATATATAAAAATCAATACTAATATCACGATTCTAATCGTAAGTTAGAGTAGCGATAAAAATTGAGAAACTAAAAACATCATTATCAAACAATAGAAAAATGCAAATTTGTGACGAACTGGTTTAAAGTGAAATTTATTTTTCTCCAAAAGCGTGATCTTTCAGATCATCTGGTTCGAGGTTCTGGACCTCGATTCAAGTTCTTATTTTGTTTCTTCCATTTCTAACCTGGTTTATTTAATACTACGGGTAGTTTAAAAAAAGGAAATGTTTGCAGTTTAACCTACGGAAAGGTCTATACTTTCGTTGTGTAGGTTTTGAATGTTTTAAAATAGTAAGCTCGGATAAAATTCAAAGCCAAAATTCAAATGCGCATCATAAAAAATCACTGTCAGAGCCTGTACTCTTTCGTCCCTCCATTAACGACCACTTGCCTATCTTCATCGTTACTGATAACGTTTTTAATAAACCTTTACCTGAAATTAAACTTCATTGTCCATCGGATTTTTCTCCATTTAATGTTGATCGATTTAAATCGGAATTACTTTCAATATCTTGGGACTCGATTTATAAAAATAATTTACTCGAATACTCCTTTCAAGATTCTTTGAGAATCTTCTGACTGATTTATAATAAATTTTTTAAACACAAGGCCTACTCAAAAAATAGAAAAATTTGAAAATCGTGAATCCATAATTTAATCTTCTCTTACATAAGGAAAAAAATTCTTTCTATTTTCCTTCATAATAGGTCTTAGGCAAACGTTTTTGCTTTTCGCAGATTTAAAATTTTTTTAAAGAAGCCAATTAAAATTGCCAAAATTAAACGTTTTCAACAATTCTCAAAGACCAACGACCAAAAAAGAATTCGGAGGAAGCTAAATGTTCTTTTGGGTAGAACACAGAGAGTTAATACTGATATTAACAAAATATATATTAATGGTGGTTTGGTCATTGATTGGGAAAAATTTCTTACAAAAAGTTTGATTGTTTTTTAAAAAAAATAATATATTTTCTACTTGCTCGTTAAATGCGGGGTCTAAAAAGACTTGTTCTCTAAAAGCGGTTAAATTGTATCGCGCTTAATTATTACACTAAACAAAATCAATATTTTCCTCACTATATACGTAAACTCGTTAAATGGGGGCTCGTTATATGTGGGTCCCATTATATTTTATATTCTTCCCCAAATCCCTATCTGGATCCGTCTCCGACAATTTTAAATGTACTTAAAGTATGACTGCAGTTTTATTTCCCAGTGAGGGAAAAACGTAGTGGCAGTTCTAGGCTAAGGTCGGGGGCCACGGTCCCCCAAATTTAACCGGATTTTATTATATTGCCTACGTTCATGGGCGCCAACAGCGGCGCCAGTGCACATGCGCAGGAATTTGTGCCCCCTAAAATTATTTTTGTCTAGGATCGCTATTGGAGAAACGCCCCAACTTTTGCCCCCTGCTACTAGCTGCCCACGATCAGCCGCCCCTTGAGTTTTTTAATTCGAAGATGATGGTTAGTTGACGGTAGTTTCTATTTATTAGGCGCCTACTGGTGAAATTGAATTAGTTTCTGTATTTACAATTAAATATTACCAAAATTAATATGAATGCTCAAAAATTATAGTTTTATGATTGTTTTTCATTCAAGCTATACATAGAGTCCTGCGATATTAAAATGAGTCGAATTTCATTTTGGTTCAAAACTCCTGAACTTCCAATTGAGGAATTTTTGGTGCGTAGAAATGTTTCGAAAGATCATCAGTGTTATCACCACCTTCCTCATCATCATTATCAGTGCCTCTGTCACCATAATTTTCATCATCTCCTTGTAATATTGTTGGCATCATCTTCACATTAAATCATTATCTCTTTAGTGCTGAGTATGGGGTTTCTTCAAGGGTTAGCAGTTCTTCTACCACCATCCCAAAGAAGCATAATTTATGCTGGACATTTCCTTAAGGCTATTTCTGTGCCTCACGCCCGAAGATACTACTGTCCTGGCTTTCGTAGGATACGTCTTTAATGAATATCTTGAAATAAAATTGTAGTAGAAAGTTAGCACAATGAGAAACATCTGTTTCACCCTCCTATAAAATGCGTTTTGCCCACTTTGAACAGCTTTTTTTTCCATGATTCCAAACATGAAGTGAATTCTGAACGAATAGAATGATATTACCGCTTTTCCCGCATCGTACTGTTTTCTTATAACGGTCTTCATAAAAAGGAAAAAGCGGAGTTCTTCTAACAAAATATTAATGTATCGAAACACCGTTTTTTTTTTCCTTTTTGTAAAGACCGTTATAAACAATACACAATAAATCAGTGACCAATAAAATAAATGGGTTACGGTAAATCAGTTACCATCAAAACTAAAAATCCTCCGTTGATACTGGCTTGTTATCCTTTCGAACCCTCTACCCACGATTGTGATAGAACATTGGTTTTCGAGAGCAGACAAATTTCAAGCATGCTACGATTTGGAAGAGAAGAAGTACGCCACATTATTTGTTCTTCCAACATTTCGTCACATTCGTTACCAACCAAATGTTAAAGGAACTTCTTGGGGTAATGAGAAGGTTGTGAACCGATGATACAATGTGTACAGTGACATGATACAATGTGAACCGAATGTTAAAGAGAACTTCTTACGGAGTAAATGAGGTTGTGGAAGGATTATCATTGATATACGCAGGGCGTGTTGATACGGGTTGTAACCCCCCATTGCAATGAAATTTTGTATATTTAACATAGGAATATATGAGTTGTAGCCAGGAGTGTAAAAGCTAACGCGTGCCAGGAGGGCTTACTTGAACGGGGGAGCCATAACCCCTTCCTGAGCAGTAGCGTAGATACTTTCTTTTGGGGAGGGTTGAACTCCCAAACGAATAAAGAGTAAAATAAGAACTTTTGTATACTTATTAATTATTTTACAAGATCACTGCTGAAAAAAGAAACTAACGAAAGCTGCTATTATTTTTTTATTAATAATCGAGACAGGCTGATGAAGAATAATTAAAAAACTGTACATTAAAAATGTACAAAATCTTATTAATCTGGATTTAGAGAACAATTTTTCTGGCCTTCCGACTTGCAGGGGAAGGGACCGGGATCCTAGACTTCATTCTAGACATCCCCCTGGATGTAGTCACTTCTGCCCCCCCTCTCTCGTTGGCCATGGATTTTAGCTCTAAAGCCTCCCATTGAGCTTATAACCCCCCCCCCCACTTATGAACGTTCTGAGTGCGCCTATGGGAATTATTCAAATATGATTAAACTTTTGACATTTCACTTTTATATGGTTCACACTAGAACAAATGTTGTAGATAGAGAAAAGAAAGCATTCCACGTACTCAGGCTGGAGTTAAATCGGCGACGTATGAATTGCCGCCTCAAAGCCTTAACCGCCGGGCCGCTGAACACAGCAGTGCCTGGTTGTCTTCTCATATATGCATGTTGACCAAAAGAGAAACTTCTATCAGAAACTTAATTGTGTATTTATTACAATTCACTGCATTCCTTTATACTGTATTCATTAAATTAATATTTAAAGCTGATATAATATTTACTCTTTATAAAATTCCTCAGAGATCGCAGAATGGGATAAGATCAGTAGCGCAGCATTTCAAAAATTATGGGAGGGGGGCTCAAGTGGTTTTAAAGAAGATTAGACGATGAAATGTGAGAAAATAATGTGTTTTGATATCCAAGAGCCCCCAAACCCCCATTTCCTACGCCACTGGATAAGATTTTCAGCCTCATGCTATGTAACTTTCAAAGTGACGTTATCACTCTCTTCCCCTTTGCCTTTTAACCTGAATCGAATCGACGAGTGATCTAGTGATGACGAACAGATCTAGTCAGCATGAAATATATTGCCTATTGTCAATTTCCATTCCTGTGGGAAACTTCCAAGAAACCCAGTAAGTGGCGCTTTGTTCAAATGACAAGCGATCATCTGTCACGACACCTATAGTGATTGTTTGACACTCACTATTTTTGAAACCTAGTTACGAGTAATTTATTACGTCAGAGGGAAATCATGAGAACTTGTAGAAGAGTGAAACATATTTTTCACCATACTGTCATCATGCGCAACAATTTTTTAAAAGTTTTCGCGATGCGTAATGCTGCTTAGATGATGGATGATAAACGCAGTTTCAGCTTCCTAGTAAAGATAGGTTTAAGTGGATTGGCTATTTCATGCTGAACCTCTGTAATATAATATGGATCATCTTCGTAATGGTTGTAAAAAAATGACAAGAAAGTAATGGGTCATTACACATTATTTGTAGTTGATGGACTATTGAAATTTTAATTCTTTTTCATCGTAATTCTTGATTTTCAGTAACATTAAATTGGAATATTGTTATGTTGCATTGTTTGATGTAAATAACGGAAGATAATCAGAAATGTAATTTGATATAAATTAATAAACTATTAGAAATATGAATTAATAAACTGTTAGAACTATGAATTAAAAAACTCTTAGAAATATGAATTAATAAACTCTTAGAATGTGATTTAATATATATTATTAGAAATATAAATTAATAAACCATTAGAAATATAAATTATTAAACTATTAAAAATATAAACTAATAAACTATTGTAAATATAAATTAATAAACTATTGTAATATAAATTAATAAACTGTATTTATATAAAATAAATAAATAAACTGTTAGAAATATGAATTAATAAATATTAGGAGTATACCACTAGCTATCAGAAACTTAATATAATTAGAAATATCAATTATCATTAATCTTATTGAAATATAAACCCGTAAGCTATTATGTAAATATAATTAACAAAGGCCAGACATATAAATTAATAACCATTCGGAATATAGTAGTATTAATGTATCAAGGCGATCTCGTATATAGGATTTCAAAGATGAGACAGACAAAAAGAGAGAGCTTTGAAGAAAACAATAGGCAGAAGACTTTCAGAAGTTGTGTTATTTTGACTTAAAATTTGAATTTAAAAAAAAAAATGTTACATTAACACCTGAACTCACCCCTTTGTATACTTGATAATAATGTGCATTTGATATTAGGTGGGGCATATTAATATACGATCACACATCGCACATTAATAATAATAATAGTTATTTATCTTTCCCATCTTTAAGGTAGTTGGCTATTATATAATTCAAGTGGTGAAGTTATATAATTTTTATGTGGTTATTATCTATTTTGTGTGATCATTATATAATTCATGTGG